>OZ018331.1:100047759-100647759 GCA_963969495.1 Ceratothoa steindachneri
CCACCAACCTCGCCATAAACACTTAGTGAAATTATAAAAAAGAACAGGAATATATAAAAATGCAATAGGAGGGGGGAAATGTAAAAGAGAAATGGGCCGTATTTGAGGAGGGCATGGGGGAAAACGATTGCCTCATCCTCCCCCCCAAAGTTACTATAGTGTAATCCAAGGAGGCTGTGTTCATGCGGTAAGGTATTATTTAATACCAATTTTAATAAAGAAAATTAAAACAAACGATGTCATCTTCGTTTGGAAATTGGGGAAGTTAGGGAAGTTAAAATTGGTGGATACATAGACCTAATTAGGGTAATAGACACCGGGCGAGGGCACAACTCTCCCGAAGCAGACCGACATATATATTACATTAATCGAATCGATCCTTTGTTAATTTGAACCCATATTCGATTGAATGGGGAAGGGGATATGCCCTTAAGGAGATTAGGTTATATGGACTCTGTATTATAATAAATACAATTTGTTATATATATATATATATATATATATATATATATATATATATATATATATATATATATATATATATATATATATATATATTACTTCCCAACTAATTATAAGGAAAACAGATGTGACAAATATTATGTTACCTTTCCCTACTCCCCCAATTTCAAAAAGTTGGCACGGACCAACAACATCAATGTTGCCTTTCAGTACGAGAATACGATCAGAAATAGCTTATACAAAAATAGATCGATCGATAAAGAACAGGGAGTTTATTTTGTTCCCTGCAAATCATGTAATGAAGTATATATCGGTGAAAGCAGCAGATTTTCCAAGAGAATGAATGAAAATAAGTGCGAATTATTACGTGGTGCCCAATCCTCGAGTTTATTTCTACATATGTCGAATAAAAATCATCAAATTGATATTGATAATGCTAAAATAGTGTATAAGTCTCACAGTTATATACATAGAGGCTTAATTGAATCGGCACTTATAAAAGAAATTCCCAACTTTAATACTTCCTACGGCCAATTTAATACTAATACCTTAATAAACAAGAAATTCATACTTCCGCTTCTCAAGAATGCCGCTACATTTCCTCATCATCCACCTTAGCCTCACTGATGTGTGTTTGTACGTTAAGCAACTTCTGTATTTCACTTGTCCACCAGCGACTGACGATAACGGATGTTTCCGTCGAAATCTGGTTTCGCATATAAAATTAGTCTTATTACCGTGGTTTTATCCCTATAGTTACACGTACGCCATAGTCTTTTATATATATATATATATATATATATATATATATATATATATATATATATATATATATATATATATATATATATATATATATCGTGTGAGGGGAGCAATAGTTGCAAAAATAATCCAGAGGAAATTGAACTTGAAAATATAGTTCTAAAGCGCTTGGATTCCTCGTTTTATTTTAGGTAAATATATATATATATATATATATATATATATATATATATATATATATATATATATATATATATATATATATATATATATATATATATGAAAGATATTGGCAAACCACAATATTTGAATCAAGATTTTATTTATAACTATCAGACTAGTTTCGGCAAGATGCCATTTTCAACTAATAATGAAGAAACTAGGCAAGGGGCACAGTATATATAAGGTAAGACACATCTTAAACAAAATGAAACAATCTGAAAAAAACTCGAGTGAATCTGGCGTGAATGACAAGCTAAACAAAATGAAATGGAACCAGAAACAATCTGGAGAGTTGCTAATCCCCGAGACGCATTGCGTCCCGGGGGATTATAAATACAACTGGCAACTCTATTCGATATATACTTGTATTTATTAAATTATGAGGAAATAAACAAACTATCTTCCAAATTGCAGCGGCCAAAAATTTAGGGTCACTTAGAAAAATGAACTACCAACCGGAGTATTTGTGTTTAGGAGACTGTTGATGGGCTAAGAGTTACTTCTTATGATCATGCATTATCGGAACATTCAACTGTCAACATGGCGGCTTGTTACAGACGACCGGTGTCCTCTCATGAAAAACAAAGGATTGTATGCCTTCACCAAGAGGGCAAGACAAATTATGTGATAGCAACTACTATAGGAAGGTCTTGTGTCACTGAAGGATAGGTTTAAGAGTGCTGCTGAGATATTCCGCGAGTTCAGCTCCTTCTCCGATCTCAACGTATGGCGCAAAACAGTTTCCCAGAGGTTACGAGGTTATGGGTTACTTGCTCGGGCACCAGCAAAGAAACCTCTGATCTTAAGGAAGAATCAAAGAAGTCGCCTTCGTTATGCTCACGAACATGTCGTTTGGACAGAAGGACAGTGAGCGCAGGTTTATTTTAGCGATGAATCGAAGTTTAATGTGATTGGTTCTGATAGCGGGATGTACATCCGATGAAGATGTGGAGAAAGGTTATCTTGTGCATATGTGAAGAAGCTACTGAAATATGTAATGGTATTGAAGTGTTCTCTGCTGCTGGTCCTGGTCCACTTATTCGCCTACAAGGGACTGACAATGCTGAAATATACAAGCAGATTCTTAGACAGCATGCCCTTCCACATCTCCGATCCTCGTCAGTTCAACCTCTAATCTTCGCGCCGGACAACGCTTCATGCCACTCTACGAAGAGAGTCAAAGACTTTTTGAGTGATAAATGGGTTGATCTCATGGACTGTCCACCTCAAAGTCCCGATCTCAACCCTATGGAAAACGGTTGGAAGATTATTGGAGATGGGGCGCGAAGGAGAAATCCAAAGAACCAAGATGAACTCTGGGAATAATTAAAAAACGAATTGAAGAATATTACCCCATCATTTTGCAAGAAATTAATTCAGTCCTGTGTTAACAGATGTCGAGAGGTCATTGCTAGTAAAGGGATGTTCACAAAATATTAATAGTAAGGATTTCTTTTTTGTTCTTGTTCCATTTTACAGTTTTTCTAAGTGACTATTAACTTTTGGCCGCTGAAACTTGGAAGATAGTTTGTTTATTTCCTCATAACTTACGAAATATTTATTCCATTCACTTTAAGCTTTCACAAAAGATAGATATTATATATATCTAAATATGTGTATAATATATAGTCTCAAAGTTTTGTTAAACTTCTATATAAATATTTAAATACACTTGTTCTTACTGACCATTATATTATGGGGGATCGAGAGAACTGCGCCTACCTGTCACTGCACCCACCTTCCCAAAGTGCTTTGTGGGTTCTACCTTTTTAGGTACAGGATAGAGGAAGGATACCTCGATCACAAACCAGGATCGAGAGTGCCTATAGGCGAGCACCAACAAACCGGTATCTCGGCAGCTCTCTTCAACCGGGGATGAAGCCTGGTTGTCTCGATCCTCTCCTGCCACCAGGGTCTTTCTCTCCTCGGTCAAGATACGGGTCCGAAGACTGCACACATTCTTACTCGTTTAAACCTAGTGCAGGTTTAATGCGCTCAATTCAATATTGAGGGCATCCGTCATCATCGACCTCCATGGACTACCCAAAGCATTATGGCCGCTACTGTATATATATATATATATATATATATATATATATATATATATATATATATATATATATATATTACATAAATTTTGATTTAGTGTAAATTTCCACCAGTTTGTTAATAAATAAAACAGGGTGGCGCACAAAATAAGTAGCGTGGGTTTCTTAGCATAGTGTAAATACAGATTGATTCTGAATAAATAAATGAAGCAATATTTTTATTCTATATTCACTTGTATTTACGCTCTGTTACGGAACCCGGGGTACATGTTTGTGCGTCACCCTGTGTTATGAATTTAATTTAAATGACAACAATGATGAACCTGAAACATAGGGCCAAATGGTATATTTAAAACCATCACTATCAGAGAAAGATCGGAAAGAGGGACTTTAGAGTACAGGGAGAGTTGCGCACCTTCCCAGTACCTAGCGGCAAGTAGTTTCCTATTTTAGATACCCTACTTTATATTTTGACTTCCACTAACTACACCTCATTCTTTGCGCATCACCATTTTCAACTAATGGCGTATAATTCATGGGCAAGGGGTAATTTTACATCAAAATATATTTAAATAAATAATTGTTAGGGAGGAGACCTAAAGAAAAAGGGTGCCTATTCACTTAGAGGAAATCCTTCATCCAAATAAATTATTAAAAGCGAATAGTGTGAATAAAAATATTCTTTCAGATTCCGAAAAATATTGCAAATCATTGCTATATAGGGGAGACCGGGGCTAGCTGCATACAGGGGTAGGTTGATATCTTCATCATATGGCAACAGTTGGCGCCGAGGTTCTTGAGACGTTTAGGCGTCAGTACCAGCCTTGTCCTCGTTGAGTACTAATCATGTTGGTCACCCGTCAGCAAAACTACAAGCTAAAAACTGTTTTGGGATACCCTGAGTAAGTATTCTGACCTTTCGTATTATTTTCATAGACCTTAATTAAACTCATGTTCATTAAAAATAATGTGATTTTATGAAATAACTGTCTTTATGCTTCATATGTGATTAGACTTCATTTTCACATATTTTAAATGAATAGCAATATTTATGAGGAGAAGGAAAATAATTCCTTCGGGGCTAGTTGTTACAATCAGTAACAAATTGCCCCCCAAATGGTGAAGGCTCATTGCAGTCTACTGAAGTTTGCATGTGTTTACTGTGTTCCTTGCCTAGTTTCTTCATTATTAGTTGAAAATGGCATCTTGCCGAAACTAGTCCGATAGTTATAAATAAAATCTTGATTCAAATATTGTGGTTTACCACTATCTTTCACTGATATACATCACACCAATGTGATATATTCCATTCCATTATATATATATATATATATATATATATATATATATATATATATATATATATATATATATATATACATATATTATGTGTGCTGAAAGCCTTGAAAATGTTGTTTCGCCGCGAAAGTGTTAATAGGAAACATTAGATTTAAAGTTATGAATATAATTGACGTCGCTTGAAAAAGTTTGAGACAGCAAGGCAGAGCTTGTGGCGAGGCTGCGATGGCGGGTCGAGCAAATTTGTGTGTTTATTTCTCGTGTATTTTAGAGTTGCCTTAATATTGAATAAACTTTCAGGTGGAGATTAATGAATGAGTGTTTTGTAGTAAATAAAATTAGTTTTAGTAATGAAAATAAATGGTTTCTTCAAATGATGGTAGGGAAGACCGGGGCTAGTTGTTACAATTTTACTATTGTTACCTCTAATTCAATAACTAATGAAGGAAACTAAAATTAATTTATGCTGTGAAAGTTTTATTGTGTGTGTTATCATAATTATGTAACAAAAAAGTTATATACTTTTTAATTCCTGCGATATAATTGAAAATAACAGAAAAACAGTTTATATACAACTTGCCCCATATGCGGGGCAAGTTGTTACAAACCATGGGGTATATTGTTACAAAATATGAAAAGAATCACATCCTTTAAAAACCAAAAGAAATCAGTTATCACTTCATTTCACATAGGTCACATACATAATGAGCACTTTTATTTGTGCAACTTTCATGGGCCCAATCTTTGCATTTGATGCATCGTACCCATTGCTCCTCTGAGGCTGAATTTGACCATTCACCACCACATGCAAGACAACAATAAATAATCTCCAATGTTCTTTCTGTTCTTATCTCCACCAGACTTTAGATACCCTTTATTGTTCAGATTCCTTTTACAGGTTTTATTCTTGAGGCTTTTTCCTTGTGTATCCTCATTTTGTTCCTGTAGTTTCATCTTCACAGGTGTATCTGTTAGGATTGCTGTGTGGCGTTTTCTTTTGGTGCATCTTTGAATCTTTCTTGGGCTAGCTTTTTTAAATGGTTGCAGCTCTTCTGGGGTTTGATTTCTCCTGTAGGTCTTTGTTCTCTCTTTATAGAAGAAGGTGATTGGTATATGTAAGGCCTATCTAAACCATCCTTTCTTGTACTTGGAACAGGGTCTTGAATCATATTCTCAAGGCTTATTATGTGCTGAGGAGTTGGATGGTCTTGAAGAGGTTCACAGTCTTTATTGGGGCAGGTGAACTCGTAAACTATGTTGGTTGACTTGAGATTCGAGGAGTTTACGCAGATGTTATTTTTCATCAGAAGATTGCTGGCTTTTGTTGTTTTATAATAGATGACTTGTTGGATTTTATCTGTTTGATTTTTAACCTTGATGTTACGGTTAATAATCTCCTTGATGTTTTTTTTCATCTATTTTATAGGCCATGGGAATCTGGTTTCTGTAATACACTTTGATGTTGTTGACTTTTCCATGATTACTTTCAGTTTTATCCACATGTTTGTAATGGTTATTTAAAAATTAAGACTGGCATGACAACTACCACACTTTCACGACGGTTAACTATGCATCTAAAAAGCGGAGGGCCTAAGGCCATATGGAGAGTGTACATAATATTAATCTAAGGAGCGATATGCTCGTTGATAACACCATTATTAAAAGAAAAGAGGTTAATAAAGCAAGGCTTAACATCTTAGAAGCCATATTAATAAATGAAGATAAGCCGGCCATCAACAGTCAAGCGACAAGCTGGAATCGTACATTAAAACTATTTTAAAAATTCCACGCACAGGAGTGGCTCATTTCCTCTAACATTACGTTTAAACAAGGCGGAATAAATACCCCTTAAAAATCGTTTTCTTTCACTTGCTGGGCGAATATTCGACTGCGTAGCATTGCCTTACTATCTTCCGAGGAGTGATTTTAAATACTCAGGCTTAATTCACGGCCTTTTGAGCCTCGTCAACTAATAACGCGACTGTCCTGGGAGTCATCAGGATCCCAGTTGATCTGCAAAGATTTAAGATATCTTTTCGCTACGAGTGACAAAATAAAATGAGGGTTTAAGCACCTCATTGCTCCCGTCCACCGCCCTGCGTGGGAACCTGCTCGGATTACTGCCCTTCATTAACTTTGTCTTAACTATGTCAGCCACTTGGACTCGCATAATTAAGGGCTTGCGTGGAAACTGGTTTGAGGACTAGCCCACAGCCGAAGCACAAGTCAGAAATTTTCTCGAATCTAGGGCAAAACTGCGAGTCCCGGGCGGAGGAGAGATCCTCATCGCCCGGGGGACCGGGCCAGAATAATAGAGGGAAGTACACCCGTCTCTATGTAGTTGGATGCAGTTTTGGCGTACGTACCCATGACGGGGGGGAAAAAACTTAGCGGTCGTTGATTCGGCCGCTATGCATCAAGTCCACCAAGCTCAACCCTCTGAGGTCCCCACTCCATCATCATCCATCATCCCGGCACCATCCGAGCAGGGGACCAACAGGAAATTGGACGGGAGCATTTTTTTCATTTGACGCTCCAAACACACTCTCGCCTCTGCCTTCCTTACCACTTCTTACATCACTTTTCACACCCAAAACATAATAATTACCCATTTTTTACAGAGAGGAACAAAAATAGAAAAAAAAATGAGATAAGATGCCCACGACAATGGAGGCCCTCCCTAAGAGGGTCACCCTAAGGACCATACCAGGAAAAAAGGCACCGGAGAAGAAGACGGTGTGCCAATCCCTATTCGCAAACCTGAGGATCGCGCTCATAAAGCTGATTGAGATCCCAAATGGATTCATCGCGATATGCGGGGAAAATAAGGATGTAGACCGGCTCCTATCCGAAGAAGGAGCCGAAGTCATAAAGGTTCTCAACATGGAAGCTAAAACTCCACCAGCAATCTCGGCCAACCGCAGCATCATCTACCGAAAGGTAAAAAGCTGGGTAGGGGAAAACTCCCCCGCCGAGATCAAGACCGAAATCGAGACTAATCACACATGGGCTAAGGTCAGGGATGTGATAAAATTCCGTGACCATACCCATGTCTTCAAGGTGACGTTTCAAACCACCAAAATGGCCCACAAGGCGGCAACGGATGGACTCCTCATTTTTAACATGAAAATCCCAGGATGCAATATTAAACACGTAAAGTATTATAGCATCCAGATGTGCTTAAGCTCGAAGCACACACCACCGCCAACTGCCCACAAAAAGGACAGACATGGTGCAGTGAATGCGCCACTGAGGGTCGTAGATATGACTCGTGTAAGAGCACAGAAAAAAGTGCTTAAATTGCAAGGGGCCCCATCGAACGATGGCCCTTAACTGCCCCCAAAGAAAGGAAATCATTAATAAAATGGAAGAACAGGAGAGAAAAAGAAACCGAACACCTACGCGAACACAGTGAAGAGAAGTGAAGGGATGGCCTCAGCAATGACAACCCCTTCACAGATGGTCTTCACAAATGACCTAAGTGCCAAGATACTAATTTGCATTACACATACAAACATGGCAAATGAGGTAAAACCTGGATGCTACAACCAGGTTCTAAACGCACTTCTAAAAGCGAACAACCAACCGTCTATCGCCGTGCACGCTAACCCCGAATGCTCCAAGGCATTCAAGGATAGCGCTATAAAAAACAACAACAACCAAGAGAACGCCACCGGACTAAAGGAAGTAAATAAATCTCTCTCATCGGAGGAATCCGAAGAGGAAGACGATGAAGAAGACGAGGATAACGAACAAGAAGAAGAGGAAAACACATCTTCGGATAGTGACGATGGCCCATGCACTCGCACTAGAGCGACGAAGAGCAAGTTAAAAACTCCTAGTCCTTCCCCGAAGAGTGAAAAGCCTGGGCACACCAAACCTGCCCCACAGGGCAAAAAGAAAAAGAAGGGCAAGAAAAAACACAGATAAATACATCTCCCAATGGAACGGAACGCACTAAGAATTCTGAAAGTCAACACCAACAGCTGGACAGCGAAAAGAACTCTTTACAGAAATTTGTTCAGAGAAATTGATGCATATGTCATCCTGATTTCTGAGCATGGAATTGACACTCGTAACTACGACGTGTTAATTACAAATTACTCTCAAGAGAGGTACGACGGTGCCGCCATCGCCATCGAAAGAGGGATCAAGTACAATCCAGTAAGAAACCTCGAAGAATCCTATCTTGCAATAGAAGTCGAACTCGATATAGGTAAGCTGGTCATCTACACCGGGTCCCAGCCGCTGAGACGAGAATATTTACCAATTCATTCTCTCTCCGTCCCATTTGTCAGAAGAGCCCCCACAATATTAATGGGGGATATTAATGCCAGATGTCAGGAATCCGGGTACAGGTCCTTCAATGGAAATGGAAGATGCCTGGAAACTATGCTGGACCGAAATATGGTCCAGAGGATAGGCCCGGACTTCCCTACCTATATTCGAGGAAGAAGTGCCACAAAACCAGACATTTGTCTGGCTAATCGTCGGGTATCATTCAATTACTACATTCAACCAGTCCCAGGTACCATGTAGTGATCATATAGGGATCCTACTCACCATCAAAAAGAACCCTATACAAGTCCCAGCACCAGTCAGAAAAGACTACAAAAGAGCAGACTGGGCACGGTACGCGGGTCTTCACGAGGCCTACCGTCCATGAAATCTGGACGAGACAATTCTCAAGGAGATAGACGAGGCACTCGACTACCTTAACGACTTTTGGAAGAAAGTCAGAAGTCTCAGAGGATCATCTAGAAAAAAGAAGAAAATGGAAATCCTAAAAGAAGATGGATCCATTGAAACAGAAGACAGAAACATCGAAGTAATATTCCGGCGTTATTGGGAAAAAATCTTCAGTATATCCGAAGAAGAGAACAAAGGTTTTGATATAGAGTTTGAAAATAACATCGTAGACGAGCTTAACACGGAAATACACAGAACGCATCCTCATCACCAGGTGGGCAGACTGCGTGACGAAGACGCTGAGATCACCGAAAAAGAGATTCTTGGCGCACTCCGCTCATTCCGTCAAAAAGCCCCAGGCCAATCTGGGCTTACGAAGTTAAACTTCGAAAAGACACCAGGAAACGTCATCGAAGGAATAAGACGAATATTCAACGCATGTCTGAATACGGGGTACTTTCCAGATGCTTACAAGACGGCAAAGATGATCTTGCCCAAGCATGGAAAGGCCCCAACGTTGAGAGAGAGCTACCGCCCAATTTCACTTCTGGAATTTGGCGGGAGACTCTTTGAGAAGATCCTCAACAAGAGACTAGTGTCTCACCTGGAAGAGAACTCCCTCTACAAACCTTGCCAATACGGGTTTAGAAAGAAGCGAAGTACGGAAATGGCAATCAATGTCATTACGGAAAAGCTTGCCCAAGCCAAACGAGACAGGAGTTACGTGGATATTGTTTGTCAGGATGTATCAAAAGCGTTTGATAAGGTGTGGCAGCGAGGTATGCAGTATAAGATCTTACGGCTGGGTCTAAGTGAAAACTTGGAAAGAACTCTCTGTGACTACGTCATAGAGAAAGCGGCGTATGTCAGTCTAGGGTGCACGGACAGACCAAAGTTTCCGCTCACTGCGGGCCTTCCGCAGGGGGGTGTCTAGCCCCCACCCTTTACTCGATATACACCGCGGATGTCCCAGCCCCTGTGTACCACTCTCCCCCCAATATTCAATACGCCGATGATTTCAGCCAGATAATCATATCTCCATGGAGGAATGCACCGGGGCAAGCTCGCATGACAGCGATAGAAATTGAAAATATAAACACCTACGAGGCTCAATGGAAAATTAGAACTAACCCAGAGAAATTCAATGTGGTCCCCATTGGACGCACTAGAAGAGCAGACGTAAGAGTAGGGGATACTCGTTACCCCTACACCAACGAATGCAATGTACTCAGTATGAAAATCACCTCTACCGGGTACACCCTAATTCCAATGAACCGCCGGAAAGTTGACGACGTCATCGTTGACAACGAACTCTATCCGTACTCTAACGAGGAAAAAATCCTGGGCTTACGACTCTACAAATCAGGTTACAAGGCTCACTTAAATACCAGAGTCTCCCTAGCCAAAAGAGAGCTGAAGAAACTTTACCGTTTTCAAAGCCTCAGCGTGCCAAACAAGAAAAAGCTGTACATGGCCTTGGTACGCTCAGTCCTAGTGTATTCGGCTGCGATCACGCAGATAGCAAGCTGTACCTCTCTCATAACCATGCAGAGGGTGCAGAATAGAGCCACACTGCTGATACCTGGCACGCAAAGGATCGACCGCATTCGGCAATCGGTTTTACATCAAAGAATCAGACTAAAACCGATCAATATGGAGATCCAAAGGCTAGGGAGAAAGACTTGGGACAAAATCAATCAGGAAATACTCCCGACAATAAACATCGATTTGAACATACGTGAAAACAGAAGACGCACAATTGGTAGAACAGCTCTGTTCCCAAGCGGTAGAACCTGCGCGAGAGAAAACGTACTACCGATATATACTTAGTAGTATACAAAGGAAAATGACCTTAATGAACTCGATTCAGATTAAACACTAATTAACCTTAACAAAAGAGGCAAAGTGCCCAAATTAAAAATTAAAATAAAAAGAGGCGAAGTGCCCAAACTCAACATAATTCAAAATTAAATCCAAATTAACTAATTTTACCAAAGAGAGGCAAAGTGCCCATATTAAAAATTAAAATTTTAAAATAAAAAGAGGGAAAGTGCCCAAATTTAACTCGAATCAAAATTAAATAAAAATAATCCTTGACAAAAAGAGGCGAAGTGCCCAATTTAAATTTAACAAGCACAAATCAACAAATTCAACCAACTAAAACAAGAAGAAGAAGACAGAATAAAATAAACGAAAACAGGCGAAGTGCCCAAAGTAATACTCAAATTGAAAATAATAAATGAAAAACTTAATAAAATTTAAATAGAGATATTTAGCATAAAAACATTGAAAGGCTTGAATGCCACGATGGTGGATTAAATTAAACTAAACAAGTAATATATATATATATATATATATATATATATATATATATATATATATATATATATAACAATGGAGGAACCTGGCTGTCAACGACAGTCAGCACCATTACTGACGGATGAAGAATACGTTATGAAATAAAAATAATAAGAAGTATGCTAGTCATGCCCTAACACCAGGGCAAACTAGAAAACATTTTCATACCTTTATAAACCTACCACACAATTCATCACTTTCATTAATTAATTAATTAGTTAATTAATTCTTTCACTTTCTGCCAGATCCTCACTCCACTCATTACATCGGTAAAGGAGGCAAGAACATTTCAAAACGCTCCGAAGATGATCGAATAAGATCGAAAGCTTAGCAATTTAGTTTGGTTTCTACCAAACACATTCATTTAAAAAAAGAGATGAATACTGGACAAGTAATCCACCATCTACAAGATGGAATAAAAAAGATAGAAGAGAAAGATGCTAAAGGAAATTAATTGAAGAAAAATACACAATGGCCTTCAACAAAATGTGCATATATATATATATATATATATATATATATATATATATATATATATATATATATATATATATATATATATATTTATATATATATATTAAAAGATATCACATTAACGAGATATATAATTGGTGCAAGAAATAATAAGCCACAATATTTGAATCCGATGTATTTACGAACAAAACTAGTTTCGGCTTTCGCCATTATCAACTATATAATGAAAGGCATGATTTGTGACTCCAGTATATAAAGGCGAAAAATCAGAATAAACAAAATGAAAACAATGGAAATATAAGGAAAATATAAATATGTTTATGGATGGGGAAGCAACTTTTAATCCCGGGGATTGAGCGATTCTGGCGTCTTATAAATAGATTCGGCAACAGTATTCTACTACCAACCTCACAAATAGCACGTAAGTACAAATAATGACACGAAAACACACTAAGGAAAGTGAAAAACGATTCCAAGTGATTTCGTTTTTATTATCAAAGAACTCTTCTCGTAATTAGAACAGAGGGAAGGGTTTATAAATGAGAGGGGGGCGGGGCATATCAGACTAAGTCGGTTGGGCAGGGAAACGAGCATTAAATAAATATTTTTGGGTTTTGTATTTTGATTATATCGTATACATGACGATTGGATCTAAGGCGAAGAAACCAGGGCTTATGTTAAATTGTTAATACAATTTATCCAAACACATTTCAAAATATTGCGTGAAATGGTATCGCTACGATTTGCGATGGAACCACTACTGCCCCAATTAATTGTATGATTGAATGTACAAACAGGGCACTTTGTTTGCTATAGTTGCGTACATTGGTTAGATGTTAGATGTTGTTTAACGCGCACGTGTAATTCTTTTCCTGACTGTCTTCTGTATACTTTTGGGCAATCCCTACATTTTGTAGAATAAACAATGCCTAATTTGGAAGGAGGACGGAATACAAAGTGAAAGTGCATTTAAAGACGACGTTGATATCTAAATGCAAAAGGCAACTTGGGAGATAGAAAAAGGGTTGGTTGAAAGGGAGGCAAAGAACATTTTTAGAGTTAATAGTATCTTGTTTCTTAATAGGAGAATAGAACACCTCTTTAGCTAGACTATAGCAGTTTTATAACCAAATGACAGAAATATACAAGTTTTTGTCCATGAATTCAGAAAATTGTCTACACTAAATTTATGGACAAAGAAATTTCCAATATATATAATACAGAAAAAAAACTTTGTCATTGGTTGGATGAATAAATGAATTCGAACACGCAGACTCGCGATAAACCTTGATGAGATCTGTGAATAACTATCCCCAAAAGGTGAGTGCCATTATTTTTCATTTCCAAGGTAAATTATATTGAAAGGACTAAACTAAATATTATTTTTTGTTTTTTCAAAAAATAATTAATAGCAGGGCTAAATAAATAAGTGTTTAATAAATATAAATGGATTTCCTATAAATAATTTTCCATTTCCCGCACGCAATTAAGAATTGCATCCGCATGGCACCCTCCAGCATTCAACGTTCTAGCCACTTATACACTATGTTTCCTTCCTGAAGTTTCTCACTTGCGTAGGACAGTTCTGATAGCATTTTTTCTGGGATCATTATCTTAATATCCTGCCATAACATCCATAATCTTATGTTTGGAGATCAATCTAACAGGAAGCCAAGATGATACGATTTTTTAGCTTCAAAACTCGATACACAGATTGCTATCTCGCTTGAGAAAATGAACATTTGAAAGCCTTCTCACATCTGAAGCCATAAACTTTTTCTAATAAAAAGCCACCTGCCTTCCAGCTGGGGCTCGAATGCATAATTCCCCACTGCTTTTCTCACGATCCCCGTTGTATCGCACAAATAAACCACAGTTATATAAACGTCTTCCTCTCTCAGGAAAAAAACACCTCGGGCCGCGGTAACCAGAGATGCTTCCCTTGACCCCATCTCACATAAGCTCCACCCACTTAAAAACACCAAAATTAAAGCCACGCCCATATGTCTTCATATAAAAAGACTAAAATTTTGCAAAATTTATTATTATTAATTCAGACCCAAGTCGCGATAATTTGTACAACAAATTCATTTTTACATCTCAAGTTCCACCAGGAAAGAACTTAAACTCACCTAGGTTAAATTCACTCAATTTGTACCAGTATCACATTGCGTAAATAATCGTTGTTAATGTATTTTTAAAAGGTGTTGCTAGTGTTAAAAAAATGTTAAGATATAAAGTCAGTTGCAATGAAGCTTTCTCTCAACCTTTGTAAAAAGAGTACTGACAATTGGCAAACCGAATTGTTGCAAAACACCAATTCAAAAGAAAAAGTTTATTGACCGAAGATTACTTCCGTCGTCAATCCTTCTTCCCACACACATACACTAAGCATTGCTAAACTATATGGCATGTTCCTTACGGGCATAACTGCATGGCGTTTAGCAAGCGCACACAACTTTTACACATGGCAGGGGTACTCAGTTTCCGGCAGGTAGGCAGTTCCGGTGAGTGTCCTTTCTCAACCAGAAGACTTCTCGAGCTACCAGGAGAGACAAGCTTATCACAATTGCGCCGGAAGCGCAGGATCACGGAGAAATCTGAAGGCAAACTCTTTCTTTCTTTTTTGTTTTCGATGTTATCTAATTCCTCAAACTTTGGTAAGGACAAAACAGGAACACACGTTCCCTGTCTCTTTGCAAAAAAGACTAGTCATTTTACCTCACCGGCATGACATCTTCTTTGCGGCGTCTTCTCCGGAGACCCCCCCAAATGAAATAAACCCCACCTAACTATTTGCACTGGGTCACTTGCAAATTCATACCTCTACACTACTCGGATACTCTCAAGGGAGTCTCGTCCTTTTTTCCCTCGGCAACAAATTTCCTTTGTGAAGAACTCAATTTCCTGCGACGAAATTACCGTACTAAGATACTTTAAACCGGTGTGAAATATTAAAGAGCAATTCATCTTAACTTGGATGATATTAAAGAGCAATATTATTTTTAATGAGAAAAATATTAAAGAGCAATATTATCTTAACGGGGAAAATATTAGAGAGCAATATTATTTTAACGAGTGAAATATTAAAGAGAACCATCATTCTTACCAGTAAAATATGTTTCATGCAATCCTTCCCATTGAAATCCTGGTTATTATAAATTGGCAAATTCATCAACTCACTTATGTGCAACTATTTTATTTCCTGTGTAATTTAATAAAATACACACAAGTTAATCTCATTTCCTACATTCACCATCCGGAAATTATTGGATATAACCGTCAATTGTTTACTTAGTGGAAGGGAGCCTGCTCAGAGATGGGTGTAAGCAGTGACCACAAATTGGTGCCAGAATTTTACCTTTAAAATAGTGGCATTAAGCTTTTGATTTTGTAAACGTTACTCCAGTCATTGAGCGAAGTCGTCTTCTGGGTCGCTTTATGTACAAAAATGTCCAGTTTAGGATTTTCTTTCCATTTTCTTCCTTTCAAGGTAAATTGTGCTAACATTTACCATTCAAAAACTTTATTATTTCAATATACTTGCCACCCGTGTTTGTGTTTTTATCCTTATATTTCCTATTGATTCCTGCAGGTTATTTCTAACATACATCTTTGGCCTAGTAGGCAGTGGCTAGATGGGCTCTTAAAATATAAAAAAAATCTAACATACATCGTTTCATCAGCCTCCTTCTGGAATCGGACAGGTGATGATTTGCATGAGTAGCGCCAAATTTGCCACTGAGCCATGAATAAGAGAAGTGCAATCCGAATAAACTTTATTGAACTAATCTATAAATCTAGAATAACCATGGAACCTACTGATCTAAAGCATAATACCCTCCCCCCATGACTCGCCCCCATTATAATACCCGGTAGGATTAAACGCCGGAGTATAATGGAAGTTTGATTTTGATACTAGTTTGGGAAGTGCAAAGACTTCCGAAACTAGTATTAGAATAAAGCTTACAATATACTAGAGCTTTTAATCTTATCTATCCCTTATGCTAATTATTCTTAAATAAAGCCTACAAACACCATTTTGTCGCCCAATTTCAGACAGAACGTTTTTCCCTCGACGCATTTCACATTTCTATGTAACTAGAAGCGAATAAAAAAGCCAATTCTTTCGCTTGTCCTAAACTTTAAATAAATTATATCATAAAAACAAACTAAAAGCGTTTGCGGAATATATTAAAACTTTCACTCAATTTATTTCTCCGACCTTATTTATTGAGGTAAATTTTTTTTTCATATATCTAATAAAGAACAACACAGCGAATGGGGAAATAGGGGAAAGGAGTAGTTGGTGTGTCAAAATTAACTCAGAAATGAAAAAAGGAGACCAGGAAGAAGAAAACAGATAGGGTAACTAAAATATTTAGCCAGGGCCATCATTCGCGTCGTTGATAATAATATAATGCAGCGGCTAAAAGAATGTATTATTAAGCCTAACTTCGAACTAAAATATATTCATTATGAAAGACAAGTAAAAATCAAAGAGTGACGTTTTCCAAAATATGCTGAAAATAAGTGGTAAAGTTAGGGAAGAGAAAAATGCACGGAGGCTATATAGCACTAGTAACCAAAAGAAATAGCCACTAAATCACCCTTTAAACAACTTCGGGCATCTGCAGGACGCTCCTCATTCCTGCCAAGGGAGTGACTTTAACCGCAGCCAATCTAACTCCATCGAGGACCATTCACCCGTCAGTTTGACGGTTGCACTACACGAGGTGTTCAAGTCACTCGTTTGGCACGGGTTATAGTACACTTGTCATTTATGCTGTAAAACACGCGGCTGGTATAACATACCTGAGTGCGAGTGTGGTTCGCTACTCATTGTTAAACTTTCCACATACCAAGGGGGCAAAAATATTCGCCCTAACAGGGGGACCCAATTTCAAAGAGTAACGGAGGGAGGGGCGTCGGGAGAGATGTGCACCTTCTTGATCCCCAGACCCTCGAGTAATGATCCTGTTTAGCTATTCGAACTATGCACCTTTCGTATATTTTACTTCTCCTAACTTAAATACCTTAGGAACCTCTACAAACCATTTTTGGCTCATAAACCCCTGCCGGTCTTTGTTTTTCTACCATACATATAATTTATTTTTATCCCAAAAGGTTCAATGTATGACCTTGAACACCTCGAATCATTTGAAAAGTATAAAACAAAAAATCAAGGCACCAAAACTGCCCCTTGTGGATTTCCACTTTATGAAAGGTTCCTGATTATTCTCTTCCAAAAATCAATATTTCTCGATAAAGTCGGACGTTGACCTTTATGGGAATTTTCTGAAATTCAGCGCCTCGACGACATCATAATTAAACGTCACTAAAGGCAGGTCATTTATGGGAGATGAGGTGGCGTTAATAATTTGACGGGTGACCAATAAAGGCCGAGTTAGAAATCAGAGCAGATTCATGGCTGGAAAAACACCTCGTTAAGTACCGGTCAGACAATGAGGTTCTTTTAGGTTAATAACCTCTTCGTTTAGGGTCAGCCATTTATTACCTTCACTAACAGAGTTTGGTGAAGGTTATGTGATTAGCCGTGTAACTTTGTCCGTTTGTGTACTAGATATCTAAAAAGCGATTGATGGATTGCGAAAGAAATTTTGTGGAGTTGATTAGAACTCGGAGCGGATCCAGAACCGGATGCGGATCCTGGGTTATATATTCAATTCCTCTAAACGACGGCCACAACCTTCCACCCATTATGGTGGTGGAGCATCAATGCCACAACAGTGTAGAGTCAGTTACGCCTCTCAGAAGGCAATTAATCACACCCATGTAAGAAGTGTAAGAAAACTGTGTTTTGATCTCAACCTTCTGTATAATAATCCAATGAATGGTTCTGTGATGGGACTTGTGGCTCCAAATTTAATTAAAGGGATAGATTGTCTTACTCTTTTGACAAATTTTATCTTCCCTTTTCAGTCTTATCGTATGGATCCTAAACCAAGGACGGAATCAACCAAAGTATTTGTGAAGAGAAGTGCTTAAAAATGGTGGAGTTAGGGCCTAATAACCCGATAAACTAAAGAGGAGACTACTCGATGCTTTGAGACTGGGAAGACGAGCAACTTTCCAGAATCCTGTGCAACTTACGCAATGGATGCAGATCACGCCTTGTGGGGTCCATTTGCAACAACAACCATTCAAGGGGTTTTAGAACTTGAGGCAACAACGATTATATCCACGGTTCTTTTGTTTAGGTAAATTACAAGTATAATCCAACCGAGGTGCGATATGCAGTTTAAAAAAGGAAAAATTGCTGAAAGAAAACCAATTTAATTAAAAATCTACTAAACTAACGAATGCATATTGATTGTGAAAGGATAGGAGGCGGGGATATAGATGAAGGAAAAGGTGAATAAATAGACTAAGAAATGTCAAAAAAATATTAGGAATGGCAAAGAATTTAGAAACATGAAAATGAATCCAGGAGAATGACAAGGACATTAAGAGCATGAAGAGAACTACAGAAGCATGCCAAGGACTCAAAAAGCATGACAAGGATTGAGAATAATACCAAGGACTTCATAAGCATGACAAGGAGGACTTTTAATTATAGGGACTCCAAACGCCTGTCACATACTACAGAAGAATGGAAATAACTTCATAAGCATAAAAAAGACGCCTGAAACATGTCATGGACTACATAAGCATGCCAAGGAATACATAAGCATCGTAAGGAGTTCAAAAGCTTGATAAGGACTTCAAAGGCATGAGTAGAACTTTAGAAGCATGTTAAGGACTCCAGAAGCACGACAACGAATTCAGATGCATGACTAGAAGCTAATAAGCATGAAAAGTACTTCACAAACATGATAAGAACTTCTGACGCATGACAAGAACTTCAGAAGCAAGACGAGGACTTTATAGGAATGAAAAGAACTACAAAAGCAGGTCAAGGACTCAAAAAGCATGATAAAGACGCGATGAGAATGGCAAGGAGTTGTGAACAATGACACAAAATTCAAAAGTCTGACAAGGGCATTATAAGGATGATAAGAACTCCAAAAGCATGTTACGTACTAAGGAAAAATGGAACTGACTTGGTAAGCATATAAAAGACGTCAAAAGCAGGTCAGAGACTACATAATCATGGTAAACACTCCAGAAGCATGAGACAAACATCAGAAGCATTACAAAAAGTTCATAATCATGAAAATGACTTCTTAAGCATGATAAAACCTCTGAAGCATGACAAGAACTTCAGAAACAAGACAAAGATTTCAGAACCAAGAAAAGGATTTCAGAAGCAAGGCAATGATTTCAGAAGCAAATCAAAGACTTTAGAAGCATGAAAAGGAGCCAGGAATTGACATTGACTCAAGAAACATGACAAGAACTCCATAAATATGAACGGGACTCCAGAAGCATGAAAAGCAGTTCAGAAGTATGACGAGAAGTTCAGAAAAATTACAAAGACTTCAGAGGTAGGACGAGGATTTCAGAAACCTGACAAGGACTTCAAAAGTATGACGAGGACTTAAGAAGTATGAAAAAGATTTTAGATGCATGACAGGGACTCCAGAAGAAACGTGTTTTAACAAACAAGACGCTCAAGACTAAGGACACGAACCTTTTAATGGAGAAAATATATAAAAAAATAAATATAAACGACAAAAGGAAATAAAACACGCCAATAATCGGAGCTAAAAACTTCATCAAACCTCAACGATGGATCTAAGTTGTAGAAACAGGTTTATGTACTGAGTAAAAAAAACAACCTAGAAACCAGGAACTCAAATTCTCTCGCTGCTTATCGCATCCGCCCCAAATTCGCTTTGAATAGGGATTCCATCTGGCCACTAAACATACTCGATGTGGCTTAACTTCGCTGAACTAGATGGTGATCTTTCTGACATGTAAAAATAAGCAAAGGAAATTTATTTTCCAACGTCACCAAAAAGAAGAGTGGAAAGATAAAAGCTGCTCTTCTAACGGCTCCTTGGTGACTCGTAGCATCCGATTCTGTGGACCAATGAGAAGTTGCTCACTCTCCACACCACCCAAAACATTCACACAATTATCGTGTTTGGGCACAAAATTAAAAAATGAGATTTCGGGTGAATAACAGACAGAAGCAATCTTCGGTGATAGTGTGGGCTGGGGTAAGTTGAAAAGATCCCCCAAACACCTCTCATCTTCCTTGAAGAGGGGGAAAGGATCAATCAACATGTTTATTTGGACATAGCGAGGAGAAAGTCACCCCCTGTGTCGACGCTATCATAGGAAATGCCGGTGTAACCCTTCAACAAGCGGGAGCAACCTCACAAACAGCAAATAAAAAAATTCAATACTGGTGCCAGGCAAAGTTTAAGAGGTTTTGTTCAAAGTAACTTTAGCACCCAGTTCGCCATATTTGAACCCCATGGACTTTGGAGTGTGCTCTATGATTAAGTAGAAATTCTATACAAAATCCCACAAAGTATCGAAGTTCTGAAGTGCAAACAGGAAAAATGTTTGGAGGAAATATCAGCTAATAGCCTTGGTATCACTAGCGTTCAGGTCATTCCTAGACTTGGTTGGGTCATCGGCGTAAAATGAGATCCAATTGAATTTTGTGATATCTATGATTAAAAATTAAATATATAAAGCTAACTGAGCTATGAAAAGGCCACATGTCGGGAACTTAACCATGTTATTTTAAAGAGCTTTGAAGCAAAGCCATGTCAAAGTGTTTCGACCGTACTGCTTAAGATACTGCAATTGCGTAAATAATATTACTAAATTTATTTTATTTTATTTGTAAACATCTTATCTAGTTTATTTATAACTAAATATACCACAAACACCCCACCTCTTATCAAATAATAATATGTATATTAAATTGTGACATGATTACTTGTGGCAACTGCACAAACGTTAGCATCCTAAAAATACAACTCTGGGGAGTAGAGACCCAAAATCACGTACAACTTCGGAATCTGCCACCAATACACAAGAAACGCCCTTTTGACAAGAAAATTGATCTAAATGTGAAAATTGCAGCTTAATTAGCGAAAGCAGTCCATCATTCCAAGGGGCAAATATGGTCCCAATGAAACCTACTCTCGTGTAAAAAACTACCCCCCTCCCAACAACAAAATCACTAAAGCACCAGAGCATTATAAATGCATCAAAAGCTCTAAAGCTCGAGAAGCACTAATGTAGCAAAAGGATCAAAGCTCTAACACATCAAAAGTACTAAAACAGTGATTCCCAACAACGTTGGCGCTAGCGCCCCCCTATGGGCGTTGTTGTGTTAAAGAGGGGGCTGTAAGTCTATATTTTGCTTAGGTGGCAGTGAATATACAAGAGGTAGGTGAGCATTTATCCATTTTTATTTCATGTTTTCCCAAAATATTCGATATTAGTGTTTCTACAAATGCTCCCAATTATCAACATTAGTAGCCATGGGCCCCTGCATTTGACGGATCAATTAACATTACAAATTAATTATATCACGCAGAGTCTTAGCCAATTTTTACCCGTCATTCTCCTACGCAACCTAACTTTTGTTAAATTATGTCTACATAGATTAGGATTTTCAATTTTTCATTCACTACACAGGTAGTTTTGAGGAATAATTATCAAATAAGATTTTCTAAACAAACAATTTTGTTACGAAGTGGCCCCTGAATCGTGTAGTAGTTGTTGAAGAGTTGGCGGTGGTTGACGTTATTTGTGAAATTTCTTATTGTTTTTTTTTTTACTTACTTTACTGTATTTTCAATGCTTAAATTTAACCCATAATCATGTCGGAAAATCCATTAAAGGGAAAATGCAAACAGTATAGTGTTGAATACTTGAAGTTTGGATTTATTAGTTCTCCTAATAATAAACAACAGCCAATGTGTCTTCTTTGCGAGTAAGTATTTTCGAACGAGTTTATGAAACTATCCAGGGCTCCGATCATTTAAAGAAGATCCATCCTGATAAATGAAAGAAAATCTGTCCTATTTTCAAACTACCAAATAATTTTCACAACAAAAAATCTATTTACTCCTTTATGACAAACCAATCACAGAAATGCGACGATGGACTCGGTGTTGATACCGTATTTCCAAGATGATTTCTAGATCAGGGAAAACTCAATTTGCCAGATATAGAGGAAGCTCTTCGTACAGTAGTACATCATCCTTCCCCAAGTGGAATTATCAAAGCGATTTCACTTAGTATTAATTCTACACAAAGAATTGATTAAATAGACCAAGAAATTGAAGATACCTTATATAACATACTTAAAAATCAACAATTTGGTTAAAAATTGGGCGAATCTACTCTCTCAGGCAATGAAACACGACGTTTAGGAGATATTCGTTTAATTAAAGATAAGAAAATTGTGCAAGAATTACTGTGTGCAAAGGAACTTGAAACATGCACTAAAAGTAAATCCCTGTTTACTATAGTTGACCAGTTTTTCAAAGAAAATGAAAAGTCAATAAACGATATAATTTCTTGTGCAACAGACGGTGCTCCAGCATTAAGAGGGCAATAGAGAGGCTTTCTTACATGTTTAAAGAAAGCTAGACCCAATTTCTTTCCAATACATTGCGTAATAAATTTTCAACATTTAGTTGCTAGGAACTTGAGTGATCAGCTTCTTAAATACCTTGGTTTCTTATCACAGCAGTAAATAAAATAAAATGCCTTTCCCTTAATTCACCAATCTTTCGACAACTTCGCAACAACAATGATGAAGAATTTGATTGTCGTCTTATACTTACTGAAGTGAGATAGTCATCCAAAGGAAACTGCTTGAAGCAATTTTATTCTCTTTTCAACATTATTATAGTTTTTCAGGAGAATTAAAGGTGGTTATTTGAGTAACGAACTTATAGCTTGCGAATGTGACATTGCTTATTTAACAGATTTCTTCAATATATTCAATGATCTGAATTTGAAGTTGTTAGGCTCTGATGTAAATATATCTAAGCCAAATCTGTTATTTGTACATTTATGGAAAAGTTTTCACTCTTTAGGCATAATCGTTGGAGGATATCTCAATTTCCAAATCTTAATCGACTGAAAAATGATAATTGTGTCGTTGATTACTTTATATTAGATTCTGACCTCTTGATTTATTGCGACTATTTCAGTTCTGCACGAGGACATGAGCTATAAATATCAGGACTCATTTATATGAAAATACCTGACTTTATTAAAGCCTGTACAAAGGAAACCGACTCTGCAATGCAAGAGGAATTAATTGCTTTAAATAACGACTTCGAATTAGAGGCCCTCTTCAAACAATCATACCAGCAACTTTAGCTACAAAAGGAAATTCTGAAAGGTATCTAAAGCTGTGGGAAGCTATCAAAAATTTTTAATTGCTTTTCCAACTACCTATATGGCTGAGCGTAGTTTTAGTACAGTTACTCAGCTTCTTATTAAACAAAAAAACTGTCCGCAAATTGCAAAACGAGGAAATCTTAGATTTATTCTAAGCTGCATGGTAACTACTGTCAGAGCCTTAGCCATTATGCACCAAAATCAAACATCGCATCGAAAACATATTGAGGTAAGCTACTAAATAATTTTTATTTTAGCCTTTTCATCATTAATATTTATATTAGAAATAAAAACTACATTCATATTATTTTTGCACTAATACTTAACGGTTATCCTGCTATGAAGGATAAATTTACTATAGTATCAAAATTTAATTTGACAGGTGGAGCGATGACAAAAAAAGTTTGTGTCCAAAGCGGCGCTATTCCCCCAAAAGGTTGGGAAACACTGCACTAAAATATCAAGCCAATAAAAGCACCAAAGGCACTTAAAAAGCACCAAACTATCTCTAAGACTCGAAGAATAGTTGAGGGAAACGGGAAGAGACACAAAATGAAAAGAAATGGATCGGGCGATGGGTCGCAGTGGAAAATTTAAATTTATTATTTAAAACAAAAAAGAAAAAGCGTATCACACGGGAGGGTCCCTAAGAAGGAGAGGGTGCAGCGAGACGCCTAAAGATTTTCAAGGATCCATCGAAGTAGGGGGCAAGGGGGAATTATAGTGTCATTTTCATTTTTTTTTTAAATTTTGCTTTTCTTAGATTTATTTTATTTCAAATGTAGTTTTATCTCTCATAATTTATTTTTTATTTGCATAGGTCTACTCTCTACCCTCTTACCCGCTCCCTGTATATCTCTAAATCTTACAAACATCCTACGCGAAATACCACTATTAATTTTTGCTTGATTTTTTGTTTTAATTTCTTCCGTGCCATGGGCCAGGACGTACGTTCCATGTACATGGCTATTCCTTGCATGGTAGCGCGTGTACTTGTTTGCGAGGGTTGTGGAGGTGTGTACGTGTGTGTGTTGGAAATTATCGAGCTTCGGAAGGCGATTATACTCCCCTGCCCATAAGATGAAAAGTACCCCAACAACCCGTTTGTCAATTTTCTTTCGAGAATGACGCCAATTTTATAACACAGTTACACACACACACACACACACACACACATATATATATATATATATATATATATATATATATATGAAAAATAAGCCACAGGAAAATGAAGCGATGAATCCAAGCAAGCACTTTCGAACTATATTTGCAAGTTCATTTTGAAGGAATAGCATGAAAATAGAGAAGAAAACCTTATATAGGGTACAAAGATACGTAGGGAACGCCCATCACATAGTACAAACCAATGGAAAAAAACACAAAAACAAGACAGAAAAATACCAGGGAAAAGAACAATAGATAACTAATAACAGACATGTGCATCCCTAAAACGATATACATACAACAACGCGATGTATATGAATGGAATATGGTTGGATGAAAAAAATAACATTTTAAAGGATTATCATTAGGCACAACAAAAACACGTGGTGGGAGAGGCAATGCGAATGATATTACACTAATAAAGAGTAACAACAGGCTGAATTATGAAGTTATTTCATTTAGAACAAGTTTTTTTAAAACAGGGTCGAGTTTAAAAAGGCCAAGGGAAATGTTCATATTAGGTAAGATGCCAATTAAGGAACACTCAACAATATTTGTTTTTGTGAAATCAGCGGAATGATAAATGAATTTTGAAGAATTCCAGTCAATGTGGTGGTTATTTTCAGATATGTGTAAAAATAAAACGCTGTTTATTTCACCTTTTCTAATATTATACTTATGTTGGTAAATTCTAGTAAATAAAGATTTACCAGTTTGCCCGAAGTAAGGTAAATTAGAAATAGAACATTCTATGGAATATACTCGACCTTTTTTCCTTGTATTATTGTAGACTAACATTTTATATAAAGTGGATTCATATCTAAAATTTACAGAGATATTAAGTTGCTAAAAAATACGGGTGAGAAAAAACTAACAGTGAATTTCATAAAAACATTCGATCCCTTTTAAAAGATTTTCCCGATTTAATTACTAAATTTAAATCTAGCAACGCCTCTCTTCCATATATGTACGGTTTGGTAAAATCTCATAAACCTTATTAACCTATGTGGCCCATTATAAGTTTGTTAGGCTCTGTTTCATATTCCTTATTAAAATGGCTTGCGAATCACTTAACACCGCTTGTGGGCTCCATCTGCCAATCTCATATTAAAAATAGTTGTGAACTTATAGAGAAGCTTAATACAATACCTTACTCCATCAATTTCATTCTTGTCAGCTACGATGTTTGTTCTTTGTTTACTAAAGTTCCTTTAGACGATAAATTTGCAATAAATTACATAATTTATATGTTCCTGTACCGGTAAATACTTTACTAAGTCTTATTTCTCTTTGTGCCAAAAATTGTATATTTTCATTCAATGATAAATTTTACCTTCAAAAGTTCGTTCTTCCAAAGGGGAGGGGGGCTATCTCCCAACCTCTCTAATTTATATATGGAATTCTTTAAGACGTTATTCTGGCCCAGAATCCTCGATTTTTTCTATTGTATGGTACCGTTACATTGATGATATTATATGCCTTTGGCCTTCCTCAAAAGATATTCACAATTTTATATGTAATCTTAATTCTCTAGTCCCTTCTATTAAATTTACACTTGGAATTGAGGAAAATGGGACTCTTACTTTTCTTGACCTTTTGATACATAGGATGCCGTCAGGTTTTAAATACTCTGTTTATTGCAAACCGTCTAACTCCAGTTTATATATTCACTTTTATTCTCATCATAGTGTTAAATTTAAACGGTCTGTATTCCCTTCTATGTTTCTGCGTGCATTACGCCTTGTTAATCCGGAATTTTGAGATAAGGAATTGTCCAGTATCTTCGAAATATGTAATAAACTTTGTTACCCTCGTCAAACTGGTAAATCTTTATCTACTAGAATTTACCAACATAAGTATAATATTAGAAGGCGAAATAAACAGCGCATTATTTTTACATTTATCTGAAAATAACGACCCCATTGACTGGAACCCTGTAAAATTCATTTATCATTCCGCTGATTTCACAAAAAGAAATAATGTTGAGTGTTCCTTAATTGGCATCTTACCTAATCTGAACATTTCCCCTGGCTTATTTAAACTTGACTCTGTTTTACAAAAACTTGTACTAAATAAAATAACTTCATAATGCAGCCTGTTGTTACTCTTTATTATTGTAATATCATTCGCATTGCCTCCCCTACCACGTGTCTTTGTTGTGCCTGTGGATTAACTCCTAGACCTAAATGTTTTCGCTCTAATGATAATTCTTTAAAATGTTTTTTTCATCCAACCATATTCCATTTCTATACATCGCGTTGTTGTGTGTACATATATCGTTTTAGGGATGTACATGTCTGTTATTAGTTACCTATTGTTCTTTTTCCTGGTATTTTTCTGTCTTGTTTTTGTGTTTTTTCCATTGGATTGTACTGTATGATGGGCGTTCCCTACGTATCTTTGTACCCTATATAAGGTTGTCTTCTCTATTTTCATGCTATTCCTTGAAAATGAACTTGTAAGTATAGTTCGAAAGTGCTTGCTTGGATTCATCTTTTCCTTTTCCTGTTGCATATTTTTCATATTATTGCTTTCCTCACCTGCCACTTTGTGAGTTTTTTCATTATATATATATATATATATATATATATATATATATATATATATATATATATATATATATATATATATGCGACTGGCTATAAATAATGGCCCCCACATTCAAATTTTCGATAGAATTCGAATTAACTCATTGGATTGATTCTTATCAGAAGTATGACTGTGGATTCTCTATAAATGTTTTTTTAAAGAAAACAGATAAATTTGAAGGAAAAAGCACTCTTTTTAAAGGCATGGTTTTTTATTTAATTTTTATCAAATAATTGTTGAAATTTTTACTTATAATTCTATCGTTAATATTCTAAATAGGTCATGGTATGATATTTCTTCCCCAATTTTAACGTTTATTTTCCTATTTTTTAGTACTCATCAAAATCTTTAAAAGCCTGTAAGTTACCACCAGCTTAAAAATCATCTTAAAAGGTCTGTGATCATTATGGCTCTCCAGTGCTCAAAATCTATTTTAAAACAGTAAGGTATCCTAAGTTTTTGCAAGGAAGGAATATTATATAAAAAAAATCCGAAAAACTTAAAATACCAGTAAGTACAATGAGGACAGGTTTCAGGATAGATAACGGAAAACCGGGCATAAATAATCTCAAAGTCTCAGGATAAGTTCAATCGAGTGAAATATCTCCGAAACTGCCGCCTTTCTGCTCATGAAATAGCTCAGCAATTAAACAGCGCCGACGGAGCAAACCTCTCCGCCACAACGGTGAAGAGGAGGCTTAGAGAAGCTAGGCTTTTCGATTGAGTGATCGCAAAGAAACCTCTTTTAAGACATTATATTAGAATCAAGTAGTTAGCTTGGGCCTTAGCATTAAATCAAGGTGATCGGTGAGTGGAAAAGGGTGCTTTGACCGATGATTCCAATTTTGAAACCTTTGGTTCCAAACCAAGAGTTTTTGTAAGAAGTACTGGTGAACAAATAACTCCTCCGTGTATTGTGCCTACGGTGAATCATGCTAGTCATGTGAGGATTTGGTACATATTATATATCCAAAAAAGCAGAGCAGCATGGCTATCCTTTAATTTGGCAGCGCCATACCATCCAATATGATCCTGAGCAGACGTCCAGAATGTCTTGTAGTTATTTGAAGAGGAAAGATCAGAAATGAGCACAGCTTACAATTTTGGATAGGCCACTCCAGTCTCCTGATTGCAATCCTATTAAATGCTTGTGGGATTATATGAACAAGCGAGTGAAAGAGAAACAAGCAGCAAATGCACTGTGGTTAAGGAAGTTTACTTTAATATTGCGATGAAATTTCACAAAATATCTATATTTTTTGTAAAAAGGATGCCAATAATATGCTCTGTAGTTATTCAAGCAAAAAAGGATATTTTGTTGAGTAAAAAATTTAATGTCTAAATCTAACCTAAGGATGGGCTAGTTAGTAATTCCAGTGACAGAAACCCCTCCTTCCAAGTTAAAAGAAATGCCATTCCACATATCATTCCTTTAATTTGAACTCTTTATTAAAAAGGAGTTGCTGTAATTTTAAATTTGGATAAGAGGTTGTTTTTGTAAGAGGAAATGTCCCATTTAATTATCATTCAAATATCACCAAAGTCAAGTACATATTGCAACCATAGTTTGGTTGATTTGAACAGACCAAGAGTTGTTTACATCTTCCTGATCCCGCACTCAAGGATTAATTATAAATTTTTATTACATTCTTGCATTGTTGTCACTTTTACTTTCGAAATCGTTTTGTGTATGAGAGATTTATTTAAAAGAAATAGAAGCCTTTACCTCCCTGAAAGTTCTCTCTCATTCTTTCTATGAATTTTACATAATCAATGCATAAATAAGACAAATACTTGTATCACAATAATTTACAATAGATTCATTTTGATATTGTAATAACTTAATTAAGGTATCACATAAAAAACAATATTTAAAAGTTGCAATTCTTGTAATTAGATTTCCGTTCTGATCGTGCGAGATATATCAAGTAAAAATAGAGTCAATACAACATACAAAAGAAAAATCCTTAATAATTCCAGATTTATACCAAAGTATCGCCTTCAACCTTCAATTAATAAAATTATTGTTAACCGTGTTCTTGCCTTTATCGATTTAAATAACTTACATAGGTTTTAGCAGCGTGATTTCCTGAGAAAATAAGAAACAAACACGGCTTTTGACATAATAACTGAGAAGTTGGCCATGTTGCAATATGAACGTAAATACGTCTACCCGGTATTTAGAGACATTCAAATCTCATTTGATATGGTATGTGAATGAAAATTCTAATAAAGAATTTTCCAACTGGGATTAAAGCTCATAGTAAGAAAATTTCATGCGATTACATTATGGATCACCATATTTAGGTCTTCCTCAAATAATTCACAGAACCAAATTTTGAACTGTCAATAGGAGTTCCTCAGGACGGCTGATTAAGGATATTGATATATTTAATCTACACTATAGAACTGTCTACCTTTATTATAGGACGCCTTGTCTATACAGTTCGCGAATGACATATCCCAGCTTGTTGTCTAGCTCTACAGCAGTTGGCTACAGAATATTCTTTTTTCTTTGCTTGTTTCTTTGCTTTGGTTTTGTTTTTGTATCTTTATTATTTGGTTTTTGCATGTTTTTTGTTTGTTATTTAGCCTAGTATTAGGTTATATCATAATTACAGTGACCTTTTCCATAGTAAGCAGTCGCAAGATGGGCTCTTACCCTCCCCCCCTCCCACACCTAATTTAAAAAAACCCGTCAGATTTATCAGATAAACTTCAAGTTACGCATGGATGACGACGACCCTCATTCATTGGCGGCACATAGGCAAGGAAGTTCACCGTTTCTATAGCAACTGTATGTGGGCTAATTAGCTCAAGCAGCCTTGACAAGAGACTACTTGGAGGTGATCTGGATGGAAAGCACGGCCAAAATCGAGAAGGAATGAGGAAAAAACCCAATGAATACAAATAACTGAATAGAGAGAGAAAGGAGGAAGGGTAAAAAAGCGATGAAGCTGCGCTAAATCATTATATCCCGAACGTTCTTGAATTGTAAACACCAGAGCTCAAAGGGAGAAGCCAAACAAGATTCATTTTATTAATTAAGTAAAGAAAAAAAACAGTGCAAACAACAACGCTATTTTCACTCATTAAGGGAAGAGGAATGGGGCTAAAAAAATAGTAAAAATAGGTTGAGGACAAAAGATGCAATAGTGAACATCGCCAATTTTAAACACAGGGTTCGAAGGCTAATAATATAACCCTTCGGTAAACAGGTTCTAACAAGAGCAGAGGTACTCAAAAATACGAACTTGAACGCTCTTGTTGGTCAGTGCACTTCAAAGGATCAGGAACGAACGCGTGCATACTAAAACCCACTCCGACAAACTGAATTTGAATTCCTTCCAGGAGACTCCAAATTTGCAAAAGAATTCCTTGAAAGCGACAAAATGCGTCTCTCGGGATCAATAAATGTCGTACAAAGCAATAGTCGCAGTAACGCGCCAACGCCACGTAGAAATTCGTTAAATTGACACTCGAAAGCTTTTAAATGTAAAGGATTAAGGCTTTTCTGGTACAACTCTTGACCTCTGCGAGTAACGAAGCCTACCTATCCCCTGGAATGTCAAAGGAAGAAAGGGGGAACAAAGAAGAGAGCTGTAATGGCAAATGCATTTGTTCTCGAATTTAAAACGCAATAGTAACGAGGCCGTATCACTGTATGTAGGCAGAAATCTGCCGAGAAAGTGGTGAAGTTAGCGAAAAATGTTTGGGAGATATATGGCTGGAGGGGGCACTCTTGCCTACAGAAAATGTATCTTCCGAACATTTTAACTTGTTTCAACTTCTTATTTTTTCTTCTTTTCCAAAGCTTTGTGACGGAGGACTTCGCATATTTTCGTTTTTGAGTTTAAAGGTTACAAATAAAGAAGTCAATCTTCTAACTTAATATTAATAAACTAATTTAATCATTTTACAAAGAACCGGGGCATTTTAAACAAGTATGATGGGCCTAAGTGAACTCGTGAAGTTAAGTTAGGTTAAGCCGTGTGGAAAGTATAAAGGCCAATAGCCAAAATGAGACTCCGTTTCCCAGCCAAACTATTACTCAGTTACTAAAGGTCAAAGCTTCAGCCAACTACGATCTAGTCAGGCACGACTTTGAGTTGTAGCCGTTTTTAATCGCGCAAACGCGAATCTATAAGTTACTATGCCGGTGCGTAGGTGGGTCGGTCGGATGGTAACCGTTTTACTTTTTAATGTTTCTTTTGCAATAACATCGTAACTACTCGACCAATTCTAATGAAATTTGAAAGATATATGTTGTTTTACATTCTATTTCGAATGATATAATTGCCAAGGTTCTCCCAAGGTTAGTCCTGGAATTATTGAAAGTTTTGAGGGTCGTAAGATCAAATGGTCATTTCATAAGTCAGAAGAATTGAGTGAGATCACGCGACTTAGTTCTGTGACCTTCTTCAGCGATTGCTTAACCTTGAACGTGTCTGGTCACTCACAGTGAACTAGTAATTGAAATACTCGAGATATTAGGGATATCTATTTCCATTGAGGTAGCCCAAAGGATCACTTCAATAAGACTGCCCACGAGTGAGCTGCTAATATTGATCGTCCCTAAATTCTTATACCCGCCCTATTGGTTGTCGGGTAGGGCATAGACATCCTGAGGACTTTTGCTCTCTTTGCCTCGAGCGTTACACCTTCTATCGAATATGAGTGTATCAACCTCCCACACATTCTCTCTCTCATCATTATCACCACTTTGCTTGAAAATATCTCCTCGTAATTCTTCGGTCGGAGAAACGTTCGATTTCGTTCGTTAGTTTGAAGGAAATAACAAACTATTATATCTCGGGAGCCGTATTATGGCGACATCGGAAATGTAAATACAAATTTGAATTCTTTCAAATACTTGAGAGAGAGGGGGTATTTGAAGATAGAAGGGAGAAGGGGGGGTACTTGAATATAGAAGGGAGAAGGGGAGGGTACTTGAAGATAGAAGGGAGAAGTGGAGGGTACTTAAAAAAGAAGGGAGAAGGTGAGGGTACTTGAAGATAGAAGGGAGAAGGCGAGGGTACTTGAAAATATAAGGGAGAAGGAGAGGGCACTTGGAAATATAAGGGAGAAGGCAAGGGTACTTGAAAATATAAGGGAGAAGGGTAGGGCACTTGAAAATATAAGGGAGAAGGCGAGGGTACTTTAAAATAGAAGGGAGAAGGGGAGGGCACTTGATAATATAAGGGAGAAGGCGCGGGTACTTGAAAATATAAGGGAGAAGGGGAGGGCACTTGATAATATAAGGGAGAAGGCGATGGTACTTGAAAATATAAGGGAAGAGGGGAGGGCACTTGAAAATATAAGGGAGAAGGCAAGGGTACTTGAAAATATAAGGGAGAAGGGAAGGGCACTTGAAAATAGAATAAAATTCTTAATTCATTGAGTTGGCGAGGAGCCAAATAGCTCTTAGAGAAATCTGGAAATATGAACAAGTACGTATTTTTGCCTTTCGCTCTGTCGAGGCTTGTGTATATAACTAAGAATATGAATACAACAAAAAAAGAGAACATTAAAGGCACACCTGGTTTCCATGGAAACATACTTTACGAGTTAGTTAGGTCATCCTTCCCTTTTACACCATGGATGGAATCTCCCAAACTAGTAGTGAAATCCGCAAAAAGATATGGATGATAATCGCTAACAAACCTGAGGGCATCAGGGAACTCTCCTCATTGGAAGGAGGTGCAGGTGCAGAATAATACTGTTGTGCCACCAACCTACGAGTAGCAAACCCTAAATGACCTAGGAAGCGGGGAATCCGTTATACGTCAGGGATGGGTGGATAAAAATGCTCTTTGGCAGGTTCCGGAAGGAGTGTGCTTTTTGCGTGTGAAAATCTAGATGGAAGGGATAGCGGTGTTGTGGTTGGCTATGTAGGCGATGACAAACGTCAGGAACACCTGTTTTCGCGGGGAAAGCTCAACGCGTGTGCCAATAGGCGCCCAACTCGATCCTGACGCTGGTTTTGTACTCTCTCACAGAGATGGAACCCAGGACGGAGGCGTTGGAAGTCCAAAATATTATTTAAACTTGTATTATAGGAAACTCCAAACCCAACTTTACGAACCAAGCTCATATTCGAAACACCATAAACACGCGAAACTCTATGGTTTTTGTGCGTACAGTTTTAGTGACTGTAAAACGTGATCTTACGATCCAAGAAAGTAGGATTAACTAGATTATCACATCCTTTATTACCGTTATTACTCATTCGTTTAGTAATTTCTACTTATTCTATTCTTAAGTTTTCGTCTGCTGTCTGTTTCATCGAAGATTAGTGCTAAAACCAGTGTCAACGGAGATCCAGTTAAATTAGACTATCTTCGTTTTCTTCGTAGCTCACTTTTTCTAAATAGATGAAAGCGTTTTTGATATGATTTCTCGACCGATTTCCTTCCTTCAGTAAATTTATAGAAAGTTAATGAGAATATATGGAACAAAGCGATACAGTTTTTTATGTATTAATTTCAGAATACAAACAACTTTAATGAGTTTAATATTATAATGTTTCTCCCAAAACTTCTCAACTATAGCATTGCGAAACTTTCACCATACACTTATCTCTTTGGCTTTCCTTAATCTTCCTCCTCACTCGCATTCATGCATTCGCCCAAAGACATAGAAACCCTTGAAGAGTTCCATTCTTCGTCATGAGAATCATTTCGAGAGACTTCACCTAGACTTCGGTGGGATCTATCAGATAAAGGGGCCAGTGACGCATATGTGAGGGTAAAATGAATCATTCGGGTAAATACAGATACCTAGAATTATATTTTACTGTTGGACGCTCCGAGGAAATTAAGCTAACGGAGCAGTACGAATAGCGTGCATCGAGGCATTCGTGACGGAGCAAAACTGGGAAATATATGTGAATCATGGATGACAGTTGGGAAAGCATGATGGCACAAGATTACTTATTCATTGTAAAAACCAAACCAAGAGCATGTGCGGTAGAAAGCATTAAAAGGGGGTAAAAGAAAAGTATAAAGTTTCGGGAAGTAAAGATACGTGTGAGATTCATAGCTTAATTAGGGATAATACGTAGGCTGCGAGAAGAATGGCGCAATTGGTGAGACCATTCGACACATCTCCTTTTTTACTTAACTACGTCGGTAGTGAGCATAGAGGAAGAGCGATGATTCCAGGCATCTAGAAGTTGCCTTAGATTTAAACCATTTAAAGTAGTGTATGTAACCCCTTCCCCTACACCAACTAGAAGGAATGATCACAAGTTCTAGGGTGGATATCAGTGAGTGGCCCAAATTACAGAGATCTTTTTAACTTTCTTTCCCCCTCCGCCTCATCGTGCTACCATTCATTTTCGAAAGGTGTTGTTACTTAAAAGTAAGAAGCAAAAACAAACGAGGGCGTCAACACCATAGTTTTATAAAATAGGTTGTCAAGAAAGTGTTGAGCCTAGGGGAAGTTAAACTGTTTATGTGATGGGTACACAGCCTAATGAGACTACTCTAGGGGCTAAAACCTTGGGTGCGGGAGGTATTAATAAGGATCTAGAGAGCAGTGTTCGAAGTATCTTCTCTCGAATTGTCAATGTATCAAAAGCAAGTTTAGTGAAAGGTTTGCAAGCAACTTGCAACCATTTAGTGGTTGTTCGGTTAGCACAGTTCTTCCAGATCGAGCTATCCATCGCCCTTATATTCCTAATCTTACCCCTGTGATCCTTTGGCCAAAGGGCGGGGGGTTCGATACCTTGAAGAAGAATTCAGGTAAAGAAACGCATATGCTCAATAAACGGAAGAGGACGGTGGGCAATGCAAATATTCTTGGGAACATCATTGAAAAATCTGAAAATATGATTAAGATAATAAATAGATTGAATGTTAAGTAGGTATATAGTATTGTGGTAGTTGGTATGATATGATGGGGCATTTAGAGTGACTAGTGCTTGCTGTCGCATTCCTATTTTCTTCATTTATCCTTTTCTCCTGTCTTTGATATCTCTTATTTTTCTGATATCGGGAAGTACGCTTTCATCAACTCTAGGTTCCTGTTCTATATACCAGAATTTAATAAAAGCGCTAATAATAAAACGCAAACATTAAAGCTCTATTACAGAAGGTCAGAGTTACAAGAGCTAAGGCATCAGCATCAAAACTTGAATCCAAAAGACAAGGGGTCGGCGGCCAGACGCCAATTTCAAAGATTAAGCGCTGAGAAACGACGGAAAATCATAAACGCATGTGTCATAAATACCAATCATCCAAACAAGATGTAATTACTTTAATAAAAACACTAAGAGCCTACGCTTGGCATAAATGGCAAAACGTTACATGCAAAAAGTAAACGCTAAAGTGGCAAATTAATTTGCACACGCGAAAGTGTTAAAACCGAAAATCCAATACCTAAATAAACACCCATCAGTACAACATAAGAGTGCAAACGGTGAAACTACAACAAAAAACGTAAACACAAAATTCTAGCAATGAAGTAGGCCAAAATGAGAATATCGAAAAATAGCCTCAATAATCCGTAAACACTAACGCAAACGCAGAGAATAAACACTGACGAAATTAAAGCGTAAAGGTCAAAGTCCCCAGATGAATTATAAATGTCAAATGTCAATACTAGAGAGAAACCTCAGTTTCCCAGTCAAATATAAACGTGAAACGTTAATACCAAATAGTACCTGCAAATTCCCCGCAGAGGCATAAAAGTCTAATAATTAACGAATGGCATAGAAGCGATAAAACTCCTTAAATGTCAGGGCTTCCTAATAAGACTCCTAATTAATTATGAGTTGAAACTTTGTGAGTGATTTGAAAGGCCGTTAATTATGAAATTCGCGACGACGAGCTTTTCGCGGTCTTTATTCTTGGCTAACAAGCAAAAAAATGCGCATCCGACCGGAATGTAGTAGAATCAGAGTCATTAATCCCAGGGAGCGAATTGCACTTGGATTTATTCACTCTCGAAGGCTAGGTGGATTTACTAGTTGACAGGAAGAAGGATGGTACACATAAAAAATCAGGCGGTAGGCAAGAATGGCGATGGAATAGAAAATGGAGTTAGGGGATTTCATGAAACAGCAAGGCGAACAGTGATTAAGAATTGCTAAAAATGTTAACATATACTTCACCATATAATGGTTGAATGCTAGAATTGGTAGAACAAACGTGAATTTGTATTGAGAACTGAAAACAACTACGCACTGTGAGATCACCCTTAAGATAGAACTTTCAATGGCAGGACTGATTTCATTGATATATAACCACAAATGATTTCAAGCTTGGCTAAATCTAGTTTACTGAGAACGAAAATGATATTTTAAATTATTGATTAGTTCTAGTTTTCAAGATTTAGTATTGTGTCACTGGGAGTATTTACGGTACATGCGGTATTGCAGCGCATTTTCGTTTAGTGTTTTGTATTTTAGTCCAAGTTAAGTATTTTGATTTCCGTTTTTTGATTCATCGTATTTTGTGAAAAAGGGAGATAACGTCTGCTATATTTGAGATGAATTAACTTTTGCATCTATGGTTAGGAAATTGTACCACCTATATACTATATACCACCTATATTACTATATTTTGGAAGCGAAATTGGCCATCAAACCAATAAGAGGTCTCCTCACATACACTACAATGCTTGTGAAATGGACCTTCGACAGTAGTTGAAAAGGAATGTATGCTTTTTGCCAAACTAATGGCTTGGAGAAAACCAACAGATCATTGGAGCAATTGCTACTTTGGCTTGATGCTTCCAATTGAGAAACGCTCCTTAGAGATGAAAACCAGACAATGCAAAATCCAAATATTCCATTAGGTATTCGCATAGTATCCCATGGATGAGGACTTGCTGCTTTCAATGCACCAAAATAATTCTCACAACCCCCAAATTTCGAACTATTATACTCCCCTGATCCACACCTCATAGCAAAATGTTAACTACAAGACATTGTCAGAGATTTAGAGCTACCCAGGATTGAGGCAAAGCAGTTAGGTGCCACTCTACAGCAATGGAATCTCTTGGCAGCGGAGTTATAGTTTCCAAATTATGTAACCGCTAAAGTACAATAAGTTCAAAATCATCTTCATTGAAGGTTGACCTTGAGGCATGCAACAATATTAATGGTGTAATGTTAGACTGATCATTATTTATGTTCTATGTAACTCTCGGCTATTCATAAATTCATCCAAGACAAGTTCTAAAGCTATTCTGCTGCATATGTAATTGAGATGATTTGCCATCAAATCGAAAGAGTAATGCAGTTCATATTAGGGAAACCTTTGAAAATATAAAGCATATTTATATGCGCATAAACTATGAATAAGAGGCAGTAGTGAGGATTTCTGATGATTTGAAGGTTATTGCCGCTCTGATTGACCTACAGCTTAGACAGACAATGCACTGTTTTTTTTCTTTATGAATTGGATAGTCGTGCGAGCGATTTGCATTAAGTCAAGAAAAATTGGCCACTCGGTCCGTCATTGGAACATGGGTAGAAAAACATTTAGTTTCCATCAACTTTTAATTCAAGAAATGTTCTGATAGCACTATTACACATAAAACTCGGTCTGATGAAGAATTTTGTAAAGATCATGAACAAAATAGAAACAGCTTTCAGGTTTCTCATACACAATTTACAGGATTATGTGAGGCCAAGTCATAGGAATGGGTCTTTATCGGTCCTCTAATTCCTGAACTTCTTCGAAATGATTAAATTGACCCTGTACTGTATGGTAAAGGGAAGAAAGGGTGTAAAGGCTTCAAGTTGATGGTGGTAACAAGATTTATTGGAAACAATAAGGCCGGCAATTATTGTAAAAAGAGTTGGTGGAAAACATGAATGAAATACATCACACAAGATACACGTTTTTTCACTCGCATCTGGAGCTTCTTCCATCAAACTGCACAGCAGTAAGTGACGAGCACGGTGTGCTACTTCTTGCCACTCTAATTGCCAAATGCAATAAACACACTGTTTCTTACATACAGCTGGGCAGGAACTGATTTACACACATTGACGCATCTGTTAAAATAACCGTGAAGGACAGTTGGCTAAATAACATGACGCAGATGTGCGTCTGGCAGCAGTGAACGTATAAATGTGAAGAAGTTAATGGTGATGTGAGCGATTGCACTTGTCAACATCATGGTTACACTTGTTTACTATGCTAGTCACATCGTCAGGTAAGAGGAAAATTATATTTTCGAAGGGTAACCGCGATTTGAAACACAGCTGCCACAAATAATCATTTCACACTTTACACTGGCTTTCGTTCCGAGAGTCACAATTCAATATATTATTATTTAATGAGAGATTGAGATAAGATGTTTACCACAAAGATAAAATAAATGTAGTAATATTATTACGCTAACGTGGTATTTCGAGCAGTACGGTCGAAACATTTTGACATGGTTTTGTTTCAAAGTTCTTTTTGACAGCTTAGTTTGGTATTTTAAACTTAATTTTTCGTCATAATTCATTTTTCAATCTAAGATGAGAGCAAAAATATTATTAGTTGTAAACCACAGCAAAGCCTGGCGACAGTCGTGCAAGGCTATCCGATGATTTTCGAAACACACGGTCCATCTTTATTCTTTTATATAATACTTTTAATTTTATTATTTATTTTTTTCTTTTACCTGGGCATTAGGTAAATTGGCTAATATTATAATTAAAAGAATATTCCTTTAATCCTTCATTTTCTATTCAGAGAAAATTTCCCCCTCAAATTAAAATCGGAAGAACGACGAGGGAAACTCCTGCAGAGGGTTTATAGGGAAAGAGATTTGAAAAGAAAACGGTGAAGATAAAGTTAAAATGAGGAGAAGTAATGCGGCGTTTTTTATTATTTTATGGATAAAATCAAACAATTCTTCGAAGTTATTTATATTTAAAGTATGTTTTTATTAATTTATGAGTAATATAATTTTCACCAGTTTCTACAACCAGTCTCCTTTCTACTAACATTTCAATACAATGTTTGTAAAAGTTGTTTGACTTAAAAAATTATTTAATGTTGTTTCAACCTCTTATATCGTTGACATTTTCATTCTTTTAAGGTGATTCGTTAAAATCCTAAAAAGAGAATAATCGAAATTGTTAACGTTTTCTATGGTATTTCTTGTGGGTTAGGGTGGTGGGTTGTCTTGAAGGAATCCCCTTATTCTATTGATCAACACTTTCCTTTTTTCTTCAAGCGGTAAAGGGTGAAATTGAGAACCTCTTTAGTCATAGTCTGATTTGAGTTATAAAGTTCAAATTGGATTATGCCATTCACATCCTACCAAGTGCACAAGAGGATCTTCAGTAGATGAGGCCCCTGTTGTGGCTAGGCTATTATTTCATGACTATTCCATTGCTTAGAACGGTTAATATTTTTGTACATAACCAATTTTTCGTCTCTTCTACTAAAACATCCTTTATTTTTGTCGAAAAAGGAAAGATAGACGAATATTAATGCTTTCTTGCAAGTCTACCTTTCACAGATCGTGAGGAATCCATTGCCCCAATTGTGAAATTTTGCCTATCTCTTTTAAATGACGTTGTAGAGTGGAATGAGTTGAATGTAATTTTTAGCCAATTGTTCAACAGTTATAATCGGATTTTATTTCACTGCTATTTTACAAAGTCCTTCATCAAATTCCACTGGACATCCTGAACAGGGTTCATCTTTGAGACAATAAAATGCCGTATTACTTATAGGATGACCTAATATATAACCGCAAATCCTCCCCCGCGAAAGTCATTGACCTACACCAACTAGAAGAGGAACATGCATTCATTTGCTTCACGAGAGCAGGTTCTTGAGAGTTGCGCTTCCTACCATTAGCACCACAAAGAATCTCCCATTTTGGTTACTAAGTCTAAGAATCCTCTCCCCCATTCAAATATCTGGTGGAGAGGCCTTTGTTGTATTTCACATTATTTTATATTAATTATAAAAATAAAAACAATAATGCTACCGATAGTAAAAATTATAATAACCACAAAAATTGCAATAACATCAATAATGAAAATCAAAATAATAATAGTAGCACTGAAAAATAATAAAATAAAAATAATAACAGCAAAATCAATAATAATAACAGTTCCAATAATAATTAACGGCATTTAGCCGGCCCCAATAAGCAATGATGCGGTGACGCAAAAGGACCCTTTTTGGAGAGTTATATTCTGAGACCTCATTCAGGACTTGCCCGTAAGGTCACAGGTCAATAAAACAAAGGTCAGAGTGGAGACTGAATCTATTTTGACGTCACTGTTCACCCACATCTTGAGGGGAAATAAGTAGGTCACCATATATCCAAAATTTGATCGGTTAAAGGGAATTTAGTAATGAAAGTAAACAAAAACTGACGAATGAATGCAAGGCAGAATGATGATGGAAAGAGGGTGGTGAAGATGGAGGCGAAGAGGGTGTGAATATGGCGGCGGGGGATGGAGTACTTTAATTGAGACAATTGGGTCAGCAGAGCTGGAGGGAATATGGAAAAGGTGTGTTAGGCGTGATTGAAAGAGTGAATGTGAGAGGATTGAAAGGTTGAAGGAAAAAGAGTGAAGGATGGAAGGATTAAGAAGTGGAGGCTGAAGGATGGAAGGTTGAAGAATTGAGGGACTGAGGCGTCAATGATTGAGATTAAAGATTGAAGATGAAATTGAAGATTAAAGTGGAAGGCTTGAAATTTGAAGGAGTCAAGCTCTCCCATACAGAAATTACAGGATATAACATCCCCATTCCTGGTGTAGGAACTGGGAAGGAATTGGCGTGGACCTTTTAACACACACACACACACACACACACACACTCTTTCACTCTTTCTAATGTGACGTAAACCACGCGCACCTACACATGGCATTCACACAAACATAACTTAAGACAAAACCGCTTGAAATCTTATATAAGCTCTCATTTTGCTTCGGGAGAAAACTTATTCAATACATATTATATCTCTGTAAGATTGGATATCATACGGCAATTATTATTATTTTTCCATAATAGATAGTAACGCAAATGCTGTCTGTTTTCATCACTTTAGAGTCCTTCCCATTGGTCGATCATTTGATGACGTAATTCTATGACGTCAGCAAGAGAGAGTGGGACAGCGTGCAAATTTGACGTACACGAATGTTACCATTTTCCGTTTATTTTTCCCTTGTTTACACCAGCAAATGTGAATGGGAGTGGAAATTAGTAGAAAAAAGGGCTTTCAAAGCCTCAATGTCAGGATGTCTTAATACAACGTATATGATCAGTTTAGAAAAAGGGCAGGGACGAAAACACTACAAAAACAAAAATAACGGAAAAGGAAACTAAATTTTGGAGATGAGATAACTCGATCACGCAGATGAAAACCACGAAAAATGAATACAAATGGAAAGTAGTCAGCAAATTGAGAAAATAGGAAACGTAAAAGAAGAAAAACAAAAAAGTCGGTAATCCTCCCCCCAAAAGAGGACACTATTCGTAAATAATAGCAAAAAAATCACTAATTCTAACTTGGGAAATAAGACATTCAGCCAACAAAAGTTTTATAATCCAGAAAAGGAAATTGGACGAAAATTAAGACAATAAATGCAACTAAAATAAATAAAAGGATAAATTAGAAAGTAAAGTAGAGGGAATGCGAGTAAACCGAAGCATGTAAACCGAGAGGCACCTGACAGCTGGAGGATGCCGTGCCCTCGACACAATCGCTCACATGTGTACCCCCCGGGCCCCAATGCTCACTGTAAGCTCTGTAGTTCTACTCATTTTCACTTCCTTATCTTCATCACCCTCCTTTCCTAATTTCACCTTATGCGAGAGAACCCCTCGTTAGGTTTCCCTTTAAAAGTCCTCCCCCCCCCCAAAAAAAAAAAAATCAAAACTGGATTAGGAATTGCTCATTGATATGTCACGAAATAAAACTCCTTTCTCGAGATTCAAATCTCCGCCCCTTAATTATGATCCCCCCTCAACTCGGATTCGCTTCTCCTCTTTTGATCCGTTCGCGACAACCGTTGAACGACTGACGTCATCATCGACCGCTTTCGTCACAGAAACCGGTGCCAAATTATGGCGGAGATTCTAAAATTCTCGTCTCCTACTTTGCTCGCCACAGAGCCAAGCAAATGGGTCAAAGTTCGTACTTTTAAGAACCGGTGTCTTTTGTACAAACTAATTCTTGTTATTTAGGAGTGATGAGTTTGGTATTGCAGTTTTTTACTGCTTTTTTTTCTTTCTTTCATCTGTATGTCTTCCTCTCATTCTCTATTTAATGTAAATTGGAGCAGGTGTGAGAGAGTTCAGTTAATTCCAAAAACTAGCCCCACCCCTGACCCATAAGTTATCTAGTTGGGCAATGTATTTTTCCCACAGTTTCCCTTCCCCTAACTTTACCACTCTCCTTACGAACCTTGAGTAAAAACTGTGGCAAAGATGCCTTCATTGGTTTTCTTCTTTTTTAAAAATGAGTCATTAAGTCCTCGGGGGCTTCTCCCATGTCTTCTCTTTCTTTAAAACATGTAAGTACTTCAGCTAAATGACGATTCTTCTGCTTTAGATGATAGAGAATGTGTTGAAAGGAGAGCTGTTCGCGACTCCAACTCGAATTTGCTGCTTGGGAGGGGGCGGCTAAATTCGAGATTTTAGTTACTTATACACAATTAAATAAATGAAAAAGTTCACAAACAAAGTATTAAAGTTAGGAAAGTAAAAGAGTGCGGAAAGTGCATAACTCAAGTGATCAAAACAGCCAAACAGGGCGGTGTGGATTGTTTAATCAGTCATATGATATCTAACTTCGTCGCCACAACTTCACGCTTAATGAGATCCTCTAAGCGCCCACATGTAACAACTTTTCTTCAAGAAAAACATTAAACTGTAAAAAGGTTGAAATAAACCAAGCAAAGCTGAACAAATAGCCAGTTCTAGTCTTACTATATATATATATATATATATATATATATATATATATATATATGAGAAAGTCACAAAGTAGCTCGTGAGTAAAGCAATAATTGCAGAAAATCACACAGGAAAAATGAAAACCACATTCCAAGTACTTTCGAACTTTCTTCAGTTCATTCTCAAGGAAAACATAAAGAATTACTTTACAAGAGTGGTATGTATAGTAGAAAACTAAGCGACGCTCCACCCACGTACAACGAAATGACAAAACAGAGTAGGAGTGAAAAATAGAAAGAGAAAATATCAGAAAAGTGGGATTAAATACAGATAGCGAAGAGTAAAGACATATAGATAAGATCTCTTCCAAAATATCCACGTGTGAGAGAGTGTGTGTGAAATGTAGAAATATAAGTCATAACTATGAATACATACATATGCAATTATAAATAAAATGTATTTATAGTTTATAAATACAACACGTATGCGAGAGTTCAGAATAAGCGAATCTTTCTAAATAAGCTAAGAGAGAAAGAGAGTCGAAAATAAGCGGATCTTTCGAAATAGGCTAAGATAGATTCGAGATTAAGCGGATCTTTCTAATAGGCGACGAGAGAGTCCAGAATAAGTACTTTTTAAATAGGCGACGAGAGAGTCCAGAATGAGCGAATCTTTCTAAATAGGCTAAGAGAGAGAGAGAGAGAGAGAGAGAGAGAGAGAGAGAGAGAGAGAGAGAGAGAGAGAGAGAGAGAGAGAGAGAGAGAGAGAGAGAGAGAGAGAGAGAGAGAGAGAGAGAGAGAGAGAGAGAGAGAGAGAGAGAGAGAGAGAGAGAGAGAGAGAGAGAGAGAGAGAGAGTCAAGAATAAGCAGATCTTTCTAAATAGGCTAAGATAGAGTCGAGAATTAGTGGATCTTTCTAAATAGGCTCCGAAAGGGTCGAGAATAAGTAGTTCTTTCTAAATAAGCTAAGAGGGAGAGAGAGGGAGAGTCGAAAATAAGTGGATCTTTCTAAATAGGCTAAGATAGAGTCGAGATTAAGCGGATCTTTCTAAATATGCTAAGATAGAGTCGAGATTAAGCGGATCTTTCTAAATAGGCTAAGATAGAGTCGAGATTAAGCGGATCTTTCTAAATAGGCTAAGATAGTCGAGAATAAGCGGATCTTTCTAAATAGGCTCCGAGAGAGTCCAGAATAAGTAGTTCTTTCTAAATAGGCTAAGAGGGAGAGAGAGAGAGAGAGAGAGAGAGAGAGAGAGAGAGAGAGAGAGAGTCGAGAATAAGCGGATCTTTCAAAATAGGCTAAGAGAGAGAGAGAGAGAGAGAGAGAGAGAGAGAGAGAGAGAGAGAGAGTCGAGAATAAGCGGATCTTTCTAAATAGGCTAAGATAGAGTCGAGATTAAGCGGATCTTTCTAAATAGGCTAAGATAGAGCCAAGAATAAGCGGATCTTTCTAAATAGGCTCTGCGAGAGTCCAGAATAAGTAGTTCTTTCTAAATAGGCGACGGGAGAGTCCAGAATAAGTGGATCTTTCTAAATAGGCTAAGAGAGAGAGAGAGAGTCCAGAATAAGCGGATCTTTCCAAATAGGCTAAGATAGAGTCGAGATTAAGCGGATCTTTCTAAATAGGCTCTGAGAGAGTGCAGAATAAGTAGATCTTTCTAAATAGGCGCCGAGAGAGTACAGAATAAGCGGCCAAAAATTACGGAAGGAACAATATTTATTTATATGTGCGCATTCATGATGTAATTTGGCCATTATGGGGTTTCTATAGAATTAATGTAGTAAATGCTGGAAAGCAACCTTGGAGTGTCTGGGTGTATTCTTATTTTCGAGTGTCTATTGTTATATAGAAGGTTTCTATATACATGTGTTGGCCTTATGCTGTTGAGGTGGCTCATTAGAGAGCTTGGGCTTTGTATTTCTGCTTTAGCTCGCATATGTGTTTTCATGGTTCTGTATTTTAATTTATGAAGCTGGTAAAGAATTTATCGTTGCATTTGTAGGCGTTGTTGAGAAAAGCAGCAAACTGCGGAGTTCTTTCTGAACACTTACCCTGAAATTGTCGCTGTGCTTGGAAGAGAGCATGTGCGCCACTTCCCGAAGATGGAGGATGTAGGCGGAGTCGTCCATATGGTAGGGGAAGGAGAGACAAATGATTCGCTCCGTGACGTAAACCAAGTCCATTTTCATCGCCGCTGCCGACTGCGGCCCAGAACCCGTCGCCAAGCCGTCGGGGCCCATCGCCAGTCGTTGCTGGGTTCGAGCTGCAGACTGCGTCTGTCGGAGGGAAAAAAGACGTTGCTAAGGACACCATTAAAAGTAAGGTTCGCGGGAACAAGGGATGACATGTTAGGGCGGCCAATCAAGTGGGAGGGGATTCTCTTTTGTTGTTGAGGAGTTGTGAAAGAGGCAACTTTAAATGGTGGAGTTTAGGAAGTTATTATTATCTAAAACGAAGGATAGAAAACTAACGTGAGCATTTGATATTAATTTTTCGAAGATTTTTAAGAAAAGTGGAGAAGGAGTGATGAAAGTGTACGGAAGATAAATATATAACCCGAAGATCCTAAAGAGGTGATTCCTTGCGGCGCTATGAATGACGGGTCATTCTCCGAAATCTTCCTAATATTTAAAATAAAGGTGAATTTTACTTCAGTGCCAGATGGGAGGGAGGTGCTAGAGAAAGGTCATTTCAGGTTTCAGGAAAATGTTCGTAAATAAAAAACGTGGATTCGAAAGTACGCCTACACTCTTGGGGAGAAATTAGGGAGGGAAGAAAGTAGATACAGAAAGTAATTATCCACACAAGCAATAAACGGAGATATTGATAATCACTGATAATAATAATAACAATAATAAAAATAAAAAGATCTAAAGTACACTCAAAGACATCATAACGTCAGAGGACCTAATCAGAGCCAAAAGGAACAGAGAAAAGCAGCACTTGAAGGTAATTTAATATTATTCTCGATGCCTCTAAATTAAAATAGCCCCCCGTGGTTATGCTAAGTAGATAGTATTAGAGAGCCATTACATTTAAATTCCTATCACCCGAAAACCCCATCAAAACTTATAAAATAAGCGAAAACCATCGAAGGCATACTGTCAGAAGGTTTTCGAGAAGCCAATCATGAGAAAGTAGACATCCTGAGGCACGCTAGACTGGGAGTTCACGCGACTCTCCTGTATCTGTTACTATTCACACCAGTGTGAGAGAGTGACTCGGGAGATATAGTTTTGTAATCTGGAATTGATTCCCAATTTTTAATTGATTCTTAAATCTAGACTTCGGGCTCTGGCATTACCGAGCGGAAACGCCGCTTCTGCTTCGTTAAACTGCAGGTCAACACCTGATAAAGGCCCCCAAACCTGTGTAGATCGGTGGTTAATTCCTATATCAATTGTTATTTTACTTTAAATTTCTTATTTTATTATTACTAGTACACTCTTGTCGTCAAAAAAGGCCTTAAATTTCAGTTTCATTCAAAAGACAATACAGAAAATTAGAAATATTTTCTTTACTATATATTTTAAATGTAGGGCGTTAGATCTTTCCCTTCAATAAACATTAAAAGCATTTGATAATAGATCCGTCAAAACTACTCAAAAGTTTGATGCACTCTGTGGATACCACGAAGTTAAAAATACTGGATGACGCAAAACAATTAACTTTTTCGAATCAAATTTTGGAAACGTTTTGGAAGATAATAAAAATGGAAGAGAAAAAAGTTTAATGAACGCAGACAAGTAGCTTACTTTCAGATTCAACATTTTATTTCCCGATATCTGCAATAAAAAGGGTGATGGAAAAATGTGGCGAATATTTTTAAGTGACAGACTGAGAGACAGTTCTCGTAATATAGTAATGGAGATTTCTCTCTCTGGAATGTTGACATCTTTTTAACATGGCTCAAAATTTCCACACAAGACCTTTGAGTTTTCCCATTTAGGTTACAGCTCAAACCTCCAGGATGGTGTTTTCGGGGTCCTTTGATCAATTTCATGGGCTTAGATTTCATTATATGCCGACACACCCGAGCCCCCATAACCAATCTTTTGGGAATTTACCTCGCTGTTTCAACGGCCTCAGAATTTCTGTGGCTATATATCTTCTACACATTTCAACTTCTACATATCTTCACTACTCTCTTTAAAGATCTCTCCTTACAACTGGTTATATTCTTGCTAGTTTTCACTTCTGAGTTTCAACAAAAGAAATTAATTTGTACCTCACCTATTTTTCCTCCTTCACCCATTTGTATTTATCCATTTTCCTCACTGGATGCCAAGCGATTTTGGTGAACACAAACTTTCTTTCGCTTTTAAGGGGGCAAATAACGAAAGGAGGACCCTATGCTCTCCTGCGCGATTTAGGTCTTCGATGAATTTCCCCTTTAAGTGGAAGCCTGGGAGAATTCGCGCTTCCCTCCCAAGGCCTCTATCCGGGTCTGGAGGCGCCCCCCTCTTCGAAAACCGTTCGAAGAGGACTAAGAACAGCGCCTACCAATATGGGTATAACTCTTGGTGGTAGATGGAATTTGAATAAATAGAGTGGTTTGTTAAAAGGGGGGATGGGGAGAATGAAGTTGATTATAAGGTTTCCTAAAGGCTTGGGCTAATACAGTAACGGTGAAATTGAATAGCAATACAGGAGGTAAAGGGTACATAACCGGAAGAGGCTACCTGGAGCGTTTAAGGCTGAAATAGCAAGTACCACTTCTAAACTCGGCTCCATTTAAAAATTAGAGCAACTTCCCCCCCCCCCCCACACACACCCCTCGCTGGAAAGAAATTAAAATATGCCAGACATGATTGTACGCCATTACCGAACGCGAGGACTTCAAAATCTAAAGGGACAGAAGAAGGTCTCTGAGGCAAAATTATGAATTCTTGTGTGTAAATGGACTGGCAGATGGCAACTTTATACTCAAGAACAACTATAAATAGGCCCAATAAATGCCTATTAGTAAATGCATGATTCTCTTATTGAACATTTCTAAGATTACCAAAAGATAATGAGATGGAAGATATTAGTAACAATAAGCTCAGTTGTTCTTTATAACACCTTCCATCTCAAGAAGTAGAAGTGGCCAAAGGTAAAAATAGTTTAATATAATGAAAGGTATAATTATAAAAATGAAAGTTAAAAATAAATGATAGAAATGTCCAATTATAACTTTCGTTTTCTATCCTATAATTGACTCTAGATAGAAATTCAATTTACCTTGTTACAGAAAATCCCAAATGGCATTCAGATGTAACTGTCAATCTCTAATTTACGTATCTTTCCTCGGTGTGAAAAATCGACTTCATTTTTGAGATGTCAAAAGTATCACTTTCACCCTCTTGTCTCTCAGTATTTGTTGGTTAATAATCTTTCTTCCTGATTTTGATTTACTGGGTTTTAGTACAAATCGTGTGTGCAGAGCTTATATGTGGAACTGAAGATTTTATATTTCTTAATTCTTTTGATTAGTTTGCCTTATGTGTTCATGTAGAGTAGCAGCTACGAAATAGAGAATTTTTCTTCCAAAACGTATAAATATAATATACATCAGAGACTCATTGTGTAATGTAAGAGCGAAACTATTAATTCGCTCGCTCGGTAAATGCATCAGGGAATTGAATATCGCTAAAAGCCCCATCGGTATCGACTTTCGATGGGAATGTAGTTTCGCTCAAGCATACATTAATCGTCTTATGGGAGAAATCTTAACGTTAGAATTTGATGTTTGGTTCCATCCCCTACGCCATTATTTGCCCACATATAACCTCTAAATAGAAGATATGCTATTATGCAACACATAATAATATTACGTGTTGCCTAAGTAACATGGCATATTATCCCGTGTTACTTAGGTAACACCGACTTTCCAATGATGCGGAAAAATAAGCGTTGTTCTTAGTTGAGCAGACACAGGTGAGATGGAGAGGATACTGTGGTATTGGTGCTCATCGACCAGTTATTAAGGTAGGTTAAGGGTAAAGATTGTCCTCATGGGATCTTATTAGATTGACTTCCGCTTTTTTAATTTGTTTACACCATGATCCAAGCCGGAAACCTTTGACGAAAATGTGATTCTCCGAAACATTGGATTTTTACTTGAAATGTTTGCGTTTCGAAGACATCTTTGTTTTTCTTCTTCTTCTTCTGTTGTTGTTGTTATTATTGGTTATAGCCCCATGGGGAGTAGATGGCAGCTCGGCCCCATCCGACCTCTTGGGATATTAAGAGATAAAGCCTTTTATTCTACAGCGGGCGCTGTAGGTCTCCTTCAACCTTACCACAATTATGTAGTAGGGTCTTGCTTTCTCTGAGAGAGTCCTAAGGGGACCAGATTAGAGGTGGAGGGAGGCTGTTGCATGCTGTTGAAATTCAATAGCGACCCCTTGTGCTAGCAGTCCATGCCACAGCTAGGAAGTGGGAGTTGAATTGCTAAACTCAACATCACGTAGAATATATCCAAGTGGGGTGGCCCCACACGAGGATGGCATCCAGGTGGATTAACGTAAAATATCCAGCAGTTCAAAAGGATTGAATTATGTTCAGTTTGAATGTTAGAAGCTCAAATATATGGAGTTGTCCCTTCGAATATATCAATTCCTTGTAATTGACAAAAAGAATAGTCTAAGTTCTTTATTTTTCTGTCTGTATGGGGGAGAAGGCCAGGGAGAATATCCCTATAACTTCATTCGCGACATCGTAAAAGAAGACTAAACCAGGATATGGGATCGCGGACTGGGGAGACGCCCACTCGAAAGATTGTTTCTACATGCGCTCTCCACATTGGTTGAGTCGATGCTTGTCAACTCCACTTTGTGGAAAAGAGATTGATGTTGGTATGAAATTTAATCTTTTATTGAATGTTTAAACTCAAATATAATCCTTAATTGAATGGCTCGAGGCAAAAATGTCTTTGCTAGTTTGATTGAATGTGTCTAAATAACATCACAAAATTAGATCACCCCCCCCCCCCCCCCTCCTCCTCCCCTCGTCCCACTTTCCAGATTTTCAAAACTTCGGAACATTTTCCACATATGGAAGGAACTGATAAGCAGAGGTGTCTTGGAGGATAAATCATGAATAGGAGAAGACCGAGAATACGGTCGTTTTCTTTCATTGAGAGAGAGAATGAGAATGAGTGAGAGAGAGAGAGAATGAGAATGAAAGAGATAACGAGACTGAGAATGAGAAAGAGAGAGAGGGGGGTATGGAATATAAGGAAAAACCGCTCCAATCTATACATTTGGAAATACAAGGTTGTGTAAACCACAATGAATGCGAACTAGTATAATCAACGTGATTACAAAAGTACGAACTAGTGTAATCTACGACACCTGAAATACAAACGGTTATATTCTATGGACACTCAGAATTATGAGTTGGTGCAATCACCATTGATCCAGAAGTACGAACTTGCAACTCTCTGGGCTACGACATAATGGGTTCCTTGTAAATAACCAAAAGGAAAACGCCTACGGTGCACTTAGACCGGGAGCGCACGCAACTCTCCTAGATGTACCAGTGAACTGCAGCCAAGATATATCCTTGTTAGAGTCTAGTTAAGAATAGAAAAGTAAGGAAACTAGTGAGGTTAGTTGAAGTGAAGATTCATGGAAGGTCCATAGCTAAGGAAGACTACTACTGTAGGTGCACTTACACCCATCGCGCACGCCACTCACCTGGATGTGCTAGTGATCTGCAGTCTAGATAGAAGTAGAAAGGTAACCATCATTCATACCATTCATCACACCCATCGTGCACAAAATCCTCCAACCAGATGAAAAAACGCACATAAAGATCATAATAACCTACATTGTTGAGCCCGATGGCACCAGGGACTGGTGCTTGTTGGCCAGCTCGTGACCAACGACCAGCTCTGTGTCGGCACTCACTGGGCTCGAACCTCTGCTTTGACCTCATAAATACAATGCCGTAGCTACTCGGGTAAGAGCTCTACTCTTTAAGTTAAATGCCCCATTTTATTACGATGAGTGCTTTGGACGCCACCTTTTATTATATTCAATTGTGATCATCTCAACTTTATTCTCGGTTTCCTTTATTTCTCTTCTTTCGATTTAAAAACGTCTCCTCATTAGTCTTCACTCATACCTCTCCACCTATTACAATGTCTAGACTTCATTAGCACTGCACATGGAGGCCTTCTCTTTCATCACCTTCAAAGTTCCTTTAATTCCCTCCCTGGCCCTTCATCTAAGGAAGGGAGCTCACCCCCTCTAGAAGTTTCCCTTTCAAACCTAAACTATGGTTACTTTATCTCGGCCTCAACTGTGAGGGGCGGCGTTACCCCGCTAGGAGCTTTATTTCAAGATTTTTTCTTCGTTGTAGAGACGAAGACGTCAGTCTATCCTCTTTATGAAGACCCACTTTCATGCATACCGACGTACACGTGAGGAAGCTCGCGACAAAAAGATCAGGAAACACGACACTGTCTTTCGGATAAAAAGTCGCAGGTAAATTCAGGGGCGAAAAATCCGGTTAGCGTAACGAAATAATTAGAGTGGCATTCAAATTAAGACAATTTTCTCGCTCTTTTGACAAAAAGCGGCGTAGGACTCACTTTTTCTTTTCTTTTGGCTTTGCCAACAAGTCATTTGTAGATTTTGGAATTATGAAAGCCTTTCAAGAGGCCCTTTACATTCGTGAAGAAATGTTTTTAAGTGATTTCAAGTAGTGTTAGATTGACTTTGCCTTAGAACCAACCACAGGTATTGATTAAAGCACTACTAAAAGTGCAAAAAATCGTTATCTTTTGGGGATAGAAAAAGAAAAGCAAATGAAAATTTCATACATTTCTGGTGTAGACATTTGTAAAGGAACTCCATTGGGGGCTAAAGTTTACATTTTCGGGTATAAATACCTCCTCCTTTGAACGAAGTTGTTGCCATCGGCAACAAATGTGACCTCACTGTCTTAGCACTTCTTGATAATGATTTTACTGAATAAATTATTACCATCTCTCATTTGTTTGTTATTAGTCACTTCATTTGTTTTCCTTCTCTGTTATTTTTTGTATTATTTTCCACGCTTGCAGAAACTTAATCAGTAGAATAGGTAAACTGAATCGAAAATACAAAGAACCTCCTGCTATTTGATAGACTACAAGAGAGTGAATTTTAAAAATACAAAAACCGACTAACCTAAAACAAGCAAACAGGGACCTCAAAGTATTATAACTAATTGAATTTATGAATCTAATAGCCCCCCAAAAAGAAAAATGAGGAAAACTAATGTAAAACATGACTTACGATACTTCCTTTTCTACCTCTCCTTTGTCCATCTCGATAAGATCTAGATCACAACTTCTCTTTTCTACACGCGAATGGTATTATTTCCTATTCGGATCAACTACTGCACTCCACTCCTGATTCATTAAGACTAGCCAAAGAGCGAAACCAAAAACCTGAATCTCGACAAATATGACCAAAATTGGCCACAAAACCCCACTATTAATCTCCCAAACAACCGGCGTGTGATTGAACACATTAAAAGCAGGCAAGCGAGTTGTTGGTTCACCACTGAACGACCAATAAGACTCATTTTCGGCCCTTTTTAAATGCAACCGTGGGATTCGATTCCAGCCAGAAATTTCATCGCGCTAGATAAAGAAAAAGATGGGCCGGAAAATGGGAAACGTTAGGCCGATTGCTGTGTGAAAGGCGAGGAAAAATCACCTGCGATTGTAGTAAGTGTTATAAAACACGTTATCAAAACTTCCACAAAAAGTGGAAGGTACTTTTCCCGAGTAATTAAGAGCTGGAGCACTTGATTGTATATACAGTATTAATTGAAGAATAAAAATTGTTTGGAAATATTTGTTAATACATGGGAGGAGTTTTTTTTAACAACATTATCTAACTAATAGGTAACGAATTCAGAAATAGATTTATCGGATTCTTCGTTTCAAATGTAGCCATATGTATGTATGTATAGCGGATATATGTATGTCTTCTCCATATATAGTAGCAATATTAGGCTGCGAAACTCTAAGGTTTTCGAGCTTACAGTTTTAGTTACTGTAAATGTTAGGTCATGAAATCAAAGGTCTAAAATTACATTCAACAACGTTTGCACAAAGCTCCTAGTGCAAAAGATATGTTGAAGAGATAGAAAAAGAGTATAACCTGATAAAAAAGAGCCGGTGAACAAACCTAGGCAAGTTGAATGACACATAACCTAACCTACCTTAGCTAGAGTGCAATTAAGCTTTATTTAACCTAGTCAAACCTAGCCTTTTCAACCCAAACCTTACCGATTTTAAGTTATCTATTTTATGGTAACCTTGTTTAATCCATCCTCACAAACTTATATTTTGAAAACTTTTACTCGATTCATTTCGTTCACCGCAAGATGATAGTTCGTGAAGTCTCAAAAAAAGAATTCTTCTCAATTTTGGCGGATACAAAAGGCAACGTAGGTTTTGTAGTCTCCTTCCTTTTTGAAGGCTTTAAAATCAGTGGAAATCGAAATTTTCTAAGAGGCGGACAAGGTCGCTTCACGCAACTTACAAATTACACTCAGACAAGCCTGCAACTAACAACCGCCCATATTTTCAGTACTTACTACTTCGTTATCAAATCAATAATGTACCACGGTTAACTTTACTCCCTCAGTTATTTTATTGCTAAATAATTACCTATCGAAAACTAATAAAAGCATCTCCGGCAGAGAATTTTCCAAAATAGCTTCGTGAGTGAAATAAGGTTAATGGAAAGGGAAATGGTTGTATGGTATACTTTCTTGATTAACAATTAACAAAAAAGAAAGGACTCAGTGGAGCACAGCACCTACGAGTTAGAAATTTCCTTCAAACCAATCTATATTTGGGGCATGGTAAAACCTATTTTAAAAGATCATTTACGCAAAAACCGATTCATCCAAACAAACCGCCCTATTCTGAGAACTAGGTCACTTCCTATTCTATAAATCTCCTCACCAACCCCTAAAAGTAACAGCCCCCTTGTTCTAAAAACCAGAATTAAAATTGGTCTTTTTAATTTTCCTTCTTCCAAAATACCTCATAAAGCAAACGCTTCACCCCAAAACACCTGAAATAGCCATCCGATTTTATAAACAACCGAATCATTTAGCAGAGTCCCCTAAACTTAACTTCAATGCAAAATAACCCCACTTTTAAAATATGAGGAGGGGAGTTTTTAACCAAGCTCTCTTTCATACTCGGAGGAGAAAAATGAAAAATATTTTAAATTTGCTTCCTTTTTTGACAGTAGATTTCCCCGGGTGTGCTTTGACTAGGGTACTAGGCTTTCACTCAAAGAGATCTCGTACAAAAAACATGTTCTTTCTTAACAGGGACTTCTGAGAGGTCCCGGGTGACTGTAAGTTGTGGAAGAAAACTATGAAATAATGTATCCTGTTCTATATTTAATATGCAGGGGGAATATTTATAAAAAGGTGACTCTTGGCTAAAAGGATTTTAAATTTATTATATATTATACGATTATAACCAATGAGAGCATCTCCCACGGAACGTCTCTAGAAACGGATTCGTTGAGTTGTGAAATTAAGGGAAGGAAACATGTGTGAAAAGCGCTCCTAGTTTGTACTTCGAGTACATTTGCTGTTTGTGCAAACATGTAACACGGGGCATATCCTACAATGCACTAGTATTTAGGGTTAAGGTTTGCTATTATAGTTCTAATATTATTTTACACTATTTATTTTTTCTTCATTTTTACATCCTCTTTATTCTTGAGTGCGTTTCAAGTTGACTTTTCGTTTCTCGCCCATCACCTCTCAATCAGTTGATTCTACCATCTTTCTAACCCCTAGCAACTCTAAATTTCAATTTCCGCAACTTAAGTTCTCTTAAATTTAAATCTATTTAATCCCGTCTCTGCGTGACTCCTATAATTTTTCCCCAAGTGGAAAAAGGATATAAAATTTATATAAGAAAGGCATTCAGGTCATTTAAAAATTATTTCCCTTCTGCCACACATCTACTGCATGTATGTGTTCATAAAATGAAAATATTTGAAAACTAATCGAAGATGATGGCAATTACATATAATACTGAAAGAATAAATATACAAGAGTTCTGCAATTCTACATGTAAATCTGAAATTAAAAACGACTCGTGAAAGCAAATTTATATACGAGTGTGTAAGTTGCATACGAACATACATCCCATGCAAGCCGTCCTATGCCTAAAGGACGGAACAACTTCAATAAATGACAAGTTATCGAGCAAAAGAAGACGGAATATGTCCAAAGTTAACAGATATTTTAGTTAGGTTTCCTCGCCAATCAGATGTTTGTGTGGAAGGAAAGCTTAACCTTACATTTCCATGTCTCTTTTGCATATTTTATCCTTCAAAAGGGTGGATTTTCTTTCATTTTCAGTCGTAAAATCATTTTTATGGAGGTGTAACTGGACTTTAACGATCGTTAAATTAAACAGTTCTGATGAGAATAGTCCCTCTCTATCATCAACTCAAATCTGCCAATTCTTCCACTTAGGTATATTATTACTCGTGTTTTATAAGTCCTTTATGATCGTTCTAGGAGTTGTTCCAGTCCGACTCGTGCAGGTAAATGTTCCCTTTTTACATGTCTCTATATTTGCCCAACGCATTTCTGTTCTCTCCATTTACTATGTATCTAAACCTTTTAGTTCTTATATGTTTTTGGTTCACCAAGCGAATTATATGAAACTAGATCTACCAGTGTTCAATCCACGTGAAAGTGCTATCTAACTCTTCTTCAATTCAACCATACTGATCATTAACAGCATTAGTAATTGTTACCAGTGTAGGATGAGAAAACCAAGTATGTAAAATCGGGCCTCTTAATTTTGGTCAGGGACCAAAAAGAAACCCAAAACAATCCAAGGCAAACACATTTGTTGAATTATTATATAAGGAGTAGTAACATCAGCAAAACCACACATTAAAACGGCCGCATAGAACCCTCTTTTACCACGTGTAGCGCACATAGGATGCTGTCACTCAGATATTTTTAATTATTCAAAGTCGCAACAAGGATGGGAATCTTGGCATCCTGTTCTTTCTGATTCTAGCCGAAAGACCACGATGGAAACAATACATCTGTTCATCTTCATGACCCAACTTCGCATTGATCCTAATAATTGAATCATCGCTTGGTGATGCATTGAAGAAAAATAACAAGGACTATCATCCGTCATCAGATACAAAAAAATAACAAGGACTATATTCCATCATAAAATGCAAAAAAATAAAATAAGAAGGATTAGCATCTCTCAACAATTAGAAACACTCAAAACTATATTACAAAGTGCCAAAAGTCATAAAATACAAGTATGCAAAGGCAATGGGGGAAAGCGCTGCCGTACATTAACGTCATTTAAATTCCAAGACTCCTATCAGTTGTGATCTGACATCTCTCGAGTCGGTGTCAACACAGGCTAGGTGGCTCATGGAAAGGCAACGTGAATTATAGAAGTCCGAACAAGGCATCATACTGGGAGACAAATGTCTGGCACATAAAATTTCTGCAACTTGCAAACAGTCAACAACCCTTGATTTACAGTGTCACGTGTGTACTGAATATACCTCATTGGCAGGAACTGCCTTCACTATGGCCAACACAGTAGCTTAATGATCCTGAAAAGAGGTGTTTGGCTTGAATTGTCCATGCTAACAGACAAGCAACACTGACTCAAATCGAATCCAATGCGAGAGGTACCAGATGCATATCCATCGGAGCAGAAGCCCAACAATAATAATGGGCCTGATAATATTACGGCACAGGACACAGCTCCACACCATGGTCTGTGACGTAGCTAATTGGATGTTGGAGGACTGGCAACATGTTGTGTTGTCCAATATGTCATGGTTTCAGTTGGAATTGGTTGGAGGCGGGATTCTGGAGTGGCACAGACATCATGCAGCCATGGAGCTCAGTTCTTAAAAAAGGCACCGTGTGTGTCGATGGTGGTTCGATAATGGTGTGGAGTGTGTTCACGAGACATGGATCGGGCCTGCTAGTCCACCTAAGCACGCCATTGACTAGTGACCACTACGAAGCAGTAACTTTCAACTATCTTCCTCCATTTATGGACATCATGTTTTCTAATAACAATGGGATATTCCAGCAGGAAAAGTTTTCTAGAATGGGTTCTAGTAGTATTTTGGCGAGTTACAACAAATGGTATGACCACTACCTTCCCTCGACATGAACCCAATCGAGCATTTATGGGACGTGATGGTCAGATTTATTCGTACCCAAGATTCGGCACCTATGAATATCAGGGAACTGTGGACAGCTATCGAGACGCCATCGGTCAACATCTCGCCGTAGGTCTTCCTTCCATTTGTGGAATCCATGCCAAATCGAGTTATTACACTTCTCAGTATAGAGAAGGTCCTATACTATACTAAATGCCAATTCCATGACTTTCAGCACTTCGATGTATTGTATTTCAGTAAAGGAAAACTATTGAGGGCAATCTACGTCAGTTTTGGTAAAAAGTAGTTTGCAAAGAAACTGAAGAGGTTAGGGTGACTGAAACTATGGAGAAGAGATATTCGCTGTGGGACAACTTGTATTCCTAGATATTTGGATGGCACACAACTCCCCTAAACCTGCTTAAGTTATGCAATTGTGTAATCCAATGAGCAATGTTCACTTTTTGTAGTGAATAGGATGGCAGACGAGAAAACGTTGATCGACGCTCTATAAGTGCTGTGACTGAGATGATACCCACCTCTGGAACAAAGGTTGTACTTAAGAACAACTACATTTAAAAGTACGAAACTGAATACATCCTGCGGGATCCCCTGATACAAGGGATCCTTTAGACTACTAATAGGAAAAACAAACGCGTAGTCCGAGAGAATGTTCCGTCATTAGGAGAGCATGAAAAGACTGGCTGGAGTGAGCAACTTAAGCACAAGGAATCCTTGGCTTAATTCATTGCAGAGAGGAAATCGCGCTTCCTACATTGAAAACAGCCAAACTACATTGGGTATGTTTAGTCATTCTAAAAAAATTCAATTCAAAGAAATGATGTAGCAAATCGTGAGGACTAAAAGTACAAACAGTCGAGAGTGAACACATTTCAATCTCCTTTAGGTGATAAAGAGCTGACACCTTTCGTAATTTTAGATGATAGAAATACTAATACAAAACAATGAAGTGCCAAACATGAGGAGGGTAGGGAAGAAAAACAGCTTCTATCAGAATCCGCAAGACAAATAATGCCATTTAGTCTTAAATAGCTCCCTTGGCTTTTCGGAGATAAGGGAAAATGGCATTCATAAAAGGACTACCAGAATGGAGTTAAAATCAAAAAAAGAAATGTATTTACACGTTTCAATTCAACTTTTACTGGAAAAATAGATTAATTTTTAATCCATCTGCTCTCAAATATGCATCAGAACATTTACTCAGAGACTCGTGAAATTTAATTTAACGCTAGCAAAAGGAAAATAAGGATACTGGAAGTAATAAAGAGCTCTTTCGAAAATCACGAGAACAAAAGAAGTGATGGTCTTGAGATGAGAGCGTTTTGGCTTTATTTGTGAACAGCTATCTCTTGGACCAGAACAAAAAGGCGAGCATAATGGAGAAAGGGATTATAATAATTTCTTCATTGTTACCAAAACTGCACAACGTTCCTAATTATAAGTATTCCTAAAAAGTTTTTTATTCAGTATAAAAATAAGATTAAAAAAAATAATTTTTGATCTTAGCACTTGATCTCTTAAGTATATAGTGAGATAGGTAAAAATATTCAGCAACTCAAAAATATTACAAGAGATTACGAGAATCGACGTAGAAAACTCGTCTTTCTCCAAAATCGCCCTGAATTCTGAGAAGGCATCCAGATTTCGTTTAAGTATAAAAAAATTAATATTATGTTAAGAAGAAGATTAAGCAAAGGCAGGGATTTATGTAAAATATGGAAAGGGCTAGAACACAGCAATTAGTAAATCCAGCGGTATAAATTCCAATCCACTTGAAAGTGTGTAAGGCAAAGCTCAGAAAGAAACAATAGTAATATAGAATCCATAACGCACTTAATCTCCCTTTTCTATCATAGTAGTTAACTGATAACCAAGTATTTTATCAGCAATTTCTGCAATCTTCTCAAGCTGATTTCGAAGGCTAACACAATACGAATGGAAGAGATTAAAAAAAATACGACTATATTTAAGAGGATTACGTAGGAATAACTTGAGGCAAGAGGATTAAATTATGGTGTTTCAGGACAAAGCTGGTGGAAGACAAGCCTCCCAAAAGAGGCGGGGGAGAACGCTTGGAGTAGGTGGGGATATGGCATCAAAGTTACATTGACAGAGAAAATTTAGCCTTTGTTTCGCATATTGCTTAAACGCACGCTGTTTCTTGAGAGAGAATCCACAATTTAAATTAATTTGTCTCGGTTCATCATCTAAGGAATTCCAGAGCAGAATTCTTAAACATTGTATTGCCGGAGTCTACTTTAAGGGAGACAAACAAATGGTTCGACGGTTAATTTGACGTCTCTACAATCTAAAATAGAACATCTATTGTGGAGATAAGCTTAATGGTAAAAATTGCCCCCTTACGAAGAACGGTAGTTGTGACTATTTATATGAATTAATGCAACTGCTGTAACCAGGTTACATATACCTGATGGGAGAATGAAAAAAAGACAGCTTGTGACTCCTGATGGAAGCATAGAATGAAATTGCAGCCCTCGTTGCTATTGCGCTTTAAATTCGAGGTGTAATAGAAGCCTATTATAAGGTAAGATGCTCCGTTGTATGATGCCTTGCAAATAGCCTGTAGGACAATGGTTTCGTTTTGTGGGCATCATGAGTCGCAAGACAGGCGTAGGCCAGTAAAAAAAAAGGAAGTGGGCATTGCCTATGCCCGGGAGGGTGGGGGAGGGCAAATGACAGCATTTAGGATACGAATAGGCTTGAGTATCAAATATCGATGCATCATCAAGCAGTAGCCATATTGGCGGAGCATCGAGTTTGACACGGGCTGACAGTTCCATTCACATGCCTTCATCATACACATAGCCAATCGCAACACACACCTCTCTTTTCGCCCTACTTCCTTTACACACATAACAAATCTCTTTTCCGTCATGGAACATCTTCAAGGGGTTTCTAGATCCACACTTCCCTGACACTGAACGGTAGCTCTACTTTGCGCCACGAAGCGTTACTGCGCTTTTATTTAGCGGTCTAACAGAATACTATCGTATTACTGCATTTATTTCCCCACTTCTTTGCAAGCGATTGCCATACTTATCTTTATGTAGATTTCATTATCCTGTAGCGAGGCCTCACAAAGTAAGGGGTGGATGACGTCGTCAATAATAATAATAATAATAAAACAATGATGTGCATCCCAATCAACCACGAAATGGTGACGTACATCATCGTAAGTATGTGTACACAAAAAAGAAGCCACCGCCAGTCACGCCTAATAGGAGTGACGAGTTTTGAAAGTACACAATATTTACCAGACATATACCCGCACCAACCGATTACACATCGAACACTTGAACAGTACTACATGCCATGGGTATGTGGAAAGTATGGAAGTGCGAAGTGCATTGTAGGACTACTATAAATATATTAACCGTTCTAATGAAGCTCGATTTAATCGAGCCTAAATGGAATCTGTAATTTATGGAGCATTTTTGGCATTATGTAGGATAAATGGTAAGTCAACATAGAAAATGCGAATGTTAAGTCAACATGGAAAATGCGAATGGTAAGTAAACATGAAAAAAAGGATGTAATTGACACGATACAATAAGCATTCGGTAAATCTCTAGTAGATAGAATCAGCCGCAATTTCCTAGATTGGAATTTGATATTAAACTTGCGGGACCCCTTGAAACAAACGGAGAAGAGAGACATCCGAACTATTTGGCGGAATTTGGAAATCCTCGACTGTGTCCATATGTACCATAAAGATTCCCTTTTGCCAGGTATTTCCACTAAGATTACATTCACAGCATTCCTAACCTTTAAATACGATTCCCCTCCGTTTATAGATATAGTCATAATGAATCAATAATAATATTAATTTGAGAAAGGAGTAGAAATATAAAAGTGAATACAAGGTAAGGATCGATGATATTAATCATAGACGATAGTTAGGGGACTCGACCCGAAAGCTTAAAAGTTCAGGAGGAAGAGAAAACAATGCCAGAACAAATCGACCCAGGAAGAAAGAAATTTATGAATACGATATTAAAATCCGATTTAATCATTAACATAAATCTAAAATAAATTGTCAGAATTAAACATAATAATAAGCAATTCAATTTTGTTTTTAGGCTTTTAAAAATATAGAATTCCAGATATAAGTTAAGTTCTAAAATTCCATCAAATTCCAGATAAAAGTTAAGTTCTAAAATTCTATAAATCTGTAATTTTTTTAGTATTATCAATTCAGTAATAATATGAATAAAAAAATCACTTGAATATTGCCGTCAGTTTTGAAGGCACGGGTGTATTATCTGTTGATTTTCGAGTATAGCAACACAGAATGAAACCTTTCGGTTCGCGGTTCTCACTCCTTTTGTTACTCCTGAAGAACTTTCATAACGAAAACACACCACACCTTCCATACAAACTCCATGCAGATTTGTTCTTCTCACATCTTACTGGCCATCAAGTGGGGGGTGTGGAGGGAAGTGTTGTATGGATAAATTTGGTGCAGTTGACATCTAGAGGTATCCGTTCCATCGTAACTCCAATGCACACGTGATAAACTTCGGCTATAAACTGTGTATGACGCTTTATTGCAGGTCAATTTTTTAGGCTAATATTTTGAATATTAAACATTGTGCAAACGTGAAACTTAGTCCACTGAAATATCCTAGGTAGGTACGTACACAGTTCACATTTCAATTGTATTGATAAGATACATACAACGTAATGTTGAGTTATGTATTTTGATATGCTTTCAACTGTGTCACGCTTTATTGCAGGTGTACGAAAATGCCCCTGAAAACGACGTCTGACAGCTACAGAGAAGACGCGGATTGCTGCAGGTCTCGCAGAAGGCCTATCTGTTGGAGAATTAGCCCAAGAGTTTGGTCGGCATACAAGAACATTGAAGGCGTATGTGGAAAGCCCCATCACCAAACCAAGGCAAAATAAAGGTATGAGAAGAAGTGTACCCCAGCGTGACATCCAAAAAATAGGTAGACAAGTAAGAAAAGACCTCGGTAGCACAAGCGCTGCCATATTTGAAAGTGCTGGAGTTGCTGTTTTGTCCAGAAACACCCGATGTAGGATCCTTAAAATGACGGCCAAAAATTTTAAGTGCATCGCTAGACCCATCCTGAGCAAGAATCACAAAGAGAAGCGTATTTATTTGGCACGGAAGTACATGAAGATCAATTTGCAAGATGTCCTCTTCACGGATGAGGCCAGAGCTATTCTGGATGGCCCTGACGGATGGGCCAAGGTTTGGGTACCTCTTGGAGCCTCTCGCCCGCATCGCATTCGGCGTCAACAAGGTGGTGGTGGTGTCATATTTTGGGCGGGAATCCTAGGAAATGAACTTGTCGGGCCTATTCGAGTTCTAGAAGGTGTCAAACTCACCAGCAACACCTACACCGCGTTTCTGGAGGAGCATTTTGCAGCATTGTTATATGATCTGCCACTCTCACGTCGACGGCGATTGATTTTTGTGGATGATAATGCTCCTTCGCATTCAGTCAAGGCTACAAGTTCGTACCTCGCAACTTTGTGAATCACAGGCCAATCAATCACTTATGACCTGGCCTCTCTGTTCTCTTGACCTAAAACGTATCGAACAGTTTTGGTCTATCATGAAAAGGAAAGTGTATGAAGGAGGTATCCAGTTTCCATCGAAGGATGCACTGTGGGAAAGGATCAAAACAGTTGCTGGTACCATAACATATTCCAAGATTAATCGGCTAACACCTCCTGTGGACAAAAGACTGGTTGATGTAATTTTTATCTTTTGCTGCTATTCTTCGGTAGCGTGTTTCATTATTACAAGAAAATAGTAATATAACGATAATATTTTGTTTCATTACCTTAAATTGGCATTTTAGTACACCTGCAATAAAGCGTGAAACAGTTGAAAGCACATCAAAATACATAACTCAACATAACTTTGTATGTATCTTATCAATACAATTGAAATGTTAACTGCATACTTACCTACCTAGGATATTTCAGTGGACCAAGTTTCACGTTTGTACAATGTTTAATATTCAAAATATCAGCCACAGATTTGACCTACAATCAAGCGTGATACACCGTTTATATCTTCTATATGTTTCACTCTCTTTGCCCTCGCCATTTTCCTTACAAATCTCTTCTGTCAAACTTCCTGCGGAAGATTTTCCTTGTTGGTTTTCGCTTTAAATTTAATCTCAAAAAAATCATTTCTTAACGATCGCTTTTATGTATGCGTTCATTGTTTTCCTTTTTTACCCTTTGTTACTTTACCACTAATCATTGCCATGGCTTAAAAGAATCCGAGTTGAAATGTGAAGAAGCGAAGAAAGTCCCTTTCTTGGATAGATGAAAAGGATGAAAGAGGGGAAAGATATAAAGAATGAAAGGGCTGGGTGGTTTCATGAAGAACGTCGGCGAAAGACGAAGTGGTGAGTGATGGAAGAAAAGATAGACGAAAGAGAGAATCGAAGAATAGCAAGGGTGATAAATGATTTAAAAAGATAAATTTCACCCTGAGCCATCCAGATAATGAAATTCACATAAAGATCAGAGTGCCAACCCTTCCTTCTAGGGGAAAGGGGGAGAGGAACAGTGGCACTAGGTTTTGCCACCAGCCAGCGAGGGAAAAGGGATACTTCTCTGAAAGCTCGTAAATAAGAATACAATTAATTGGAAGGAGACAGAAATACGGATATAGAAACCCATCCATAAAAAACCCAAATACAAATTATAAGTGTATCGAAAATGGTTACGAAGGGAGTTCTCTTTGTGGAGCTACAATTAACAACCCCTTCGGGAAACTGATTCCAGTAATTAAATTTACAAAATCTCTGCTACATTCTCGCGAAATATGCCACTTAGATCCTCTTATACAATATACAGTAATACAAACGAAGCATAAAACACAAAAGCAGCTAAAAAATCCACGCGAACAACAAGCACAGATGTTAAAGCCTATAAAACCGTAAATTGAAAATCGCCCAGGCGACAAGAAGCCCGTTAAAAATCCTCCTCTTTCAAGAGACCGAGCATCGAGACGGATCCAGCCTCCGCCTCCTTGGCAACCAGAGAAGAACCAGGAGCCTACGATACTGAACGAGGACATTGAGTCGAACTGTCTAAGATACGCCTTTGCTTCGGGGACGAACGCCCCCATCCTGTCTCGTTCTTGGGAGACTTCCAAGTTTGAGGGTGGAGGTATTCCATAAAATAGATGCGATTCTTACGTTTTCTAGAGTTAGGTTCGAAATGCGACTATCACCGCAAACCAAAATTGAACCAAATGTGGGAAGGCGGGGTTCGGGCTGGAAAATCAGACCCATTCTTTCACACAATAATGCCGAGAATACGCGATGCGACTCTTAACTTGCTCGTAAATTTTAATTCCATTACAATGCCACAAAACATTGGATGTTATGGGTGAAATTTATTTTTCGGATAAATACAACATCGAACGAAGTTCTTAGCCATGTGAAAAGAAAGGCTCTGTCCAGACAAAATGAATGAAAAAATGGATCGGAAAAAGAAAGGACCACCCCCCCAGGAAATATAACATGGCGAAACAAACATCCATACAGACTTTGGGGAAACATCTGTAAAAATGATATAATTCTACTCATATTCAGGCAAAGTTACACCATAAACTAAGAGTGGTTAGAATGGAAAATATAAAAAAGAGGATAGAATGGAGAGAATCAATAAGGAGTGTTTGAAGGTAAGGAAAATAAGTAGAGCCACGATCTATAGAAGTTCTACGCCAGGAAAAGAAATTACAACCAGCTAAAAATAATAGATTTGGGGGCTTGTTTAGCGACGCTTTACGCAATTACACTCTGATTCTTGTAGATGGTGGATGGGTGGGACCGTAATTTACAGAACCTCGCACTTCAAAATGAAAATCAATAAAGCGCGAAAGGTTGCAGGGGCTCGGGGTGCTGGGGGCGCATTAGGCCTATATTTGCAGGTGTCCGAAGTCGATGGGAAAAAGAGGATGTGGGTGAGAGGGGTTCAGAAGTCAAACTAAACATCTTTCTATGAATTCATTCTCATTGGGTATTGCAATGCGCGTCATTTAAGCTCTCAACAAAAATGTATTTGAGATGTTTATATTAAAAGCAGCCAGGTTTGTAGTGAAACTGTGTGGAAGACACCTAACTAACCAGAGTACCATATAAATTGCTAGAGGTGGTGGGGACAAATGATAGTGCTCATTTTTTATGATATTCCTCTTGTAATGACGGTAGATGCCTTGCGACGGGATCCAAAATGACTGCTTCGATTTATTGAGGTGAGTTGACGTAAGGGAAGAAAATGATTATAGTGCAAAAAAAAGAAGAAAGATTATAACAAGTGAAAAAAATGAAAATGATTCTATCAATTGAAAAAAAAGAAGATGATTATAACAAGTAGAAAAAAATTATGACAAGTAAAAAAGAAAATAATTATAACAAGTGAAAAAAAAAAAATGATTCTAACAAATAAAAAATAAAATGATCAAACAAGTGAAAAAAGAAAATGATTATAACGTGAAAAAAAATGATCATGACAAGTGAAAAAAAGAGAAAATGGTCATGACAAGTGAAAAAAAGAGAAAATGATTATAACAAGTGAAAAAAAGATGAAAGGTTACAAAGATAGATATAACCTGGGCTGGAGCGGCATATATAAAAATCTATAGTAGGAATTATAGTATAAAGTAATAACAGCCAGAATTGCGGTGGAGAAATGGTAATATTTCTGCTAATTATCGAGTCTGTTAGCCAAATGCATAACAAATCTGGTTTTAGCTTTTACTAGGCATATTTTTTAGTCTAAACCTTATCACATACATAAGATAACCTATATTTATTATCAATGTAGCGAGAGAGCGAGGTACGCCTTACCCTTCCCAAGCATCTCCTATGCATTTTCCACACATATTCGGCTCCCATAACTAACTTCACTCCTTTCATAACGAAATCTTCCTCAATAAAACTTTCGAACAGAGATGCCCTTTATAAAAAGGTACTCAAATTTTAATTCAGGTGTGCCCTTTCTCCCTAATTTGGACTTAAAATGTTCGACAATGTTGATCATCCACGGTCATCATCAACATCGTGGGAAATGAGGGCTGCAATTTGGGTCGTTAGCGGTCCACTGAAACGCCAATTCCTGGTCATTACGACGGACGCATTGCGTACTTGAGTTCCAAAACAGCGGAAATTTTTATTAAAGGAAACGGCTATTTACTCGCCTATTTAAAAAGCCTTTGCGAAAATTGCGAAGATTCGCACTTCTTGAAATTGTCAATGAAATTCACAATCTCTCTCCTGGGGGTAGGAGGGAGGAGGGGATCAGAAATTGAAAATACTTTGTTTGCTTTTATTAAAAACTTGGTTTAAAAAAACGGACATCAACGGGAATATTTTTTATGAAAAGAGTTTCGTAAAGTGGTGAAGTTAGGGGAAGTTAAAAATGCATGTGGAAGATAGAGTAGCCCAACGAGGAGAATACTAGTAGTGTCATGGGGCAGGCATGTGCTCAACTCACCTCAACCTACCTTAGTTTTGCAATTAAGCGGGGTTTTTGTGTATCAAACATGCAGATAATGAATGGTACAGGGTGATTTATAAACAAGCAATTTCTCCAACCTCAATAAACGAGAAAACTATTCAACCACAGCCAAACCATTACCTCCCAAGGACGATCCGAGTTCAAACTTAATATTCAAATTCATACTTCTTTCATTCATTTTCGTATTTATAGTTTCTTGTATAGTGTTTATTCCTGATCTTTATCCCTTTTACTACCTATTCGTTATTTTTTACTTTTCTCTGTCTTCTTTTTGGCACAAAAATAACTTTCTCTTTGTATACAATAACTATTTTTCTTATTCACTAACATAAAGTTGTCCCATTTTAACATCAATATAGCAACGCGCTGTCATGCCTTTGAAAAGCCCCAAAAACCTTAAATAGCAAAGGGTCACGTCAGATAACAGCCATAAGAAACGTCATCTCAAAGGCGCACTTCTCTGCGACCTTCAGAAAGCAAAAGTCAAACTCGATAAATCATGTTAGAAACTTGTTACGACCGATGCTCCTGAAAACAAGTTTGTCCAAAGTATTAAGAAAGAAAAGAGAAACCCGAGACTCATTATCAAAAGTTTTTACACGTTCGTGATGGAATGGAGATCTAGATTCCAGGGAGGTGAGAACTAACCCCTAAAAACGCCTCAAAAGAACTCGGAAGTTTATTTTTATTCTCGAATTTAAAACGTAATACCAACGAAGGGATCTCGCACAGGAAGTTTGTGAGAGGAGATCAATAAATCAAATGGAGATAGAGGAAGTGAAAATGTGTGAAAGATATACAGCCGCAGATGACCGTGCAGGCATTGGGCCCGTGAAGGCACGCAGTTCTCCAGATGTCAGTCGCAGCAGGTTTCCCATGCTACACATGATATCCACATGCGGATCCCAAGAAGAGGAATTCTTTTTCATACCTATACCATTTTGAAAGGAGAGGGGCGGGGGGATTCAAACCTATTTAGAAAGGTATTTCAGGATTAACGGTACTAAACCTGCCCCGCCCACTACTAAAATGTCTTCGATCCCAACGCGATTGCAAGTGCTACCTCTTATCGAAAATGTTTTGTAAGAGTGCTATACTGATTGAGTTGGCAGCCTATAAACATTAAAAAAGGGGGTATTTAATGTTGCTGAATGTACTTAGTGTTCAAAGAAAGAGAAACTTGAAATGTCTGACAGCAGCAATTGTGAAAACTTGTGGAAAAAGTTTTTTAACTCTTTTAAAAAGTAATTTATTTATATTAGATTTTTTTCATTTAACTATCCCTTCCTCTCTTATTCTTAGATTTTGTTATCTTACCACTCCTTAGGCATAATCACTTGTTCCAAAGTCTCAAATTCCCATTCACCTTCCGTCCTCAGACTTCTGCATTATATTAATTGATATACTTACAGTCTAACCCCATGCATTTGCTTAGGAATGTTTTAAAAAGACTGAATAAAATGTAACCAAAGCCTATGTACTAGTTATTTACATTTTTACTCAACATTTTTCGGGTGGTAATTACTTACTATTTGGTTACCCTCCCTCCCCCTCTCAGGCTAATCAGTGCCAGCAGGGTAGACCAGAAAGTTCGACAATGCGGATGGTCAAACCCATAAGCCTGACTACGGACATGTGGTGGGGAGGTTCAGGGTTCGGCATGATGCCATTATATGTACGGTGCTTTATGCTAGATGGTCACAGCGCGGGTAGTTTTGTTTGTCTGTTTGGTTTATGTGGTGGTTGCAGTATTGTAGCTTTGGGTGGTAGACCGATCTGAGTCTTGCAAGAGTAGCTCAAGTGTTTCTGAGGAGGAAAGATTCTTCTTTTGTTATATCTGAGGGAGGTGAGTGCAATATGAGATTGATTGAGAAGTTATGCGAGTGACGGCTGAATATTTGATTGTGGATGTGAGTGGTTTCTCTTTGTTTGAGGTGGACGAGGAGGTAATGAGGTATAAATTCAGTTGAAATGTTCTAAAGGAGTTACTTTGTTGCTTGATGGGGCTAGGTGGGTTTGTGTTGAGGCTGTGTTATGGGCGTGGTTCTGAGAGTTTCTTTTTGAAGAATTGTGTATCTATCATGTTTAAGTGTTCATGAATGGGAAGAATGTTGGCTTCTAAGTGTAGATATGTGGATCGAGTTAGTTGTATACAGTCTGTGATTGCTCTAAGGGCCTTTTTCTTGGCTGTTTCTTGTTATATTTTATATTATATTTTAGTTTGGTTGGACTGCCAGACAGCTGATAGATAATTAAGTGCCGTGCTGATCTCGTTATATACCAGTATGTATATATATGCTTCTCCCAAGCCACTATTTTTCAAGTTCATTTATCCATGGCAATCCGGGTTGCTGGATTCGAGTTTTGGGTATTTATTTTCGTGTACAAAATCCCCTAAAAATTTTAACCTTTGAATATTATTCATAAATCCTCACAATGAGATTCAAATATGAGGTAATTTGGTATTGAAGTCTTTGTCATGAGCCTTAAGTTTTTTTTCATTTCCCTACATTTTATTTATTCATCTATCACCTACACCTCAGCATCCCTTCCTTCATTATTTAAGGAATAAAAGAAAAAACATCCTCATTGGTTACACAAAGTTCCTGTTTTCTTCAATAAAAAAAAAATGTACAAAGGGTAAAAAATAAAATATTTACTTCATTTATATTTTTCTCATTTCTAAATATCAAATTGGATCTTAAAAAAATGAATTATTGCGATAATATATTTAACTGAAAATATAATGATAAATGAACATGAAATTTTGAAAAAATCATTTTCTGTATGAGGTCCTTTGGTCTTTAGGCAAGCTTTTCTTGAGCTTTCTGAAATATATAATGGAATATCATTTCAGGCTTCTTGTAAACATTCTCACACATGGTTCTTGGTAGTTGGCTCCTTTTTTCTTTCTATTCGTGGAATTACCTAAGAAAAAATACCATAATATTGAAGTCAGAAGTTTTGGGTGGTTTTTCTATAATTATTTGGTACATGAAGGACATATAGTTGAGTCCATTCTTTTAGTGGGGAGTAAATTTTATACTTGTTTACATTCAAAGTTTGTTCCATCTTGTAAATATACAATCTCCACATGATAAAATAGCTTCAACTATAGACTACAATAGAACCACCTCCATAATTTAAAAAAAAGTTGTAGACGTTCCTTTCAAACTTCTACAAACTTCAAATGAAATGTTTTTCCTATTTCAAGAAAGAGTTCGACTTTTACACATCGATTATGTGAACTCATCTCCACAATTCAATTGTCATCTCTATTTACAAACTAAAATATTTGATTTTTCTTGCTTTAATGTCCTCTTAAGAGACTTTTGTTAGGCGCACACTTTCAAGCCCTTTGAGCTCAATTTCGTATGGAAAAGTAAAAAAAATTCCTCTGAACCCCAATCTCATTAAAGATCTGCAGCAAGTTCAGCGTTGGATTATTTCATCTACCATACATCTGGTACTTTACAATATTAGGTAACACTTGCTGCATGCATGGAAGATATTCTACTCTATGACCCGACCAGGGAATCTGCCTTCGTTTTGAAAGACTGGAGGTGGGGGAGAAGGGTAAATATGTAAATTATCGGCGCGAACGATGGAACGTACTATTTCGTCCGTGTTCCAAAATGTTTCACGTTTTTGGAGTACATTTAAGTTGACGGCTCGTGTGGGGGTAAACACAATGGGGGGACTACACTACGATGATCCTGAGTTTCATTAAATTGGGGGGGGGGCGAGGGGGCACAGCCCACCAGTATATAATCCTAATTGTTTATAGAATAATAATTCGAAAAGGACTCAAACGCGCATGAATATTCCGACACGAGTGAACGATAATATTAACACACAAATTTTTTTTCGGCCGGGCCGCTAATTTACATATTTACCAAAAACAGAGGTGAAATACTACTTCCCATCGCAACCAGTTAAGCCACATTAGATGTGGTAAATTCGGGTCACTTTCACGGCCCTGGCAGACGCTGTGTTCAGCCGTGGTTCTAATGCCTCAAAAGGAAAAACAGGTCATTGGTAAAACTCCAAAATTTGTGGTGTTTTTTTCTTCCAAATTCTTTAACTTCCCATATTTTCACCACTTCCATTACGGAAACCTCTTTTTCATGTTTGTGGAAGAGGTTCTTAAAATTGTACACTTTTTTTAATAAATGATCAAAATAAACAACTGGGTTAGTTATTTATACTCTGATTTTCTTTATAACGAGGAAATATGTAGAAATATAATTATTTAACTTTATACTTACTGTATTAACTAAACTCGGGAAATCCTGCTGATTAAGTTTGTAATCGAAAAAAGATGAAACTATATTTAATCTTCTACTAGTATGGCAAAAATATGAGTTGGAAGAATTAAGTCAAAATGACATTTCTAAATATTCAAATAAAATGCTCATAAATTGGAATTTCCTTCCCCAAACAATTCAAATAGAAGTCAAAATCCAGATTAAATCAAACATCCTAAATTTAAATTCTCAACTGTCTGCAAAGACATTCGTTACGTTGTCTTTCAGGATATGTTTTTTTTTAAATAAAAAAAATCCAAAGAACTTAGAACTCTATAAAATCAATTCTTTTTCCATACCAATTTTAGTTAATTTTTATAGATAACACCAGGCGGGACAGAATCCCGCCTGAAGCTAAGTGCTTTGTCATATATGAATTTATCTACCTCAAATGTAAACTAGAGAAATATATTGGCAGTACTATGCGCTCGCTGAATGCGAGGTTCTGTTCCTATTTGGGAGTTAGCCACAGGACTAGGAAGGTTCTCTCTAAGAAATAATTCTCCCTGTTCGGTTTCACTCCATAAATTGTAAAACCAGTATCACAATAGACGATTTTAAAATCCTAAAAACCACCTCTGATACCACATCGTTAAGAATTCTGGAATAGATGTATATTAAATGCTTTTCTCCTTCTCTAAATTCTTATTCCTCGTCCCATCCACTATTTTTACTATAAAAATATAACCAATCTCCTAATCTTCTCTTTCGTCTTACGCTCATCGCCCTTTCAACTCAGTCTTATTCTAACGGCTCATTGTATAAGGTCAGTGCTATCTCGATGTGTTCCAGTGTTTTCCTCTAATTCGTTCATTTTAATTCCCCATCATAATAATTCAAATATACCAGTTACCTGTAAATTCTTTGCTATGCCCCCTAAATAAACATTCGACAATTTCCATTAATTCTATAATTTGATTGGTTTTAATCCTAACTCAAAAATGTTTGTCTTCTTCATGAATTGTATTTTCCAGTAGCCGAAGATGGGTGAAAAGAACACTCGAAACGTTGTGTCTATCCAGTAAATGAAATGAACTTTCCTTCATACGTCCTTTCTCCTTTCGTTCATTCTACAATTTAAATTGAAGCTCCATTTTTCTTTGGAGAGTTTTACATATCTGATATAAAAAGTTCCGTCAAGCAAACTTAAAGTTCTACTTTTACAGCACGTGTTATTAAAATGTCTTTTCAATTGTGTGTAGATGTGACAAAAGAATCGAGATATCTGTCCTCCTGCACGCCGGCAACAATAATTACGACATCGCCAAGAGGCTCAACGTCAGGCGGATGACCGTCCACAGAGTGGCGGAGAAGCTCAAGAATGGTGAAGATCTCAAAGATCCGCCTCGTTCAGGCAAACCTGAAGTTGTCAACCGTTTGGTTGTGAGAAAGGCCTTCGAAAGTGCTCCGAAGCTCGAAATGACAGCGGTCGCGAAGAAGAACATCTCGGTGGTTACGATGTCCAGCGCTGATAAAGATGAGGGCGGCAAGAGCTTGAGTCCTTGAGTCAAGTGGAAAGGCTTCTGCTCACCGACCGTAGGCGACAACAACGTCGGGAGTCCTTCCCTGGGTGAGAAGGATCAGCAAAACGGTGCACCAGCCCACACGGCTAATACTGTGTAAGAGTGGTTGGGGGCAAAAATGAAATTGTGGTCGAAGGATTTTTCGTCGCTTCACTCACCCGTCCTCAATCTCCTCGACTACATCGTGTGGGCGCATATCGAGGGCGAGGCATGCAAGAATTACACCGTAGCAACGTTGACGAGCCGAAGTCCTCCGTCAACCGCGCGTAGGCCAGCATGAGGAAGGTCTTTGTCCGCAACGTGTGCGCGGCTTTAAGGACTCGCCTGAAACGTGTGCTGGCAGCCAAGGGCGGCCACATTGATTAATATTACAACTTCAACACATATTTATATGTTAAAAATAAAAACTATCATTGTCTCCTTTGTTGAGACCGTTATAACGAGTGTATCAGGACTTTTGTTTGTGGGTTTTTTCATTATATATATATATATATATATATATATATATATATATATATATATATATATATATATATATATAAGCAGGACATAAACTAAACCACTTTTACAAGTTCCTGCAGATTTTATTGATTATATTTTTCATGCATACGCGATACAACCCAACAGCCTATTTCCTACATTTATAAACACTCGAAATTGATCGTACAATTCCTCAGCGTTCAGCTCTACCAATAGATTAAAAAATACTAAAAATGTACCCTGACGTCTTCATCACGGTGTTACGTGATTTGCTGTGCTTATTATTCCCATTTCTTTTTCCATTAGTCCTTTCCATCTCATCCAATCGGTTTCCCTTTTCACCAGATGACCTTTGATCATCTGAACATCTGACCCCCCCGCCCTTAACCCGTTTTTCCTTTTAATTCGTTAGAGTAAAAAAAAATCCTCTGAATTTCTGTCTCTCGTTAACTGTTCTTTAGAACGAGGGTGATGCTGTGAAGTTAATTAAGGCGGTGACTTTAATATTGCGACCTGCTAGAAATTCTTATAAGCTCGCGATCTGGTTAGTGTCGGAAAGGCGAAGCATTCTTTGCTACTTTGTTCATTAGTATTAAGTACTCTTCGATGGTATCTAGTAGTTTCTACGGGTTTTATGTTACCCAAGTCACCTTAATTCGAATCAAATTTTCACTATCGTTACCTGCCGTCTTTTTAAAAAAATTAGGGGATCTTAAAACTTCCACTGTGTTTTTCTTCATTCAAGCGTTTGGATATCAGCGATTTTGGTTGATTGTGAATTGATATAAAGTTTATTCAAATACCTAAGAATTGGGAATTAGTTTGGACCACGAGAAATTATGTACAATAACACAAGATTTTAAATCAATTAATGTCAAATTAAATGTCAAAAGGGAAGATATTAGTTGTATTATAGAGGAAACTACTTGGGGCACTAATAATCCAGGATACGCCACTTTCAAGACTCTACTCCGCTTCAAAGGCTCGTCAACAATAATCAGAACACTTTAAAATGAGTTACATGACAGTGAAATCACGATAAAATAGACAATCATAAAGGAATAAAAAAGTATAGCCCCCTTTTATATAAAATAAACAATTGCTGATACATCGAAAACAGATTTCTGATCCTCTAAGCTATTCATGTGTGCATTAGATGTTGCATGTTGCCCTTAATCGGCCAATTAAATGCCATTTTGTGCCTCTCCAATATGACTCCGGTGGAAGGATGTCGGTGCTCCCCCTAGTGGACATTTTACGATTCTGCAGGCAGACATTAATGAAGGTTGTAATTGTGTGTAAGGAGTAACGTAGTCTGCAGTGTTGCTTGGTCACGCCCCGTTCTATCTGAGAAAGAAAACTAAAATTTCGATTTCCTATCTCCCAAAGCTCGATATATTTAATTATCCACTCTTGTACAATCTCTACTCTTATATCGGCCATCAGCCGCCATGCCCTTTATAAATATCGACCTTGGCCTGTCTATTGAAAAAAAAACCCATATCACTCAAACCCTAGTACACACAAAACTACACCCATTGCCAGGGAAAAATGCAACATTTAGAACCAGCAGATGGGAGACATTAGTCAGAAGTTCGGAGGAAGGGACATATGTCAGTCTGTGCGGATGGTTGCTCCAACTGAATCTTGAGGTTTGCCTGAAGCTTCTGACGACTAAATAAATGGAGGTTTAACACCCTATCACCTTTAAGGTACAAACTCCACGCACCAAAATGCTGTCACAATAACGCCGATTTTAGGACGGTACAACGAATTTCACCAACGCTTTATAGAGCCAATCATCCCCCGAGATACATTCGCTCAGATACATCAAGGATGGTAGATTTGGTGCACACAGATTTATAGAGCTTAAACACAAATATGCACATATATAGGAAGAAAATTCTCCATCTTTGTAGAAATTGGTCGACATAAAAATATCAATACACATATGCATAATATACAGATTAGTGCCCATAAATCTATGCATATATCGGGGGCATAAGGGGCACTTGGTGCACTCACATATTCATGCAGTATACACGAAAATGCATGTACACATAGAAGCAATATACAAATATTTTTCCATCCGTATAGAAATTGGTGTCCAGAAAAATATATACAAACACTTAAATACATAACATATATGATGATTCATTTCCAAATCATGCCATATATGCATACATACAGGCATAAAATCATTACACTGAGTGTAATATTCGAAAGATGAAGGAAACAGGAGGTGATTGTTAGAATCAAAGAGTTTAGTGAGGAAAACACGAGGGGGTGAAATTGGTACAAAACATGGAAACAGAAGAAATAATGTGATTTGAATATAAAAAATTCAGAATAGAAGAAAGGCTAGACCAAGCTTTTGATATTAACAATGCCATTTTGAAGCAACGTTACTCATCATTTATAAAACTCATTAACTGTACCGTATTGTTTACCATATATAAATATATGTGTATAATCCTTCTTCGTGTATAGTGTAGCCTCGCATTTTATTTGTAAAAATAAGATTAAAAAAAAGAATATAGTCCTACTAGGTAAGTTAAGATAATGTAATAAGTTTAACACCGCGCACCTAATACCAGGTAAATAGTGCGCCCCCCACCCCCTAATTTTTTCCTAAAGCATTGATCACAAAAACTCGCAGTATACTTGGGTATATAAGGTAATTTTTAGAACAGTAAAGAAACCTATCTAACCGCCTCTAAGCCGGGATCTTTTATATGCAAAGAACGGTGAAAGCATTACGGATATCCTAGCTTGTCTCTCGAAAACGTTGTCGCAATTGAGAAGGAGGCAAAGCATCCTATTCGCTTCCTAAGTAACTAAAGGTGGCGGAGATTCTATATGCCAAAGGTCGGTGAGAGGAGAGCTCAGAGAGGGAAGAGAGGGTGAGGATTACGAAGAGCGGGAGAGCAAGAAGAGAAGTAGGTACCGGCAAACCTAATGTATGTGCGTGCGTGTGCGTGAGAGAGAGAGAGAGAGAGAGAGAGAGAAATTGGGGTTTAGGGGTGATAAAACGAAGAGTGAAAAGGATTATGAGTGCCTCACAAAATCCTGCGATTCATTACGAGGAGGTTCTTGATAGGTGAGGGTAACAGGTAGACTGACACAACAAAAAACAGACATCGAAATGGAAAAATAGTTAGTAGAAATAGAGAGAGAGAGAGAGAGAGAGATAAGTAAAGAATGCACAATCGAAATCATGTTTCAGTGATAGCTAACGAAGATTTTAAGTTTACGCCACCTCCTGTGAAACTTAATTTACGGACTCTAATAGAGTTACCGAGCAGAGCCCTGGCAGGGGAGGCTTCCAGGCGGATATGAAATAGCAACGGGAGCATCTTTCCATCCGAAATGTAACCTCGACGTTCCTTTTAGCGTTATCATCTATTTTCTCGTCCTTGTGGTAGGAATACCATTCCATTTTGGCGTGGCGTGGAGTACAGGGGAAAGTGGGTGGGTCCTTGCTCTGGTCTTTTTTCTCCTCAATGTAGCAATTAGTTGAGACCTGTGTTATCTGTCAGGCAGATATCAAAATTCTGTCCCCAACGATGGAGAGAGTGAGATAATGGACGACGTTTGCAAGCTCGCCTTTCCAAGGCGCTAAAAGAATGCCCCTGTGTTCTCAGGATTCAATTTTTAAATGGGGCAAAAAAAATAATAAACACATTTTTCCTCGGAATATTTGGTAAAGTGACATGAAGAGAGAACCAATGTAACATATTCAAACTATGAAGTTTGAAGAGTAAGGGATCTCATAAAGTTTTTTCTAAGAGGTTAGAACTATTAACTATATGAGAAGCTAACCATTTAGATAAATCATAATATGAAACAGAACACATAGAAATATCGGGCGTAAAGGGTTATGGCTTTGTGGGTTTTAGCAAGGCCATTAAGATAAAGTAGAGAAGCATTCATAGATTTAAATTTAGAAATTCAATCTGGATATTATTTAAGAATAAAATGAATCTTTTTCAAAATACTCGTATGTTTGTTGATTTAAAATGACTATTGCCCCAGATTTGTCGGCCTTGATAATATGAATAGTAGGATTCATTTTGAGGTCATTTAATGCAAGAGGGAAACGTAACGGATAATTTGAATGCGACGTGGTAAGGCATAGAATGGTACCCGAAACCTTTAGAAATGTGAGGTGGTAAGACATAGAATGGTACACGAAACCTTTAGTAATGTGACGTAGTAAGTCATAGAATGGTACACGAAACCTTTAGTAATGTGACGTGGTAAGACATAGAATGGTACACGAAACCTTTAGTAATGTGATGTGGTAAGTCATAGAATGGTGCACGAAACATTTAGCAATAAAAATATAGACAAGAGGAATATTGTCCTTTTTTTTCTAAATGAATAAAACTCTTATCAATAGAAACACTGTACGGTCAGGAAGACAGGGAAAGGCTTAAACCAAACCCAAGAGCAGAAATTAAAGTTTTCGTCCAGGAACTGCGCTGGATGAGTCACTGAAGTTATGCTGAACTCTTTGTTCGAGTTTCCTAATCCAAATTCTTACAGTGTCGAAGATGGAGTCTCGAAGAATGTTGGACTACATCGGAGGGATATTGGTGGCAATAGGGCGACGCCGGGTATTCTTTAGATATTTGAACCTATCTAGTATTAATGAGTTTATTTTGTATTTACCTTTCTCGTTTTGTCACTTCAACTCATATGTTTGATCTAAATGCCGCTAATTAATTTGATTTTTTTGGTGTTCTCTCTTCTCACCCTCTGGCTTATATTACAGTTTTACCACAAAAAAATATATTACAGTTTTGTGGTTTCCAGTCATTATTGATAATGAACCTTGGAATAGAATTCAAAAACTGAATTTTGGTTTCATTTTCTTTGTTAGTTTTGTTGCAATATATATATATATATATATATATATATATATATATATATATATATGAATAACGTTACAGCCACGAGGAAAATGAAACAACGGAGAACTGCGAGGCCTTTCGACTAATGAAAGGCCTCGCAGTTCTCCGTTGTTTCATTTTCCTCGTGGCTGTAACGTTATTCATAAATTCCTCACGTTCCTTATTTTCGTGATTCAGTTATACATATATATATATATATATATATATATATAAATGACAACAATATAAAAACAACACCGCCTTCCTCTTTCATGTTTGCCAGAAATGACTGCATTTATTTCTTTGGAAAAGGTGGTATACGCCGAAGTGGTGTCAACTGTACCTTTCTACTTAGCTTTGTGTTTTGGTTTGTGGATCACATTTTTTATCAACAGGAAAAAGAGACGAGCAGAATTAAGTATTTGTTCACTTTTTTCCCATTTTCGATAATATCAGTACAGATGGAGAAAGGAATTTCCGTTTATTCTTATTTAGAAAGCGGAGTACAAGTCTGGCGTTCAGTTTCTGTTTTCCAAGATCTCACAAGATTTCATGACAGCATGTTTTTGCTGACAGTGAATTGGCCCTTATTTTGGAAATAGCTTTTTTACTCGTTCAATATTTTCAGCACTACGAGTAGTAGTGTGGGGACGACCTGATATTTTCTTATCTGTTGTTGTCCAAGTTCCTTCGCCAAAACGTTTATGTCAGTGGTACGTGATAAGGGATCTATTTTCTCCATAGGTCTGTTGTAATCAACCGTATACGTTTCATTACCATTTTTTAGTGGCAGGCACGCGACTTTATAAATTACTATGTCGATCCATCGGTAGGTCGATCGAATGGTAACTATTTTACTTTTAAAGGTTGAAAGGTCAGATGATATGAGTGTTAATTGATAATAGTTTGTTAATTATTTATTTTTCAAAATTATTGGAATAATTGAGAGCACGCGACTTGGGTCTGTTCACTTTGTTTTACCAAGCATTACACATAACTTTATAGTAACTCGTTGTTTCTTAGTGTTAGTGATAAAACTTTTTTAAAGTAAGAAGAATATATAACAATAGCGTAACAAAACAAGACACACCGTAAGGTAGTTAAACATTTAAAACTTAGAAGCTCTCAACTTTAAAAGCTGGTTTATATATATATATATATATATATATATATATATATATATATATATATATATATATATATATATATATATATATATAATTTTATTTATCGGAGGATAATAAAATTTACAATTCACTTGGAACTTTATGCAATAAATACAATGTAACGATCAAAAGAGCAAAATTGTTAAGGACAATACTGAAATTGGACAAGGCAAAAGTTTACAACACATTCATATAAATACATATAAATGTTACATCTGTCAAATTTCTCATTAAAGAATATTCCTCATTTGTTCCAGAATATTTAGAATACTCTAAACTAAATGCGAGGTTTATTTCGTCATCGTGTAACGCTAATGCGTCGTTCCTTACAAGAAAGCCGTCAATATCATTCTGGGAAAAAACAAACAAATCATTCAAGATCTTCGTGAACGTATTATAGCACTTAATAAGACTGGTCGTGGTACAGAAAGATCTCTGTAGAACCCAACGTCTACCTGTGGCGCCTGAGAAGATGCACCTGCACGGCCAAACAGCCCCAAGGGAGCCGCGTAATCCGCTTGGGTTCCATTCCTCGCCATTGCACCGTCTGATCGGCGCCAGGCCCACGGCGCCAAAGACCTTTGCGCAATACTGTGACGCCACTGAGACTATCTTCTCCCCTCCTGGCGCGCCAAGTCTAATGAAATACCCATCGACGTTTGGTGGGCCCCCGGCGACCAGTTTCCGCCGAGGCTCTATAAATACTTCGAGAAAAGCTTTGAGAAATCAGTACCAGACAGGCCTGTCTTGGTTAGCAGCCACGTACAGTCTCGTATACCCTGCTTCGCCTCTCAACGGCTTCCAGCTACGGACGCGACGCGTCACCTCTACCCGGCCTTGCTCGTATCTAAGGCCAGAGTTCACGCCGACAGATAATAGACACGGACAGGCATCTATCACTCAGCTATCGACTTCGTTCAACGACTGGAGTACTCTCTCGCTCATTTCTCAGCGAGGTTAAAGAAGAAGGAATCTTGCAAGTTCAATTTTGCAGCGCCCCGTTTACTCGCCGTATTAAAGCTTCCAGTCAATTAGGCTTTACGCGAGTCTCTCCGATAATTGCACTCTCCCATTTTCTCTGGAAGGAATCACCATGCATCCTCTCTCGGACTCTCGTACCCGTCGAATCATTCGTCCTCCCCCCCCCTCGTTTGTTACCCCGGGTTTCATTTTATTTATTGTCATTTATTTACTTTGTATATAGTAAAGTTATATATTTTTCTACCATTAGTTTCTCTAATTCCAGAACCTCTAAGAATTGATTATTTAGGCCAACCGCACTCGATTTTGTTTATTTAACCCTTGCACTGGGAACTGTATCCCGATTTTCTGGTGTGCTCTCTTAACGGTCACCCTACGACATACCCCTAAATTCAGTTGGTACTTTCAAACGCAACTGGAAGTCTCGTAATTCAATTATTCCCTTAGAACGTTCAGGTAACTTTCGGATGTTAATGGAATGTGAAACTCGAAAACTTGCTAGAACATTATGTGATAAAGCACACACTACTTTTCGAGAACTGCAGAAAGATCTAGAAGCAAGTGGAGTTGAAGTTAGCAGGGATACAATAAAGAGAACGCTACGTTGTTATGATCTCTTTTCTCGTGCTCCAAGAAAGACCCGACTCATTAAGAGAAATCACCGGAAAGATCGTTTTTGTGTTTGCAAATGAACATTTAAATTTAATCATTAATCAACAGGGTTGGAAGTTAAAGGAGTAAGGCTTACGCGCAAAAGAATTTAAATTAGGATTCTTGTAATTAAATTTAGGTGGGTTAATTCTGATAATTTGATATATATATATATATATATATATATATATATATATATATATATATATATATATATATATATATATATATATATATATATATATATATATATATATATATATATATACAATTGTGTGTGTTTGTTCTAATTCCTCATTATGTTATTTGTATTTACTAATATTTTAGAAGGATATCATGCCCTCGAGTAACAACTCCAGACGAATATGAGGCTATCAAGAATGCAGTACATGAGAACTGAATTCATCCTAAACGACTGTAAGAAGACGTTTGCACCTAGCTGTAATCGTCATAGAGTCACAGCCATAAAAAAAAGACTAACAAACGACCCCCGTTCCTCATCGACTGGTGTTTGTTCGTCTGTGCAACGTCCACAAGGATTTGGATCCTTTGTCCAGTGGTGTTTACAGATACAAAAAAGGCTGGAGCCGAATCATTTGTGGAGACAAAATAGCACCAGGTAAGAAACGATTATTCCTTGTTTTGCAAGTTAATATTTTCCATATAATAAAGATGTAACGTGAAATTCATTAGTCAAACTTATGAAGATTTTACAGTTTTAGTTATAAGAACATTCCTATAAGTAACAAGGTCAATAGACCTAAGTCGCCTGCTCTCAATTATTCTGACCTATGACCTTATGACCATATGACCTTCAAAACATTCAACAGGTGGGGCAATCCGACCCATAGTTCGTTTTCTTTTAATAATTTCAGGATTAACCTTCGGAGGGTCTTATTACTTATACCATTCGAAAGAGAGTGTAAAACAACATGAAGGTTTCAAATTTCATTAGAATCGGCCGAATAGTTACGATATATTGACAAAGTAAAATAGTTACCATCCGACCGACATACTAACTTTCCAACTCTTTATCAGTTAAGAAATACGAAAAAATATGGAAAATACCACGAATTCAATGTTGCGTTCCCTCGTTCACATGCTCAGGTTGGCTCTTGGTAAGAAAATTTTGAAATTGGGCCTCGTAAAATTTCGCAAAAAACAAACAAAATATATTCGTACAAACTCCTTTTAAACCTCCATTGATGGAAATAACAAACATAGGAGCCGCAACGCTTTAGTTTTACATCGTTGGCAGAAAGGACGTTACATGTATTTCTCAGGAGCTGAACCAACTGTACCAATACACCGCCGACATGAAAACCTCGTTACCAACAATCTAAAACAGAAATAATGTTGATTGCTTTTTTTTTCAATGTGGAGGAATTGTGCACAAGGGTTTTTTTTTCAATGTCAAACAGGACTTTCACCCAATGCCCTTTGATGTATACGAAACCGTATAAGTCGAAAGCAACCTTAGTATGGAACACAGTAAAATAGTTTTCTTTCTCGTAACAATGCATAGTTACATATACCATACCCGTAATTGATTATACGAGGGGCGGTCAATAAGTTTTGCGAATCAATAGGGCAAAACAGAGGAAGGGGAATGGCTGTTTGTGGGGGTGTTAGGACAAGTTATGACAAGTCAGGACCTGCAGTCGCACGCTCCTGCCTCGGCTATTTAAGAAGCAGTAGCTGATCTAGATCGTTTTTCACATTTTTTTCAACAATGGAGAAGGTTGAGCATCGCGCAGTGATCAAATTTTAACCAATGAAGGCAAGAATGCAAAAGAGATGCATGAACGCATGGTTTCAGTGTACACCGACACCGCCCATTCCTATGCAACCATTGATCGCTGGAATAGGGAGTTCCGCCATGGTCGTGAGTCCCTTGAAGATGACCCTTGTCCAGGACGCCCATCAGACGTGACCAACGAGCACAATGTGGCCTGTATGGAGAGGATGATCCTCGAAAATCGACGTGTGAAGGTCGAAGAAATCGAGCGAGAACTTGAAATATCACATGGAAGTGTTATCAAGATCGTCCACGACAATTTGGCCATGACCAAGGTCTCTGCCCGTTGGGTCCCTAGAAACCTCACGCCCCATGATCGACTTCAACGTGGTCAAAGTCCACAAGGCCAGAGTTGTAAAAGCTGCCCTGCGCGAGTGCGGATTCGAGAAGCTCAACCATCCCCCCTACAGTCCAGATCTGGCCCCTAGCGACTACTTTTTATTCCGCCAGCTCAAGGCTGCACTGCGTGGAAGCCGGTTTGGGGACGATGAAGATGTCCAGCTCGCCGTCCAGGAGTGGATTGAACAGCAGTCGGGAGATTTCTGGTTGTCGGGAATTCGAAGCCTCAGAGACAAGTGGCGCAAGTGCATTGAAGTCGAGGGTAGTTAGATTAAAAAATAACACTGGTCTGCGTCAAAAATGTACCTTAGGTTTTCTATAGTGTTTCTTAATAAAATTGACCTCCTAAATCCGAATCTGTGATCCGTTTTTCTCTATCACCTCCAGTTTTAGCGATACACAGGGGAATAATAATTTTATAGTTTATACATCTCCTATATTACATCAAATTTCAATAGTTTTTGCACTGCTCTATTCGCAGTAAATTTTGTGTACATTTTAAGTAATTATGCAAATAGGTTTATATTTTGCAGGTTAAAAATTGCTTAGCATTATAATAATAAGAATAATAATAATAGTGGTTGAGTTAAAAATGAACAGAAAATGTAAGAATAGCTCCGACAGATTTTGCTATGTTTGCGGCAAAGTGACTTTTCCCGAGCAGCAAAGTACAATCCCTCCTGTAATTAAATCTTTGTATCATGCATATTTTGGAATAAGGCTAAGAGATCAAGATAAAAGTTTTGCACTACATATCTGCTGCAAGGGATGCTACATAAGTTTAAGACGCTGGAGTCAGGGCGAACAGAAGTCCCTCTCTTTTGTTGTTCCCATGGTGTGGAGAGATGGCAAGGAGCACACTACGGACTGCTATTTTTGCATGACAAATCTTAAAGGTGAGAATTGTATCAAGTATTTAAGCTTTCTGTATTATACTGGCTCCTGAAAATGTCATTATTATGCAAAGACTTAGCATAAAATTAAAAACTAACATAGTTCACTTCAACATGAACATATCCTTTACTAAACATTTATGTACTATCTGCAACTCCAAATCAATTCCTTTATGTAATATGCAATTATATTTTACAAATAAGAAGAATAAACATAGTGTGGCATATCCAGATGTTCCTTCTGCCATCAAACCCCTGCCCCATGGCCCAGGAATTCCTATACCTTCTCCCCCTCAACATATAGAGGTACATGAAGAGATTAATATGGAAGTTGACCAAGATTATAACACATCTGAGTCTTATCAGGTTTCCACACATGATATGGTCGCAAGACCATTCACTCAAGTTCAGTTAAATGACCTGACCAGTGATCTGGGGGTTTCAAAGGCGAATACACAACTTCAGGCTCTCGACTACGTGAAAGTAATCTTCTCGCTTAAGAAACAACATTTAGGGGGGTACAGAAATAGAGAACAAGAGTTTCGAAGCTATTTTTTACAGCATTCTTCCAGCTCTTTAGTATACTGCGCCAATATTAAAGGACTTGTCGAGGCCCTTGGAATTCCCTACAACCCATTAGAATAGAGACTGTTCATAGATTCCTTCAGTAGGAGTTTAAAAGCTGTGTTACTAAATATTGGTAACAAGATAGCTTCCGTTCCTATAGGCCATTCAATCCAACTTACTGAAAGTTATGAAAATATGAAAAAAATGCTGGATGCAATAAATTACTCTAGCTACAAGTGGAGGATATGTGGTGACTTAAAGGTATGATCATTTTACACTGGGCATTTCTAAGCTTTTTTATATTGACATTTTTATTTTTAATTGTTAATACTTGTATACACCTTTTGGTCAACTTACATTTTACAAGAATGCAAATCTGGAAATCATGAGTCATTTTTGAGTTATATTTTTTGTTGAAGTGTGTCCCGATAGGTTAATGCATCCTATTGGGTTAATGGGGAACTTATCCTAATTGAGAAGGTATACACACAACTCAATAAACTCAAAATAAGATGTACATATATCCAATTAGTTCCAATACGATGATTTAATGCATCGGCATACAGGATTTTTCAGTACATATTCATATTCTTATTGTTTTGAGAAATATTACTTTGAATTTGTTTTTAGAAATATTACACTGAATTTACATACCGGGCTAAATTATTTTCAGGTAGTGTCTCTTACGCTTGGAACGCAAACAGGCTACACGAAGCATCCCTGTTTCCTATGTTTATGGGACAGTCGTGCAGATAGTATGCACTATGAGAAGAAGGTTTGGCCTCCACGAGAAGCATTTAGAATTACATCAAACAATGTGATAGCTGAACCTTTAGTGCCTCCTCAAAAAATACTCCTTCCTCCACTGCATATAAAGCTTGGCATAATGAAAAATTATGTCAAAACCCTTAATAAAGTAGGCCAAGCTTTTAAATTTCTTCTTCAAAAATTTCCACAAATCAGTGACGCTAAGCTCCATGGGGGAATTTTTGATGGACTTCAAATCAGGAACTTGATCAGCAATTTGATGCATCAATGATGGACATATAAAAAGATGCCTGGAAAGCTTTCAAAGCTCTAGTTAACAATTTTCTAGGCAATAAAAGAAGCCTAGAAGAATATGTTGCCCTGGTAAATCAGCTCTTAACAAGTCTCAAACATTTAGGAGCTCGAATGTCTATAAAGATACACTTTTTACAGTCCCATCTGGATTATTTTCCCGACAACTGCGGAGATTACAATAAAGAACAGGGGTAAAGATTCCACCAGGACATAAAAACAATGGAATCCAGGTACCAGTGTAAATGGAACGGAAACATGCTTGCTGACTGCTGTTGGTGTTTCAAGCGTGATGCACCAGATGACAGGCACAAACGAAAATCGTCAAGGGCGTCTGTTCTTCGAAATTATAATTATTTTCTTTATTATGTTGCATTCTTTTATTTTTTGTTTATTAAAATAATTATAGTTTACATACGTGTATTTCTGTTTATATGATATAACAGTAATAATGCATTATTAGATAGAGAAAGGTTTTTTTTTTAAATTCAGAAAAAAATGAGGTAATCTCAATGAAAATGGTGTATGTTGTACTGAGAAAATCTGACCTGATTGAACAAATATACATTCATTTTTGAGCTCAGGAGGTTGGATTCATTAAGAAACCACAAAGAAATCTTGGGGAACATAAATTTTTTTTTCAAACGCAGGCTTGTGTAATAAAACACTTTTCCTCATATCTCGTCTCCTTATATCCAAATTGCAAAACTTATTGACCACCCCTCGTATCTTCAAAATCCAACTTTGTGCACTACCACTTATTCTCTCCAGATTTGACCCCTTGTGACTTATGCTTACTCTGAACATTCAGAAATCAGTCACAGAGGAGCTTTGGAATATTCAGACAGATACATTAGGAACCGAGATCCATCGACAATCATAGTTCGATCGCAAGTCATTAGATATTCGGCCTGAAACTAATTACATATGATAGATCCATAGTTTAATTTCTTCAATTTTGCCGCTTAATAGTTAAAATATAAAAATAGCAAATTATCAAAGATTTATGATTTTTGTTAATATTAAACCAGCTTTGTTTGTAAAAGAAGGGAAAAAAATGTTTTAACTTGTTTCAGCATACTACATTTTTTTGTAAAAAGTTTAGATATTGGAAAAGAAATGATAAAAATGACCCCATTTTTATACCATTATTCTGCTGTCTTTCTTTTATCCAATTGTTATTCCTTTTTGTCTTTATTTTATCCAATTGTTATTCCTTTTTGGAGCAAATGAGAGATAGAAGAAGTAAAAGTGTTACTGCAGTACAGGGGCTGCTTGTATTCCCTAAATATAACTACATAGATTTCTAGCTTAAATTTGTTTATCTAGTTAATCTAATTGGAATAGATGAATTTTTTTTTTTAAATTCATTAAATTTGCTGTTTCAACCCCAACTCAGAGTCATCTATTCCAAAAAAAGTTGGAGTTCTCAACACTAGAATCATTAGAGAATCGTAAGAACTCGGGATTTGCGAGGAAGGAATTTGTAAAACTTGCGATAGACGTTGGTGCCGAATTTAAAGGGATCAAACCTTGGTTAGTACTATCATATTCTATGGTGTTAATGGGTTGTGCTTGAAACTAAGTTACAAAATTGAAAGAAATAAAACTAACGTTAACCAAACCCAAATTATCTAACAATAACTTGATCAAACCTATCTTAACTTAACTTAATATAACCTACCCTAATCTGACCAAAGTTAGCCTAACCGATCTTAATTTATTCTGATTTTTGAGACTTGTCTGATTTCTGGGGAGATTAGGTCAAAGAGTGTTGAGTTTGCCATTGGAATATTTGTTATTTGCTTTTGTAATAACCTAAACTAACCTAACCAGCCATAACCGAACCTAAACTCAGGTAAAATATCTGAAACTATAACATAATAGCAAGAAGTCATAGGTTGTTTAAAAAAAAAATCAGAACAAGTTAGAAAATAGCAATGGAATATAATGGTGCCTTTTGGGTTTTGTTTTTAGGTATCAATTGCACATATCCGAACATTGATATTATTATATTTTATAGTTACATGTTTAAGATTTTTTACCTTTTTTTATTTTAGTAATCCATTCTGGCGGCGACCAACAAAAAACTTTTTAGGCTAGTTTAAAATAGCACCTCTAAAAAAATGACAAAAATAATAAGATTTATAACAACAGAAAACTATATAACATCACAACGTTGCGAGAGCCAGCTTTCAACATCAGGAACAAGCGGTAGCGACACAGCTCGTCACGGTACCGTGGCAGATGCCTCACACTATATAGTGCAAAGAAGACTTCGCAAAAAGGTTCATGGGGGCACTCCATTCGATGGCATTGCGTCTCGCGAAGGTGCCAGAGTTTGAGAGAACATAAAATGACTTGAAAACAACGAGGCATTTGTGGGGAAGGAACCGCGGGAAAGGTGTAGGGTTTCCATGATCCGGATCGCAAAAGGTCTTGGCCAAAAGCTGAATTCGAATCACAGCCTCGCAGATATAATATACTCCACCCGGAAACAGAGCATCTGAAGTGGAGTCGACCTTACGGGGGGGGGGGGGCACACCGTGCTAAATGCAGGTGACCCGGGTTGCCCTTATGGTAAAGAGAAGTATTTATACGAGGCACAGGTTTTGATAGGTGATATTTTTCTTGCGAAAGTTAGACATTTTATTTGGTTTGCAGATTAATTCTCTTTTACCACTTTTGATACGCTATTCAATGCATAAAGTTTTATATCCAAAACAAGTTTTAAAACGAAAATAATTAATGCCACCCACACTTTTTATTTTGCTCGGGAATACGTTAATTATTTTCTATTTTTCAATTAAATCCCTCTGCATTGTATAACGAATCTTGTATATACAATGCATTTTCACTATTTTGAACAAGGCTATATATAAAGGGTCTTTCAATAAGGTCGCTCGATTTGTAAATGTAAATAAAACAAGTTGTGTGCAATATTTGCACTCAATTTATTTTGAATTTGAAAGTACATTTTATGGGATTGAGTGTGGAATTTGACGTCCGCGGCTTCGCTTGGTGGAACGTATTCGGGAGGCCCAATTTTCGATGACTTTGTCGCATATATATATATATATATATATATATATATATATATATATATATATATATATATATATATATATATGTATATGTATATTGTTGTTAGTTACATAATGGAAAAAAAGGCATAAAAAGGTGTAAATGGTGGTAAAATCACTACGAAATAAAACCAACATATAAAATTAGCATGGTTGTTATAATTTCACTCGTTTTTGGTGTAACCAAGAAAAGTACTGCGTGATCTTTGAGAACAGGCAATAAATATAAAGAGGAAAACAATCTCGATATCGCTGGCACTACTACATTTGTCCAACTCTATCTTCTTTCTGGTTTGTGTCCACCCAAATAACAGTTCATATGTAGGATTGAGGGGATCTAGTTGGCTCAAACCTATATACTAATTAATAACTTTCAAATTTTAGGTTTGACTATAGAACCTACCTCAATTTAGAGATCAGAATTCTACGCTTTTTCTTTCTCTTCCTTTGCAGTAACTTTCGCTCCATATTCTGACAGTTGTGCCTAGCGGTTGTTAGTACTGGTTTGATTGTGAGTGCCTCGGTCGTTGTTTTTTAATTTAACTCACTTATTTTACCTTACAGAGGTTTCATCCTAATGGGTTCCATTTTATTCTCTTTTTAACGTGTTTCCTAGTATCTGATGATGGCCTAAAACCTTGTAACTTTAAATGAATCTTAAGTTGTCCGTTCCTTCATTTATTCCGAATTGTAAGTTTCGCTTCGCATTTACACGAGCAATATTGAATACACAAACATACACAATTTGAATGGTATAAAATAAGTCGAACCACGCCACTAAATCAATCAGATTGGGGAAGACATTGAAACCATGTTTTTTTTTCATCATTCTCATTCTTTGTTTTTTTCGCTGAATTTACGAGCTGCAGAAGGAACCTATGTACGGGAAGGCTTGTGTAGGAGTCGGGAAATCGTGAGGTGTTACCTCAGTTTTATAGGATATCGGGAAAATGAGGCCTCAGATAAAGCTTCCAAATCATCATAACTTGTTGGGTGGAAAACGACCGTGATATAAAAGCTGTCCATATATATATATATATATATATATATATATATATATATATATATATATATATATATATATATATATATATATATATATGTGTGTGTGTGTGTGTGTGTGTGTGAACGGGAAATCACAATAACACTAACACGTAACATGGTAGATACTCAATAATCCGTAGGAAATAAGTAAAGATACGCAAGCGATTTCTTGATTTCTTTTTTTATAAGACTAAAGCAGGAAAAAGATATAATAAGAAATAAGGAAGAGAGAGATATAAAATAAGATTAAATGATATAAACTCTACATGTTAAAGAGGCTGCAAACTTCATCTCCTAAAAAGGATGCTTCAAGACATCTTATATGTTAGCAGAAATATGTAGGTAAGTCTTTATATGTGGAAGAAGAAAGCGTTAGTAAGAGAGACACGCGGGCTTCGTCAATGAACGGGAAAGCACAATAAACAAATGGAATTTGGCTATTAACTGCTTCCCCAAGGTGGGCTATATAGATTATAAATAATAATGGACCCACAACTGATTCTCGAGGTACGGTACTAACAAAATATCTCCACTTTGACTTTCCAATCGTTCAGCCATTCAGCTACCCAATTTTATACTCTTCCACATATCCCAAGACTTTATTAATTTATTAACCACTCCCCCTATTTGAAACCCAATTATTTTCCACTTCTCCTAAATCTAGTGATCTAGTATATATCCTCTCCAGAGCTCCTGAAATGATTTCGACACCTAGAAGGAATGTCATCGGGTCAGAGGCCTAGCTAGTAATTAACTGAATTATAATTCTTCTAATAATTCAACTCTCTACATTAATGGCATTTAACATCCCCTCACCCGAACTAGAACTAAAAGTTAAATTGTTCAGATCCTCTTCAGTAAATAGTGAAGTAAGATGATCGTTAAATAGCTCAACGATTTCCTCATCAGATTCCTTCATATTTAACACGGTATATAATCAATTTCTATTTGTTTAAAAAGTTTTAATACATGAAAGCGTTGCTTGTGGAATAGATGAACACGCAACCTGGAATGTTGACGTGTGTGAACGTAAAAGGGATTCAAAAAGATTTGTATAGGATATGCGGGCTCTCTCTTGCGGATTTTTATGAGTTTCTCTGCTCTCCCCTTATCAAAAGGGCAAAAATGAAAGAGACGATAAATCTGAGGATTTATCATTGTTATTTGCTCGTGTTTTTTCTTTATCGTGGAATTGAATGCAGCTTTTGTTGTTTATTGGAACAAAAGTTTGGAATCCGGTGAGGATATAAGTTTTTCGGAAAGCGGTTCGTGGTGAAAGTGTTGATTTTAGTGGTAAAATGAGTCGAACGCTCCTAGCAGAGTAGCCAAAAGATGAGAATACTTAGGGTGCTTATGAACAAAGAAGGAGCGCAACTCTACGAAGTCACGCAGCAAAGATCGATTCATTTGCAAGGTAGCTGCTAAAGTCAAACCTCTGCCCTTCGGAAGCTCAGCTCCACTAGATAACTAGTACGCCATCTTCCGGCTCCCGGCCTACGTCCTATCATAAGCCAATGCACACGAATCACCGCAGGAATCCTTTGCCTATTGACCCCAGCCTAACCCTCGTCCTTCAGTAACTATGATACATCATAGAAATGGACGAAGAAACCGGTCTTTGTTGCAGGACTGAGTCTGGTTAAAAAGACTTGCACCCCACCCAGATCACTCCTGTATCTACAAGAAATATCCTCTTTTGACAACTCGAACCAAGTACAAGCCACACATTATCACATTTCCTAACTTCATCACTTTAACAACCTCTCAAAAATCCTTTTTGCCAAAGATATCTTCGTTCGTTTTTCATTTTTTAATTAATAAATAAAATAATCATTCTAAAATTACTAAAATAGCTCAGCCTATTTATTTTAAATGAGTTAAGAACAAGCATGAAATAAATATGTACATAATAAAGAAAATGTAAGTAGAAAAGAATACAAGGGATAAATAAAGGACCAGAAAAACGAGTTACAAAGCTCAAAACGTTGAGTGTAATATACTTCATCCTCACAAATTTATACCTCTTGTTATTTACTCAGAATTACTATCCTGTCATCCCCTCAGAATTTCACTCCTTGTCATCCTCTCAGAATCACAGTCCTTGTCATCTTCATAGATTTATATCCATTGCTATCTAGTTAGAATTACATTCCATGTCATTCTCTCAGAATCACAGTCCTTGCAATCCTATTAGAATTACAATCCTTGTCATTCTCTCATAATCACAGCCCTTGTCATCCTCTCAGAATCTGTCCTTGTCATCCTCTCAAAATCACACTGACTCGGAATCACGCTCTCCGTAACCTCAAAATTACATTCCTTCACCTTTCACCGATCGCATTCTGTGTTTCATCCCTCAAACAATCTTTTTTTTACCGTATCAAAACCATAGTTTGTCACTCTTACAGACTTATCCCTCCTCCCCTGCAACCCATTCGCAGTCGCAACCTGTCACCCTTTCAAAAGTCACACTCTTTGTTATCCTTTCAGAACCACACTCTATATCCTCGTCTCAGAATCCTGCTCATTCTCATCCTATCAAACTCACATTCACTGTCACACTTTCAGAAGCATGCAGCCTGTGAAGCAAAACCAAACTCTCCCTCCTTTTCAGAATTACCCTACACGTCACCCTCTCAGCGTCACATCCCCTATGGCCCTTTCAAAATTGAATTCTTATCCTTTTTCTCGTCACAATCATTGTCACTTCGCGACCTTCTTTACTCTAATATTCTATTTTCCTCTTGTATTCCTTGATATTCTCTACAAAAATTCTCTCATTTTCCTTCCTGATAAACAGACAAACATCTTCTAAGTCATTTGCTAAGATTTAAAGTTAGGTGGACAAAATCCACAAAATTCTAGGAACGGATTAAAAACTTTCCTCAGAAGACGTTCAAATGATAAAGGAGGGGACAGAAATTAAGACTCTTAACGAAGTATATATTTAGCTGTAAGCTCTGCAAACAAGTACTTTTGATCTCTAATCCAGTTCGTCTATGCCTTATTTGTTCCTTTTTTTAAATACACTGATTTAATGTGGTCTTTTTTTTAAAAATTATTTGGATGAAATAATAACCTTGTTTCCAATGGTGCTAGAAATTTGGTTAGCAAATGAGCGTAGAAAGTTAAATAGTGATGAAAAGAGCTATAAAAGGTTGATGCAAAAGAAGGTATGGTTTTGTTCCGGTAAAGATAGACTGAACAATAGGGAACTCAATGTTACGAACTTGTATAGAACACGGACAAAGAACACATGTACTAAAATGTACTTAGTAGGTTTCATTAATAATCACTTCTATCCTAGTTTTTAGGGTTGGAGAGTTTTGTTTTTGCAGTTTTTATCTACTAATTTATCACCCATTTATTCATCCTATCTCTACCATCCTTCTTTAGCCACTGAATGCAATCTCCCTTGTTGGTTATAAATTTCTTTTACTCCCTCTACGATGGTTTATTATTGTTTCCTTGAATAAATTAACACCTAGAAAGTAGGTGGAGAGCTTTGAGGGAGTACAAGCCGAGAACTCTTCTCTCTGGCCATTATCCATCCAACACAGCGCATACCAAGAACGGCGACTTATGCTTAAGTCGGCAGTCGCCAGATAGCCCCTTAAAAAAAAAAACCGCATACCAAGAACTTAATTACCGACTTCCAAAATTAGATTGTGAAAAAATTAAATTAATCTTAACTTTCCAATAATTTATTTAATTTTGTAGGGGAAAAGGAGGCAAAGAGCAACTATTACCTACTTTTCATTATAATTATTATTTTTTTTCCAATTATGAAAATAAAGAGTAGGAAAAAGGGGGATTCATTGGAGCGATAGAATTCAAATGGGGCGCAACTCTCCGAACTCCCTATCATTTCGCAAGAGGCAGGTGATACTGAAGAAAACATAATACTATTGTTCTTATTTCATTCTTCTAGCTTTAATGACTCTTAATAGATGGTTGTTCAAAATTAGACACAGGGTTCCTGGTCACCCTGTATATTTTCAACTAAATCAGCGGATATACCTCCACCCACCTAGCACTGACTTTGATGGCATGAACATGCACCACTTGCTGCAGGCAATTTATTATAAAGGGAAGGAATTTAAATTCCATGGCATTCGAATCAAATTTTGCCTCTTTATCCAGATGATTGCAATGACGGCAACCGCCACCTTGCTTGTACGATGAGGAGGTCGTTCGCACTTTTAAGTCCATGTGTACCTGTGTACAAACTGTTTCAAGCAGGGGATAAAATTCTCCCCGATTGATTGGGTATTGAGGCTTTACGAGCCTTGCTGTTATTACATTTTCTGGCTTCGCAAACGGATCAGACTTCATTATTGAATCGGGGGTAGGGGGTAGAGGACTTCACTGTCCAATTTAATTAAAGTCCTTACCTCTTTTGATCACTCAAACTATGTACTTTCTTAATATTTTCACTTGCTCTAACTTCCCCATCTCTTTACAAAGGCATTCTATTGGAGATGACTGTGTTAGTATTTATCCTTACACAAAATAACATTTCGCGTCATCGCTCATTCCTTTTTCTTATTTTGTCAGTTGTTTTTACTCATGTTTTTCTTTGCTTTCTGATTTTCTATTTCATAGTAAGCATTTTATCTCCATCAATTGCCAATTTTCTATTACCTTTGAATGAATTGAATTAATAGACATTTATGAACATTTTGTATATCTTGTTCAATTATATTATTTTATACAGATTCATATCCTCAAGCCTTCCAAATTTGATATGAATTTTCTGCTTTATCTTAATAAATACTATTTCATTTTTAAGCTTGCATTTTATAGTTTTTTAACGCATGATGATACCTGAATTAAGAAGTCAATTTTAATTTATTCGATTACGGAGCGAAATAGAACTATGAAAATCTCATAGTAAACTATTATTATTATCATTATTGACTAGAACACAAGTTCTGATCAAAGAAGACGCCAGGTAGAGGAAGAACTATGAATAACAAATCGATTTACAACAAGATATGGAAATATCGTAATTTGGATTACCCGGCTCAAATGTGACAGACAAGAAGTCACAATGTTGAGATTACATTCTGAGATTACATTCTGAGATTCACTAAACACAGGTTTCCACTGCTTTGGAGCGGGGGAGGGAGGGTTATTTCATAAAAAACAAGCCCATAACTTTTCTCAAGCTCAATGTTTTCCATGATTTGGGGGTCACCCAAAAGCTACCTACCACCATCCATTCCCATCACTTTAAGCATCATTCTTCAGCTTAAAAAAATCGCCCTTTGACACAAGCCTTCATCAATCTTCTTCTTGGCGCAGGTGGCGCTGAGTGCCGGAGAAACACAATTTTCAATTTATCGCCGCATCGCTCTAATGCGGATCTGGAAGACTCGTAGCTTCGCGATATGGAGCGCTGCACGAGTGGAAGAGAAAATATGATGGGAAGTTTCCATAAATAGGAACCTAGACTCTATAGCCACTGAAGAGCAAAGTTAAAGGACGCTATTTAGTGTATCTCAGCAAATTAAATGTTTTTTTTTTTCTTCCTTTAAGTTTGATAAATTGAAGTTGAAATAATTTCGCGTTTACTCCAACTTTTCGTCTCATTACGATACTGCGGCGGGGCGATGTACTGCAAATTTTAGAGCCTAGAATCTTATTGAAACATCCTTATATTAAAGTAGGATAAATGGTCTATCTAGTGATAAATGTCAACAACCTACAGGAAAATTTTGATAAAACATCTGCAGAGAGAATAACAAAGTGTGTAGAGATATTTTCGTGCAAAATAGTATTCAAATTTTGATGGTGACTTTATGGCAAAATAGCAAGTTGTAGCTATTTCAATGGAGAAAGGAAGATCATTGAGATTATTTCCCTTAACAAAATAATAATTAAGATGATAGTGATAAAATATTAATAATCTTAATGATAATAATAATAATTCTAATGATAAAAAGAAATATTAACCGAAATCTCGTTACACAATATACCCTAAACCACGCTAATAGCTTGATAGGGAAAGTTAAGATTTCTCGGTTCTCTGTGAATCAATTTTGATGAAACATTTCCCATTTGGTCTGCACAAGATGGCAACACTAATGTTCTGTTTTCATTGTGCTGTGTTGGGTCCTTCAATTTCTATTTCAGATTCGTCGATTTTAGGGTTAACTACGCTAATAGCTTTTGGTTGAAAGTAGCTCATCTAGACATATTTTGGAAAAACGAAGGATAATTATACACATTAAGCATACGTTCCGTATATATTTAACATAAAACCATAATTATAATTCACGATTGATGAACATATTGAATTATTTGCCCACATGAGCGCCATTTCGACGCATGACTTGAAAAACCCTATAATGCATGGAATCTGTATATTTTTTAATAGTAGCAATTTTCGTCTAACATAAAACCATAATTATAATTCACGATTGATGAACATATTGAATTATTTGCCCAAATGAGGGCCATTTCGACGCATGACTTGAAAAACCCTATATTGCATGGAATCTGTATATTTTTTAATAGTAGCAATTTTCGTCTAACATAAAACCATAATTATAATTCACGATTGATGAACATATTGAATTATTTGCCCACATGAGCGCCATTTCGACGCATGACTTGAAAACCCCTATAATGCATGGAATCTGTGTATTTTTTAATAGTAGCAATTTTCGTCTAACATAAAACCATAATTATAATTCACGATTGATGAACATATTGAATTATTTGCCCACATGAGCGCCATTTCGACGCATTGACTTGAAAAACCCTATAATGCATGGAATCTGTATATTTTTTAATAGTAGCAATTTTCGTCTAACATAAAACCATAATTATAATTCACGATTGATGAACATATTGAATTATTTGCCCACATGAGCGCCATTTCAACGCATGACTTCAAAAACCCTATAATGCATGGAATCTGTATATTTTTTAATAGTAGCAGGTTGGTATGCCTCTGCTGCGGCTTTGATACTCGTTCATAAGACTTCTTTAGACGAAAATTGGCGTTCATCGGCATAAAACATCTTGTTTAATGATGGACCACAAATTTTCTATTGGGGCGAGATCCGGAGATGCTAGCTGCTACACCATCAACTGGTCATCTTGTAACCCGAAATAGACTAGGAACACTTTGGTGGCCATGGCAGAGTGGGATGGAGCGTTATCATACATGAAAACTAAGAGTTCTTAGAAGTGACAACAGTAGATCATCTAGCCAGGTATCCAATATCTCCTTCAAGAAATGACAGTAGGCAGTTGCGGTCACTTTGACTCCATCAGGCACCCTGACTGGGTCAACAAGTGTGTGTCCAATTATACCTGCCCACAACATGGTTCCTCCTCCTTGCTGTTAACGTCGCAAAAGGTGATGCTTATTTCCAAAATAGACCCGAACATTTGCCCAACCCTCAGGTTCGCCAAGAGTCGCCCAGATCTCCTCAGTAAAGAGAACGGAAATCATGTACAGCGTCATGTACTTCCGTGCCCATTGAAGCCTCAAAGTCTTGCGACAGGTCGTTATAGGAGGCAGTTTCAGTGGAGCTCGCACGGAAGCCATGGTCCCTAGGATATGGTTCTTGGTGACCTTCGGTACATGGGGACAACAAGCGGCGGTGAAAATGACTTTGCTTGTTTGTCTTGGTTTCCCAGGTAACTGGCTGCTAATATTCCTCAAATCCTTAGCTGTCACAGTCTTGGAAGTCCTTCAGATATCGTCTAACCGTGTATACATGAAGAATTAACTCCGCAATAACAAGAACAGAAGTACCTTCGGCACTTTCATTGATAATGAGGCTTTTCTTCATCGTTGAAGCCTCTGCGACATCCCATTGTTCTTAAAGAGGATACATTCTTTTAGCGTGGTTCACCTAAAAAACGACGAATCTGAAATAGAAATTGAAGGATGTAACACAGCGTAATGAAAACATAGCATTCTTTTGCCATATTGGGCAGACCAGCTGGGAAATGTTTAATCCAAATTGATTGATAGAGAACCAAGAAATCCTAACTTCCCTACCAAGCTATTAGCGTGGTTCAGGGTAGAGATGTATGTTGGGGTTGACAGATGTCACTGTCATAGAATAGACAAAAAACAAGGTCTGATTTATGACCTTACGACCTTCAAAACTTTCAATAATTCCAGGACTAACCTTGGGAGGACCTTGGCAATTAAATCATTCGAAAGAGAATGCAAAACAACATAAGGGTTTCAACTTTTGTTAGAATAGACCGAATAGTTATGATGTTATTACCAAAACAATGAAAAGCAAAACGGGTAACGACCGACCGACCGACATAGTGAGATATAGAGTCGCCCGCGACGAAAAACAACAGGATCCATCCTTCCCTTTTTCATCTTCCAGACGCCGGCTTTGCCATGGCATTTATCCACTCTACAAAGGGTTTTTTGGAAATGGCAAAAGATTTGTAGTCTATGTATTGTAAGAGAACAGATTCTCAATTAAATTATATACATCCAATTAGATGCTGAGCAAACAAATCAAAAAATATAGAAGGGTGTGAGATAGTGTGCCGTGTGCGTAGTCGTGTGATGTGCTGCTCGGTACAGCCATGAGTAGCTAACTTCATTAGCCATGTGATGGCGATAGTCTTCTTTTACAGTTGAAGCGGAACCCAGTCCCCACCGGCAACCCTTGGAACGGGGTTTGAGGTATAGCATGGGGCAACCGCTGTACCTAACATCTGGAGGGTCATGTGACCTCCAGACCCAAGACTCCGCAGGGAGATTTATTTTATTTGTCGAATTTAACCAGGTTCTATTTCTATCTCCCACAAGGTGTCAGGTACAGCATGATGCTGCACTGAAATCTGGAGGTTTGTGTGCCCTCCTGACCCCATGACCCGCAGATGCATTCCAACCCTGCACCGATGCCTGTAGGTAGATCTGCGGTCAAATATCTTGCACATATTTTCACTTCCTCATCTTCACCTTTTTATAGATTTCTCCTTACAAACTGTCTGGTTAATACACTCTCGTCGGTTTTCGCTCTAAATTATTAAGGTATATGTATATCTTTCATACATTTTTACTTCGCCTTCTTTATCCACCCTTTAGCTTCTAGGATGGCACCTGCTCATTCTTGGTATGAACTTGTTCTCGGGGCTTGTTATTACTCTCTACCGACCCTCCTTACTCCTTGTGATATTAAGTTTTATTATATCAATACTCAACCTTCTTTTCAACTATTCACTTTTCTTTTTTATATTCCCTGTCATCTCACTCCATTTCGAAACCAGTACCTTTGTGTCTGATGCAGGTCCGTATTTCGGTCCTTAAAATCCTATTATCAATTAAAGCTTATTTCTGTTTTGGCAACGGCGGCAGTTACCTCTACAGGACTTGGACTCTTCCTGTAGATATCATCCCAGAGCCTGTCCCTCAGGAAGGCCTCACAGAAAGCGCGGCCCCACTTAATTGTAGTAAGGTTGACGGGGCCCCACAGCACAAGCTGTAGGATCAAAGCTTTCTACCTTAATCTCCAAAAAGAGTCGAAAGAAGCAGAGATGCCATAGAATCTCAGGGAGCTATAAACGACAACAAACAGCAGAGTCATCGAATTCTACCTGATCACCCACTTAGTTCTTTGGCTACATTTTGCTCAGCAAACCTCGCTCAGAACTCCCCAGGAGACCCTAGATTCTAGTTTAGGTAAGGATAACCAGTGCTCTATATAGGAGGAAGAGAAAGAAAAGATAGAAAAACTATATAACATAGAAACTATTTTTTTCATCACTCAATAAGATCTATCATCTTTTGATAGAATAATCTCGTAATTACTTTCTTAATCGAAATTGGTCCCAAGTCAGTTTATTAAAAGAGTAATTAAGTTCGAAAACTACCTTTGTGTCGACTACTACAACACTGAAGAACCCATAGGCAACTTAATTTTGTGCCTGCGCGTCGGTGTGTTGTGTAAGAAAGGACCGTTACGCCATTTTTAACATTGGACACAATGATAGTTTTGATACAAACACGTTGCTCTTATTATAGCATAAAATATGTGTTTAAATTGTATTCTTAATCAATGTAGCCGCCCTCGGCATAGAGCATGCGCTTCAAGCGAGACTTGAAGGCCGCGCAAACGTAACGGACGAAGTCATTCCTCATGTTGGCCCACACGCAGTTGACGAAGGACTTCAGCTCGTCGACGTTGCTGTGGCGGACATTGGAGGCCTTGCCCTCGATAGGTTCCACATTCTGTACTCGAGGATATTGAGGTTGTGCAACTGCGGCGGCCAAAGGTCTTTCGACCTTCAACCAGAAGTTTATGTTTAACCCCAACCACTCTTGCACAGTCTTGGATATGTGGAGCGGGCCACCGTCCTGTGGAAAGACTTACTCCTCCTTCTTCGTAATCTTTCTCACCAAGGGCAGGAATTTCGTGGCCAAGATGTCCCGGTAATCGGCCGCGGTGAGGCTGTGACCAGCCGTGAATAACACCGCCATTCGAAGCCAAGACGTCAAGCATAATCGTGGAGGCCAGGTGATTGGTCTTGGATATGTTACGGACCTCACCAACATCCTAGCCCATGCTCTCTACACGGTCATTCAGCTTGTTTATGAGCGGATCGACCGTGAAGGTTTTTTTCTCTAAAGAAAAAAGAAAATTCTATCACCATGACTCTTCAAGTCGTTGAGAATGCGACGAACGTGCTCTCGAAATTTGGCCCGCATATGGTCGGTGAGCAGAGGCCTGTCCACGCATCTCAAGCTTTTGCTGCCTTCCTCCTTGATGGCCCTGGACACCATGGCCACCGATATGTTCTTCTTCGCGAGCGCTGTCATTTTGAGCTTCGGATCACTTCCAAAGGCCTTTATTATCAGTTGACAACTTGAAGTCTAGCTGAAAAAGGTCGATCTTTGAGGTCTTTCCCGTTCTTGAGCCGCTTGTCGATGTCGGACCGGTTGTTGCCCGAGCACAGGAGAGCAGAAATCTCGATTCTATTTACTTTCATCTTAACACACCTGCACACAATGAAAAAGAGGTTTTAATCACACGTGTTCGAAAAGTAGAATTTTAAGCTTGTTTGACGGAACTTTTTTCTATCTATCACACACGTAAATCTCTAGAAAGCTAAAAAAAAAACGAGTGTAACAGAACTTTTGAAAAACCAGGTAGACCCTGAACAGACTAAAAGTTGTCATTTTTACAAGTGGAGGTCATTAAAACCTTTAGAGGGGGGGGGGAGAATTTCCACTATTCTTTCTCTCTTTCTCTCTCTCCTTTCTATGTCGCTCTCCTAAACACTTTTTATTTATTTATTTAAAGTGCGAAGACCAACGAAAGAATCTGCGCCAGAAAACTTTGAAGGAGAGTTTCCTAAAACAAAACTGAAGTTGGAGGAAGTAAAAATTTTGAAAGGTACATGACACGATTGAAGCGCCATGCCATGGAGATGCAACTCTCCTGAAGTAGCCCCGACAACGAATCTCGTTCTGAGATATACACAGAAGCACACATACACACACACAATGACAAAACTCAAATATTATCTCTTCAGTGCTGGGTGCGATGGGGCAGAAAAGTAAGTGATAGCGAAGAACTTGTTTAATTAAGGGGTATTTCGGCTTTGTTCCTCTCAGCCCCCTTCCCCTCCTCTCCCCATTAATGTCGTCATTCATCGCTCATCCCCCCGCTCTCATTAATTAAGGGGGGGAAGCTTTATGTCCTCCGCTGACGGAAGCCCACACACGCCAATCAGAGAAACTTACGGATTTTTTCCTAATTATAACTTGAAGGCGAGATTGATTGCATCAAAGCAATCGCGCACAGATGCATCGACCCATTCCGGGACGAGGGATAACCGGAGACAATATTTGGTGGGAAGGGACTTCTGTACTCTTGTACTAGATTATCACAAAATGCTACCTATAAACCCCCATAAAGGGATAGGAAGGTCGGACGTCTCCCTAGCCGTTAGCGCTTCTCTTTCACACATTTACACTTCTAAGGTGAAATATTTTTTTTCTATTCTACTAATGAGATTGATCAAGATCTTACAATTCTGGTGGCATTAGTGGTAAAAGGAGCTTTTATACAACAATGTTCCGTAATTCCTATTTCTATGGTGTTCATGTTAGGGGAAGGGCTTACTCAATTACCTGAGTCAGACATTGAATTTGAACCACTAACAAGATTAGGGTCCTAATTACACATTACCAGCATAACATAATCTAAGTTATGATGGTAAAGTGGTTATGTATGGTTCAAAGCCTAAGTAAGCCAAAGTTAACTTAGCTTAACCTGGCTTAAATTAACAACCATTTACCAACACCTAAAATTTACAATAGGCGAAACCTATAACACATTTGGGTGTATGAAACTATAATTGGATTAAAGTTTTGTGATTTTATTGTTACAAATCAAACTTTTATTCTGTTGTGAGTAGAAAGATTCATTCTCAAACTCTTTGCTAGGTATCTGAGTCTGGCTCCTTCAGGTTGCCTAAGAATCTAGGTATCCTCTCTTTTAAATTTAGAAATTCGTTCGGAATTTCATGTTCTAGGCATGCTCAAAGATTAAATACTCGTACATTGCATTATACATAAAAGTAAAGGAATATTATTAACATAATGAGAACCAATTTCACTACATGCCCTTAATCATAAAATTAAGTCTGTCTAGTTTCTGTCGTGTTAGAACTGCGGACCACAGCTTAGAGAAGTTAACTCAAGGTCATTGAACAGTATGAAAAGAAATTATTGAAGGGAGTAAAAATTATATTTTGGCCTCTAATTTGCATCCATTGTTGCTGGGGAAAAACATTCAGCTTATATAGTCCATTATGAGTTTGACATACTACCTCAAAGTTGACTGTTCACTCTTACCAGTTTCTAACAAAAGGACATTCAGTTCTTACAACCAGTTTTTTTTAAATATTATGCGTAAATGATGGTAATAAACAGTAGGTCGTCCCTTTCCAACAGACGCACAACTCCTCTGGTGGTTTTGTCCCAAGTGAACCTAGTATTCTAACTATATCTTCACTCAGCCCCTTCTGCAACAAAGACAGGCCCCTTGGCCGGGAATAAATGAAGTATTTGAGGAAAGGGAAGAGAGTGGAGTAATTGGTAATAAATGGACAAAAAATTGTACGGAGGGAAAGACACTTCACAAGTTTCTTGGTACTTTGGCTAATAAATGAAATTTTTTAAATAAAATTTTATTGGTGGGTAGGAATGAATTGCTAACGGGCTGGATAAAGGAACTGGAACCATTTATGAGACCCGCGACAGGAAAACGACCATTCTTTCTGCTATGGCCTCAATGGGGATTGAAAAAGGGACTAAGTTGCGAGAATTTGGCTCTTTCAGAATTCTGTCTATATATGGACTAGCCACATCCGATGTGCCTTAACTTTGCTCATTTGGGAAAAGATATTTACAGTCGGCTGGGCAGTAGTCCACATATTATATATATATATATATATATATATATATGAGAAACTCACAAAGTAGCGCGTGAGTAGAGCAATAAATGCAAAAAATCCCACAGGAAAATGAAAGCCTGATTCCAAGTACTTTCGAACTTGTTCAGTTCATTCTCTCAAGGAATAACGACTTACTTTACAGAGGTGGTATATATAAGAGACAACAGAGTGGTGCTCCGCCCATGTACAGCGAAAGACACATAATATAGGAATATTATAAATACAGAATATATGTAGATATTTTACAAGAAATTCTTTAAATTTATCAGTAAAGCCCCAGAAGATGACCAATGTGGTCGAAAGGCGCCTCGGCCGAATAATAAATTATGATTTAAAATGATATTTATGGTCCCCACCTCTTTTAAGGGATAATCATTTATGAAAGTTACCAAGAAACTAAAAAATGCCTCTTCCGTTGTCAAATATAACAATTACTATATCCAACATGGCTTCTTTATAAAATAAATATATATATATATATATATATATATATATATATATATATATATATATATATATATATATATATATATATATATATATATATATATATATATATATATATATATATATATATATATATATATATATATATATATATATATATATATATATATATATATATATATATATATATGAATTATAACGTCCATGTATGTCAATGCAGTTAGGTAAGGGTAATAGTAAGAATTCCTTAATGTGCTAGAAAAATCTCTTAAGAGTTCTTGAACTCTTCAGGAGCACAACCCATACGTCTGAGCTACCATGCATTTTTCTAAAAAGAGAATATTCAAGAAGCCTTTTGTACGGGTTGGCGTTTGAAACTTTAACAGAAAACAAAAAATTATGAAATGCTCTTGAGGTTCTTTACCCTGCTAGCAGCCTAAAGAGAAGACACCTTGGAACACGACAAAGTGCGAGCCTTCTAATCCCTTCCTCTCCCGCGAGCAAGTCAAAAACGAGACGCCTGAGAATTCCATAAAAACTCTGTGCCCGACCGAGCACGAGGCACAACGGGGTCGCAAACCCCGGTCTCCCGACGCGAGTGTTTGCCTTCAGACCATCTAGGGAAGGTTACCAAACGAAGAGGAACTAGGCGAAGACAGCCGCTAATGATGTACGGCCATTAGAGACAAACACAAAGATACGCTCTGGAGGCTCCATCGCCCTCGAGAAAAACGAGTAATTAACCGGGGATCTGCGAAGACTGGACAAAGCGATTAAAGGATAAACATATGAATCAGTGCTAGTAATAAAAAGTATAAGGTAGTGTGAGAATAAAGATCAGTAGGGGAGGAAGGAGCAAGGGGAGAATTAAGATCAGTAAGAGAATAGAGGACAGCAGGGACGTACAGGAGAGAAAAAGAGGACTTATCCAAACAGACTACCAGAAAGAATCTGTTGACAGAAAGATGAATTGGGGGAAGTTTTAATACAGTGGAAGACGAGGGTTATCATCTCTATGAACTTTTTCATACAACGAGCAAAAGCAGTCAAAATAACGAGCTAGAACAACCTTGCCAATGAGGGCATATTTCAAAAACTATATTTTCTATTTATGTTTAAAACCAAAATATGAACTGGTATAACCGACATTGAATTTTCACTCAGTAAAGAAAATGAGAAGAATAACAAAGATGAAAGAAATAGGTTGAAAAGGCAGAATTATATAGCAAACCTCGTCTACCTTAGTCTATATTTAATACACTATGGCGGATTATATCTCCGAATTAAAAGTTTATACGAACAACACTCAAAACTACGAACTGAAACCATTGCTTAGTCAAAAACGATGCTTGCTCAAATTACCAGCAGGATAAGTGCTCATATCCTATTCGAACCACAATGATGATCTTATCGTTACCAGAATAGGATTTTTATATTTTTACGGAAAAATGTGTAATCAAAGGAATAAAACAAACGAAGAGAGGTCACAGGTAGGAAAATACAAAAAAAACAAAACCTAGCCAATATAGAAATGGAGACTAAAAAAATCAAAGAAAACAAAGAGTCCGTGCCATCCTTTCCTTCCTTATAGGAAGGAGTACAGTGACTTGGTTTCAATGCACACTGAAGGAGTGTATATCTGTGTTTGTGTGTGTGTGTAGGGGGTAAATATAGGTCACTGAATAAGTCACATTTTTTACTTACGTTTCGGCTGCTGGGGGCTAACTGTTTGGGGGCCTGAGTAGCCTCATTATTGTTCTGCAAAAGAAAAAAGACATTTGATAAGATACAAAAACGGGAGAGTACTACTCAACTTAGAACATCAGAGAGAGTACATAATAGAGAACGTTAGAGATTAGTATAAAAATTTAAACGTCAAGACCGAGTATAAAATTTCGAGCGCCTAAGCCAGAGTACCAAATTTTGAATATAAGATAACGAGTACTAACTTTGAACGCCGGAAAACGGGTACAAAATCTGAGAGGCCTACTACCAAAACTGAAGGAACGTTAGTATTGCTCGATAAAGGGAGAAGGAGAAAAAGAATAGAAAAGAGAAATATGGAGACTAAGAAGTAAAGGTTCAGTTAGGGAGTACTTCCCATTCCCCTTATGTTTTGGGATTCTCTTTCCCTTTTTGTTAATTCCTCCCCCCCTTCCTCTTTCTCGCATATTCCTTCCTAGTTTTCTTTATTGTTACCGTTTATTTTTCCCCTTTTCCGTTAATTTTCCTCCATATGTTTTTCATGAGAGACATATGGCAGCGATAGTAGAGACCGTGTTTCGTAATACTTATCACAAGTAACATTGAATGGAAGAATAAAAGACGCCACAGAAAGAGGAGGCCTAAATTTCAAACGTCGAAGATATGAGCCTAAAATGTGGAGCGTCAAAGAACGAAATATACATCTAAAATGCCCATTCTATTCGTCATCTTTCCGAATTCATGCAGAACATAAAAAAATTACATTATCTAAGCAGAGAACGTACATAAAGATATGTGTGCCTGTGAGCGTATGTAGATGCAGGCCAAATGAGCAGGTATATATATTTTTTTAATGATAGGGCTCATTCAATATATACAGTGGGCCGCAAAAGTTTCTAACAGACTGTTAGAAATGCAAATTTACTTGATTTTAGTTGATGCAGGTTAATAAAGTTTACAACGCACGTGGAACTTTAGCTAATAGATACAATGTAACTGTCAGAAAAGCAAAATCGTGAACGGAAAAAACTTTATAGTTTGACAAGGCAAAAGTTTACAACACATTCATATAAACATGGTTTAATACTTGGCTGCATAACCCTTGTCAATTACAGTTTGTAGGCGCTTTGAGTAGTCACCTACAATCTTTCTCCAGGTGTTTTGGCTAATTTTGTTCCATTTCTGCAAACATATTTTCTTCAAATCAGATGAGTTACGCGGATTTCGTTTCTGGACCATGAGTTTCAATTTCCTCCACAGATTTTCGATGGGATTCGGGTCAAGAGATTGACTTGGCGATCACAAAACATTAATTCTATCTGTAGGTAGCCAATTATTCATTTATTTTGTTGTATGCTTGTGGTCAATGCGTTGTTGAAATGCCCATCCTAGTTTCAAGTTTAGAGACCCAACGCTAAATAACAAGTTTATTTCTAAAAATCCCTGTAAATTTTGTCGTTCATTCTTCCTTCGACTACTTCCATTCTTCTAACCCCTGAGGAGCAAAAACAAACCGATAATATGATTGATCCACTCCCAAATTTGACTGTAGGGATCGTATTCTCTATCGCGTAAGCTTCCCACTTTTTTATCCAATCCCTGTTGATTGAATTTCAACGGAAAGTTCTATTTTCGTTTCATCTGGCCAAAGGATTTGTTCCAAGAACGTTGCGGATTTATTTAAATGTTCATTTACAAACGTCAAGCGAGCTATACAGTGATTTTTCTTAAAGAGTGGGGTCTTTTTTGGAGTACGAGAAAAGAGATCATAACAACACACCGTTTTACTTATTGTATCTTTGCTAACTTCAACTCCACTTGTTTCCTGATCTGTCTGCATATCTCTAAGAGTAGTCTGTGGTTTATCACATACTGTTCTAGCAAGTTTTTGAGCTGCACGTTCATTTAACTTCCGAGGGCGACCTGGACGTTCCAAAGGATAAATTTAATTACGAGACTTCCAGTTGCGTATTATGGTACCAACTGAATTTAGAGGTACTTTAAGCTGTAGAGAGATCTTTCTGTACCCGAGACCACTCTTATTAAAGGCTACAATACGTTCACGAAGATCTTCACTGATTTGTTTGTTTTTCCCCAGGATGAAGATGTTGGCGACTATCTTGTAAGGAACGACGCAGTAGCGTTACACGATGACGAAAGAAACCTCGCATTTAGTTTGTAATATTTAGATATTCGGGAACAAATGACGATTAGTTTTTAATGAGACATTTTGCCGGATGTAACCTATAAATATGTATTTATATGAATGTGTTGCAAACTTTTGCGTTGTCAAATTTAACTATTGCATTATCTTTATATAAAGTTTTTTTCCTGTTCACCATTTTGATTTCCTGATCATTACCTGCGTTAACTAAAAGTTAATTCATTTTCATTTCTTAATGTTATGTCGAATTAAGAAATGAAGTCTCTCTACCACACATACGGTCTTACAGCGACCACCTCCTGGATCCAGGACAACAGGAACTCCTCTACCCACTTGATATAGCCCTCTCCGTATTGAGTCTGATGCTCTCCGGGAAAATAAACTGGGGAATAACGTGGCCTACGCCACTGACCACCCGAAATACCATGATGTGGACGGGGAACTTGGTCTTCACGGCTCTCGGTAACACATTTGGGGGGCACAGTAAGCAAGCAGTTGTTTAACGAGTTCAGCACCTGCCACTAGCAGAAATTCTTCTCGTCTGAGAAGAACCAATGCATGCCAGGCATTTAAAGATGATTCAGTTTCTTCACAAGATTCGCAGCTGGCTCCTTCCTATTATCCTTTATCTTCTGCGACAGAAACTGGTTCCCTTTCTAATCTTGTATAATTAGTAGCATCTCCTATAGTTCTTATAAAAATGTTATCATAAAGCCCAAGCCAACTTTTATTCACCATCTAATTATAATAAAAAATCGTTTAATAATATATTATACTCTCATATTCGCTTTAATTAATCAATTTTAAAAAGTTTCCACGGGCCAACAACATTAATTTTGCCTTTCAGTACGAAAATACCTTACGAAGTAAACTGTCCCCAAAAGAATGGGGCGTGTCTTATGTACTTTGTAAAAGTTGCAATAGAATAGACATTGGCGAAAGCTGTATATTGCCTACGAAGGTGAAGAAACACAAATGCGATATACGGTGAGGCAGCCTATGAAGGCCATTAGGAAAAAATGCAGGAAGCCATTATGTTGAGATTCGGAAAATAGCTAGAAAAATTTCTGAGAAGAGAAGGAGCATACCAAAGATTGAAGGTTGAAGGTACTATTGTCAATCAAAGGCATTATACGTTGACTAGGAATGAGCTAAATAATATTAAGAAAAACAAAAGGATATCAGAAATTAACATGCCTCAGAACAACAATAAGGATCTAAGAAAATTCTTTAGCTATTATAAAATAAATAGCAAATCTATCAGGAATAATATAGAGCCTATTATATATGAAGGGGTTATGAGGAGTTTTGCTTCAGTATTTACAGAAGAGAATCTGAACAATCTAACTTATGATAGTTCTAGTTAAGGGGAGGATGTGTTAAATTGGTGAGTTAAATGCTAGCAAGCCCTCTGGCCCGGATAACATTCATTCTAGGTTACTTAAAGAAAGTGTGGAAAACATTGCAGTAGCTCTGGAGAAAATATATACTAGATCACTAGATTTTGGAGAAGTGCCAAATGATTGGTAAATGGCGAATGTAAAGCCCATTTCAAGAAAATTTAACTTCTCTAGTTTTAAAATTCTTGAGAAGGTAGTTAAAAGGTATATTTCTGAGCATCGAGAGAGTGTTAAGTTAATGAACCATGCTTAGCATGGATTTAGAACAGGTAGATCATGTTTAAAAAATTTACTGAAAATAATGGATTTTGTAACAAAACAAATGAATAGAGAAGAAAATGTATATGAAATTTAGTTAGATTTTAACAAAGTCTTTGACATTGTTCCACATAGGAGACTAGTTAATAACTTATAAAGGCTTGGGATATGTGGGGGAGTATTGAATTGTATTGCGGAATGGCTGATGGTTGGGTTAAATGGAACAAAGTCACAGTTGAGGGATGTTGTCAGTAGGGTACCTCAGGATCAGTTTTGGGTCCATTATTATTGACCTTGTGATGTTAAGATGAAAGAATGATAACTTTTGCGACCACAGTTTTCAGAAGACCTGCATATTCACGCGACTATGGCTAAATTCTATGGTATTCGGTAACAAAAGAAGATCGCTATGAAGCGGGCTAGTATGGTATGGTTGTAGAGTCATATTAAGTGATTCAAATTATTTGTTCTGAGTGGCAGCTTCTCTATGTGTCTAGCCATTAAACTTCTGAGCGCGCCGAAACTCATAAGAGCTAATGATTCGAATATGTATTTCATTATGATCCCTCTTTTTCCGTAAGAGAGGTTCGAATTAGTACATTTAGACTGTTCATACTCTGTACATACCATTGATAGATTCGAATGCACCCTCTCGCTCCAAGCATTTTATCTTCGAATATTTTTTCATTGCTTTTACATTTGATTTCCTTATTTATCTCTACTCTCAACATTGCAAATAGAAGAGGACATTAAACTCCTAAAAAAATTCAAAATCTCTAAGTATGTCAAAAAAGGTAAATGAAATCTAGATAATACAAACAAATATGAAATGCGGTATCCGACCTCTTTTTCAATGTGGAGAGCTGTGTGCCACACAGTGAAAGCCAGTCTGTGCAGAACCCCCGCATCCATTCGAGGATCCGACACTGCTCGCCTGCGCCGCCGAACCGTGAAGTTTTCCTTGGAACCGGACGTCAGTGATGAATTTCGCGAGGATCCCCCTGAGGATCCAATAGAGGACCCCAGGGAATCCCAGGAAGCGGAAGGTGCAACGCGATGAGGAAGAGTGGCACGCGGTAGGGAGGAAGGAGGAGAATCATGGGAAGAACTTATGGGAGAAGGGATTGATGAGTAGAGTTCATCATCTTCCTTCTCCTTCAATTTCTGCGGGGGCGAAGGAATCTTATGGACTACGTTTTCTGGACTGCTACTTGGGGTTCGAAGCATCTGAGGTCGCGTCATGAGGGGAGTGGTGGTCGTGGTGGAGGAGACGCTCGGAATGGATGAGTTTAAGAGTGGATTGTGGGGGCCGACAGGGCCGGTAGTCAGGCGAGGGGGAGGTAAAGGGGGAGGAGCATCTTCCTCTCCCCCATCTTGAGTTCGGCGCCGATAGCGTGAAGGTGCAGGAACTGGTGGTAGAGGCTTTGTATAAGTGACATCTGAAACGCTCTGATACACAGGATCTTCCTTGGTTTTGACAGTTGAGTATATGCCATCCTCCTCATCCGTGTCTGGGTGAGTCCAGCGAGGGCTTCTCGGCGGCTGTTGACTACTCGGTATAGGTTCCTGTTGACGTCTAGCGCAGCTTCGAGACGTAGCAGGTGAGCTTCTATCTCCTTTTCTAGTAATCGGCGGTCGGGACTCCCCGTCCCTCACTCCGGTTCGACGCCCAAGATGATGTCGAATTTCTGAGTCCCTCGTTTTCCTGGCATAAACTCCCGAATATTTGGGTTCTCCTTCTCGCGGTAAGCGTTTTGGGAGGGTCGGTAGTGGGCGGTCGTAGTCCTTTTCCTTCTCCCCTTTCCTCTTCGGCGGTGACTGATATCTAGTATCGGTTTCGCGATGAGACTTGCGCGATAATGATTGATATTTACTTTCTTCTCGCCTTTTCGAGGAAGATTGATGCTTGGGGTCTAGTGAGCGCTCCCTGCCATGTTTCTTTAACGGGAGTGAATTGGTTTTTTGGTCCTCAGATGAGACAGATGGGGGAGGAGGAATGATTTGGTATGGTGGCTCAAACGTTTCGTTTGGAAATTCAAATCGTGTGTGATCGACAACCACATCTGGTTTCGGAGCAAGAGTTTGATATTTAGGTTCATTTTCTTTCCCTTCTTTCTTATTTAGTTCGTTTTTATCTTCATTTGCTTTCGAAGTACTTTTATTGGACAATGCTTCGGGTAGTTTGTTCAAACTTTCATAACCTGGGTCCTCAACGTTATCTATGTTGGTTATGGGATAAAATCGAAGCTCGTTTTCTCTTCCGAATCTCCTGGGCAGAGATTGATAAGAACGATCTATTTCTTTAACAGTTTTCCTCGGAAGAGATTGATATTTAACCTCTTCTATGGTAGGTTTGTTATATTGTTGATGTGTAATTGACTCTTTCTTATTGATTCCCTTTGATAGCAAAGGGGGAGGAGGTGGGTGATAACTTGGAATAACATTTGGTAATGGCTCCCTTGGAATTACCTGATAAGGAGTATAAGTTGGAATAGGATAATCAATATATCCTATGGGAATATAATTATCGATAATAGGCTTAAGTTGAGGACTTGGGAATTTATCATATGTTGGAACATGATGAAGTGAAGGAGAGTAGGTAAATTCATCACCATCAGGTCTTCTGCATATTGCTTTATAAGCAAGCATTTCCTGATCAGTTCTAGGAAAAGAGCGGAAATTATAGTTTGGTTCTTGAAGCCTGGGGAATATGTAGTACGGAATATACTCCTTTGTCGGCGGTCTAATCACAGGTTGATACATATAATCTTCATTTGCTAACCGTCTGTAAGGGTAGGAAATATAGTCATCTCTTCTCACTGGAGGCTGCCAAGTGTCATTTTTGACAACTGTTCGAGATCGTGGGTGATATTTGGGGTCGTTTTCTTTGGGAATTTTCGATTGGGTTTCGGATTTAATTTCTTCTTTCTTCTTAAGAGAATCGCTTTCTTTTAGATTTGACAAACGAGCGGCATTGGCGGAGGGCTCACAATCACGACGCCTTGATTTGGGATCTGCTTCTCTTCCGTCTGCGGGATCCCTAGTCATTTTTTTCGGATTTATTTGAGATATAGACAGGCGTGGCTTGGCATCAGATGTTGGAGGTAACGAGAAGACATCACCGTATCGTGCCTTCGTATGCGGACGAGGTAGTGAACGATAAACCAATGGCTTAGAAGAGGATTCTGGCATTTGTTTCCGAGTAGGTCTCGGGAGTGATAAAAACTTAGCTGGAGAAACGCCTAATTTCTCAGCTGCTGAAGTTTTATGAGGATTTTTGGCATTCCTCGACATCAAATATAGGCCTAATCCCGATTCGGATTCCTTAAGGAGAGCGGGATTACTGGACGTTATTGCATGGCGGGGAAGGGAGTAGAAAACCTTTGATGAAGGACCTTTTCTTATTTTAGAGAAATGAGATAGGGCTTGAGAAGAGCCCTGGTGAGCAAGACTTATTGGCACTAACGAAAAGTTCGCAGAACCAGAAGTAGGAGGGCGTACGTCAGAAGCGCTTGAGGAAACAGTAGGTTGAGTTAGGTGACGGCAGTCGGATCGACTTGGCCGCGAAGAACACAAAGCTGTGCTTGCCGTGCAATTATCGTTAGTTTTGATAATATCGGCATCGCTGTTCCCAGAAAATACGCTCAAAGAGGCTGACGGAAAACCAGCAAAACTATTTTGTCGACGGAAAGTACGAGGTGCCGGCTTCCTCGAAGCGGAATTTGGACCCTGGCTCATGATGAACACGACTTAACAGGATAGGTAGATACCCATCACACAAGTGAGCAGAAAGAGTAAATTAAAGGGCTAAACCTACGTCCTCAATCACTCATATATCGGAAACCGAACGAGCAAATAGGCTTGTGTTTTCCCCACTCCGTAAATCTTAGCGATTTTGAGCATACATAACTACGTTGTAGAAAGACGTGATTGATTATCATTTACAGTTGTGACAGTATTCAAATCTTCTACGACAGAATCAAATGAAGTTGGCTAAGTAAATAGTACGATTGAGCCGAAGAAGAATTTGGTGAGCAATTCGTAGAGTGAGCTCTAATAATAATTCCCCAAATGTCGCCAGAGTAAGAAGCTAACGAAGAGGTATTCCGTAATATTACATTAATTCCTTTAACTTTAATTAAGCTCTTGATGATAATGAGAATAGCTATCACAAACAGATTACTCCAATAAACGTATGAGATCCAAAGGCACTTTAAATGGTAGATTATATATTGCCATACAGTTCTACAGTATTTTATTATACGCACGGGAACAAATAGAGAAAATGTCCTACTTAAATCTAATTATGGCTACGATCATAGAGACTTAACAGACGTTAACAATATACAACAACATGTAACATCCGACAAGTGATTATGTATAGATTGCAAAGCTTAAGTAACATTTATACATTTCAATTGCTCCCTTTAAGTACTACTATTTTACAAATGATCGTTTTTGTTTAAAGTCGTTTCACTACGCATCTCTCATTACTCTTCCAGTTCCGAGATGGTAAGAGTGAGCTGCTACACCTTTCCGATTTCAATTGCTTAAATGAGGGCAAAATTTATATCGTTTCTCATATTAATCAAATTTATTTACGATGGGGCTAATTATACACAACGTGATGGGCATTCGATGGTAAAAGTGCCCAAGTTGTCCTTTCCTCGCTGGCTAATGAACTCAATAAGCTAAAACACGCCTGGCGACAGAATTTCGGGCCGAGATGCGAAATTTTCCCAATGGTTCTTCTGCTTAGACTTGTGCAACGATTTTTGTCATTTGTATAAGGTAATCACAGCTCGCCGGTGCTGGAAGCTACGCGTAACACTGTCACAGATTGCGAGACCCGGCGAGGCACTGTTAAGGTCTGCGAAGCTGGCACTCGATGCTGGAAGAGATCTGCAGCATCCGTACCAGAGACGCAATGCCACTGGCCGTCTCACGCGCACATTGATCCAGCTCTCTTTTCGCTCTTTGCTGATTTTGCCTCTTCTCTTCCAATAGACTCGTCGCAGGATTTTCAACATCTCTCTTTTTCTTCTTCTCCTCCTTTGCTAGATATTCTGTTCGTAACTCTTCCAACGGGAAAGGCTCGTTAAGGATTGTTGTTAACGTTAATCGAGAAACTCCATATCTAAGTCGCCGATAAGCTAAAGCTTGAATAGAGTTGGATATAGAACATAGTCGATAAGGAACACCATAGGAGTCACCTACCAGTTTATTCCAGGCCTCCAGGGTGTGTAGGCAATATTGCTTGGAAAGATATTTTCAGGAACTTTCCTTCTGGAGGATATTGGAATAGTTAATTAGCTTTTCTAGATAGGGAGAAATTTCACAAATGAGCTTTTGTAAAACGCTTCAATCCTGATGCAAATGACAAGAGAAATAAGCCGCCAGGAGCCCAACATTTTGCGAAACAGTTTCGATGTATCAAATCACGGATAATTTGGTAATAAGTAAAATGGCAAATCCCTGCAAAAGTCATTTACAAAAAAAATTAGTCGTGGTTGGAGATTAAATTTAATAATGTGACTTTTATGAAAATTTGTGAGAATATAAGCTCAAACTTATTAAGCAATATATACTTATGTATCTATAACAGAAATTTATGACAATTTGTGGTAAAATGAATCTAATTTGACAAATTTATTCTGGCTAATTATCATCATATTCCCACACTTCACACGGAATGGAAGACTCGCTTATAATAGGTTAGCCCCTCCCTGCTGTCAATATTCACGCCATTTATTTTTTAATGTTGAAAGTTATTAGATTTGAAAATACATTTCTATTTCAATATTTCTATAACATACGACTGATACTATAATAGGCATGATAAATGCAAAAATAGCGTACAATTAAATATCTATAGAATCAAATAGTAAATGGCATCACTAACACTGCATCCTATAGTTCTCATACTGAACACTGTCCACACGATTTTCATTTAGCTAATGACCTAAATATTATTTAATCTAACAATATCTATAAACCAATTTGATAACAGCAATAAAGTACATATATTAAGGTACATATATTAAGTACATATATATCATATATTAAGGTAATCTCAATCATTCAAATGAGTAATATAAGTTATCGTACTGAACACAATCCGATTATTTTTAATTAACTATATAGAAAAGATTGATTTAAAATAAGTATTAGGTGAGAAAAATAACTTTGTATATATATATATATATATATATATATATATATATATATATATATATATATATATATATATATATATATATATATATATATAAAATAGTCAACGATCCATTCTGATACTCAATAATTTCAATGAACACTTTTCAATTTCTACAATTATTAGTTCTACTCAGGGCCAAATACAAGTGGCATTGGTTGAACACAAGTCTGGTCAATTAATACTATTCCAACTGTATCAAATGACTGTCTGGGAAATTAATACTATTCCAACTGTATCAAATGACTGTCTGGGCAATTACTGCATATTCGACCAGTATCAAAAGACTGTCTGGGCAATTACTGCATATTCCAACTGTATTAAATGACTGTCTGGGAAATTACTGCATATTCATTCCAACTGGGTTAAATGACTGTCTGGGCATTTACTGAATATGCCAACTGTACCAAATGAGTGTTAGGGCAATTACTGCTTTTTCGACCAGTATCAGAAGACTGTCTGGGCAATTACTGCATATTCCAACTGTATCAAATGACTGTATGGGCAATAACTGCATATTCATTCCAACTGTATCAAATGACTGTCTGAGGAATTACTGTATATTCAAACTGTATCAAATGACTGTCTAGAAAATTATTGCATATTCATTCTAACTGATTCAAATGACTGTCTGGGTAATTACTGGATATACCAACACTATTAAATGACTGTTGGGATATTACTACATACTCCTACTCTGTACAATGACTGTTAGAGAAATTACCGCATATTCCACCTGTATTAAGTGACTGGTTGGGATATTACTCCAGTTTCCAACTGAATCAAATAACTGTCAGGACAATTACTGCACATTCATTGCAACTGGATTAAATGACTGTGGGATATTACTGCATATTTCAACTGTAGCAAATGACTGTCTGGGATATTACTGCATATTTCAACTGTAGCAAATGACTGTCTGGGATATTGCTGCATACTCCAATTATATCAAATGACTATCTGGGCAATTATTGAATATTCCACCTGTATCAAATGACTGGTTGGGCACTTACTGCATATTCATGCCAACTGTATCAAATGACTGTCTAGGCAATTAGTACATATTCCAACTGTATCAAAGGACTATCTTGGCAATTACTACATATTCCAGTTGTATCAAATGACTGTCTGGGCAATAACTGCATATTCAGTCCAACTGTATCAAATGACTGTCTGAGGAATTACTGTATATTCAAACTGTATCAAATGAAAATCTGGGAAATTATTGAATATTCATTCCAACTGACTTAGATGACTGTCTGGGCAATTACTGGATATACCAACTGTATCAAATGACTGTTGGGATATGACTGCATTCTCCAACTTTATCCCAGGACTGTTTGAGCAATTACCGCATATTCCACCTGTATTAAAAGACTGGCTGGGATATTACTCCAGTTTCCAACTGAATAGAATGACTATCGGGGCAATTACTGCACATTCATTCCAACTGGATTAAATGACTGTGGGATATTACTGCATATTTCAACTGTAGCAAATGACTGTCTGTGATATTGCTAAATACTCCAATTGTATCAAATGAGTGTCTGGGCAATTACTGCATATACATTCGAACTGTATCAAATGTCTTTCTGGGCAAATACTGCATATTCCAACTGTTTCAAATAACTCTCTGGGATATTACTGCATATTTCAACTTTATCAAATGAGTGCATGGGATACTACTGCATATTCTAACTGAATCAAATCACTGTCAAGGCAATGACTGTCTGGACAATTTCTGCATATTCCATCTGTATCAAATGACTGTCTTTGCAATTACTGTATATTCCAACGGAACAAATGATTGTCTGATCAATTTCTGCATATTCTAACTGTATCAAATGACTTTCGGGGATATTACTGCATATTCCAACTGTATAAAATGACTGTTTCGACGATTACTGCATATTAATTCCAACTGTATCAAATGAATGTTTGAGAAATTACTCCATATTCATTCGAACTATATCAAATGACTGTCTGGGCAATTACTGCCCATTCTAACAGTATCAAATGACTGTCTAGGTTATTACTGCATACTCCAACTATATCAAAAGGCTGTCTGTGCCATTATCTCACATTCCACCTGTATCAAATGTACATTTGGGATATTATTCCATATTCCAACTGTATCAAATGACTGTCTGGGCAAGTACTGCATATTCTAACTGTAACAAATAGACTGTCTGGGAAATTAATGCATATTCCACCTGTATCAAGTGACTGACTGATTAATTACTGCATATTCTAACAGTATCAAAGGAATATATAGGCAATTACTGCATATTCCAACTATATCAAATGACTGTCTGGCAATCAGTGCATATTGCAACTGTATCAAATGACTGTCTGAGTAATGACTGTCTGGGAAATTTCTGCTTATTCCAACTATCAAATGCATGACTTGGTAATTACTACATATTACAAGGGAATCAATTGACTGTGTGGGAAATTACTACGTATTCCAACTGTATCAAATTACTGTCTCCGCAAATACTGCATATTCCAAGTGTGTCCAATGAATCTCTGGGCAATTACTGCATATTTATTCTAACTGTATCAAATGCCTGCCCGGTCAATAACTGCATATTCCAACTGTAACAAATAACTGGCGGGGTAATTACTGCATATTCCAGCTGTATAAAATAAATTACTGCATATTCATTCCAACTGTATCAAATGACTGTCTGGGTAATTAAATTTTCCAACTCTAGCAAATGACTGTCTGGGTAATTACTGTATATTCCAACTGTATGAAATACATCTTTGGGCCCTTGCTGCATATTCATTCCAACTGTACCAAATTACTGTGTGGGAAATGGCTGTCTGTACAATGACTGTCTTGGCAATGACTGTTTGGATAATGACTGTCTGGACAATTTCTGCATATTCAAAATATCAAATTATGACTGGGCAATTACCGCATATTCCAACTGTATCAAATGACTGTCTGGGCAAATAATGCATATTCTAACTCTATGAAATGACTATCTGGGATATTAGTGTATATTACAACTGTATCAAATGACGGTCGGGATATCAGTGCATCTTCATTTTAACTGTATCAAATCACTGTCCGGGTAATTACTGCATATTCATTCCAACTGTGCCAAATGGCTGTCTGGGATTTTACTGCAAAATCCAAATGTATAGAATGACTGTCTGGGATATTACTGCATACTCCAATTCTATCCAATGACTGTCTGAGCAATTACTGCATATTCCACCTGTATTAAATGATGGCTGGGATATTACTCAATTTTCCAACTGTATCAAATGAATGTCTGGGCAGTTACTGAATATACATTTAAACTGTATCAAATGACTGTTCAGGCAATTACTGCATATTCCAACTGTATCAAATAACTGTCGGTGAAATTACTGCATATTCATTCCAACTGTATTGAATGACTGTACGATATTACTGCATATTCCAACTGTTGAGAATGACTCACTGGGATATTGCTGCATAATCCAATTGTATCAAATGACTGTCTGGGCAATTATTGCATATTCCACCTGTACAAATGATTGTCTGGGATATTACACAATATTCCAACTGTATCAAATGACTGGCTTGGCAATTTCTGCATATTCATTCCAACTATATAAAATGACTATCTGAGTAATTACTGCATATTCTAACTGTGTAAAATGAGTGTCTGGGCAATTACTGCATATTCCAACTGTATCAAATTATTGTCTATGATTTTAGTACATATTTCACCTGTATCGAAGGAATATCTTGGAAATTACTAAATATTCTAACTGTATCAAATAACTGTCTAGGCAATTACTGCATATTACAACTGCATCAAATGACTCTCATGGCAAATAATTCATATTCAAACTGTATCAAATTACTGTCTGGGCAATTAATGCATATTCCAACTGTATTCAATGATTGTCTGCGCAATTACTGCACATCCCAACTGCATCAAATGACTCTCTGGGCAATTATTGCATATTCCAACTGTATTAAATGACTGTCTGGGCAATTACTGCATATTTCAACTGTATCAAATGACTCTCTGGACAATTAATTCCTATTCTACCTGTATCAAATGATTGTCCTTGAGACTTATTGCTAGTCATGACAAATGATGGGATGATAGGAATCTGCCTCCCTTTACAAGTGAATGTGATTAATGTATCTTCTCTCTTCTTTTGATGCTAGTGATGATTTTATCTTTAATGCAATGAGCTGCTTGATCTTTGCTAATTAATCTAGCGTCCTTCATTAGACATTTTCTTGGATTATGGCTACGCATGAACAATATTACATACCAAACTATAACTTCAGGTCGTGAGCAGGTAATCCTTATGGAGTAAGTCTGTTCAAAACATTGTTGGATAATTTACTACTTCTTTACCATCTTCATTTGCTGTGATGTCAACATTTTTGTAATCTACAACATCGCCAGACAGAGTCCCGGCACTCTGTTATTAGATAAAGTGCATCTTTATTTCTTGGTGTTGCGATTGTAACTTGCAAACATCTACGATGTATTTATTATTCTCAGCAATATTTAGTTCATTTCCTTATACAGTCATTGCAATATCTTCACTTGACACAAAATTAAAAGTACTTGTTTATATTTGTATATATTAGGGAGAGGAACAGTGCCACTGTACTGCTGTGTTAAATGTAACTTATACTGATAATACTATTTTTTTAAGCAAAATATAACACTCGCACAATCCTTACACAATAGCATGTAAGTAACGGTTAATCTTCAAAGGCTTTTTCTTGCTTCATGAGAATATTAATAATAATGGAAATACACAATAATCAGAAGATCTGGAATGCAAAAATACTGCATTGACGCGTTTAAATGATCGAATACATTCAAACATCTCTCTCCCTTACATAGTCAAGTTATAAAGTGTGGCAACAATGACTAGATGAAATAAAGGGAAAAGATTATATGGCCATACCTATGTACAGAAAAAAACACGTATTTTCACTACATGTACTTATTGTGATTAAAGTAAATGAAAGCTATAATTTTCAGACAAAGTGTGAAAAGTAGCGTCACGCTTACACAGTTTTCGAATCACGCATAAAAGGAAATGGTTTCTAAAAGAAAGTTAAATTAATTTCACAAAGTACATTACTAGAACAATGAAATCAGGCAGTATGCATATTATTTACTTTAATTATAAGTGTTAAGCATTTTCATCTGCTAAGCTGAATTATTTTATGAATATTAACGATATATATACATAAATATAAATTAACAAAAAAAAAAATTATTAGTAAATAAAGCACACATGTGATATTAAATATTATAACAATTTGCACATATTGAGGCGTAACTTTGATACGACGTCTAACAGTTGCCTTTGTATAGGCATTATTAAAGAGGTAGTTGGATCAGGTTATTAAAAATTATCAGGATTTGTAGATTCCTTACACTTATATATTTTATCAATTAAACGCTGTAGTCAAATGAATGTATAGATATTATTTTTTCTGCAATTAAAATTTTCTCTCCCATACCATCTTTATTAAGCTTATCTCAATGCCATTATATCTTTGCTATTATTCATTTAGTAATTTTATCCTATTTACCTCCCTACATAAATTGATTAATAGAATTTATAACTTTTTAATGAACTATTAGTCGTATCTAGAACTAAATCCATAGACTATTGATTTTAATAATGGTATAGTTATCCGTTAAATACAATTATTAAATAGAAAATGGAAGCATTTTGTAAATGTCTCATTTAAAATAAATGAGAAGATACATATTTATATTTCCTATTAAATTATGTTTGTAATAATATATTTAGGTTTAAATTTTTAAAGATATGAACATGGTTGTAAACAAATTCATAATTTGGCGAAGTAATTAAGTAAATCTTTTACCGTTGTCATTTTCCTCCGGGAAAAAGACCTGATATCGCTCACTAATAAATCATTTGTGGTGACATGCGGACATAAGTGACTCACAGGTGAATATATATATATATATATATATATATATATATATATATATATATATATATATATATATATATATATATATATATATATATATATAGAGAGAGAGAGAGAGAGAGAGAGACGATGTGTATTATTAACAATTGATTCACACAACACGGCAACCACAGTTATAAAATGAACGCATGTGTGTGTGTGTGTGTGTGTCTACAAAAACAAAGATCAGATTTATTGAAGAGCAGCCTCATTCACTTAATATTTTACCTTCAGAAATGGTCTGCCTTTTTGACGGAACTTAAGCCCATTGATGATATTACTCTGATAGACATATCAAATCCTGTTACGATCAGATTCCAATTGAAATCAGTTCTAATTATCAAAATCCTTTAGGATTTTCAATATTCAGATTAGATCCTTCTCAGTCGTCTTGTTTTCAACGAATAGCAGCGAATTTCCCTATCTTAAATTTGTGTCTTCGGCTGGGGATGAATTTAGCGGCCTTTGTATAGGCCGCTAAACACACTTATGAATTATTAGATCGTTTCGCTGAAAGGAGGAGCAGAAATTCAAGTGAAGAAGAACCAGAGAGACAATCATATACTCAATAATTCTATTTCTGTGAATAAATCCAAACAGTGTTCGATTATTATAATGCCTTCACACATAAACTTGAGCAATGGAAAATCTTTGAAACCATGACACCAATATACTAATATAAATCAATCTTTAGATCCAATGTGAAAACAAAAATTACAATGAATTAAGTGATCATTGAACAAGGTTGTTTATATAGGTTGACGCGAGACACTCTAGACTGCTTAATGAAATTGGTCAAATCTTTCGTGGATTTCTTTTACCATACTTATGAGCAATCCATTCCTCTCATACCCGCATAGTTTTAGGGATATCTTTTTCTTTTATTTATTCTAGCCTTTTATTTGATTTTCCTTTTTCTCACTTTTCCTTCACTTTCACCCTTGAGAGAACTTATTAAAAGAGGCTAAATAAGGAGCTTTTGATTTTGATCGACAATTCAGCGTCACTAGTAGGCCATCTAGAGTTAGTCAGGTGGCATAGTGGTTATAGCTCGGGACGCCAGCCCCAATTGGGTGGGTTCAGTTTTTCTCGCGGGAATGCGGTTGCATTTATCTCTGTCTGTTTACACCATCTTCTCTGTCCATATCACTTCAAATAGTGGCCTATTTTGCTTCTCTTGCTACTTTACTTTTCTTCCTCCCTCCTCCATAACTTTCTTTACCAAAGTTTTTCAAAAGGTATTCTGGCCTTTTTGTATGCAATTTTGGATATTTGCCTTTTATTGATAAATAGCCTCATTTTCTGAATAAGTTTTTTTTTTTAATTAAAAAATCTTGCTACTTTTATACTTCACTCCATCCTCTTTTCCACAATTTTAGTTTTGTCTATCTGAATTTCTTGCTTGTGCCTAGTTAACCTCCCACAGTGAAGAGTGCATCGAACACAAAACACACTTATGAATATTTAAGTAATTTTTATTAAGATATTAAAATATTTTTCTTGGGTTCCAAATATTTTTTTTTAATTACAAATGTTTTAGTGTTGAGGAGAAAATATCGATTTTTTTTTATTGACACTTAACCAAGATACATTTATTAATAATGTTGTTTAACCTTTTGTTAATACAAATAATATTTAAAAAATGATCTAAAGTATATAAAAATTTAAATTCGGAGTCTACAGAATTTGTAGCTTTCAAGGTATCCAGAAAGCGCTGGTTTTCTCTAAAATGTTGTACAAGTGATGACTACGGGTTTTTTTTTCAAACGTCAAAATAGAGGAGGGTACATAATAATTGGGGCTTTCAAGGAGAGGATTGTAAGGATGCCTTAGAATCTAACCCCGAAGAAGGAACTTCTCATATCGGAGCAATGGCTCACAATTTTCTGTAATGTTTCAGGGTTACACTCAGAAGCCGAGCTCTTTCTTGCATTTAGCTCATAATTAAACGTAACACAAAAGGCTAATTTCGAATTGGGAAAGATTTTGTATTTATATTAAATAATTTCTAGATGAAATTATTTTATTAATATTATAATTAAACCTTTGGAAGAATTAATTTTATTGCACTTTGAAATTACCTTACATTGACCTTTCTCTACAATTACAAATGCTAAATATAAAAACAAATAATATGGAAAGGATCTTATTACCGATCTACACTGTTCATGAGATATTTTATTTCTCACTGGGGACCGATAGTTTAACTTAGAATCCGAGCCATGGGCGCGTATGAGAGCCGACGTGAATCGAGATTCCTTTCGAGGACTTACCAAACACGATGTGGCTTAACCTCACTCTAATCGGAAGCCCTGTTTCCACTCGGCTAAGCCATATCCAAAAAAATAATTTAAAAATACTTTAACTTTCAATTCGTTTATTAGACTTTACTGGATATTTAAACAAACCAAAAGCTGAGAAGTAAATATTAATAAAACGCAAAAATTATATCTTTTCTCATATGCAGATGTACAGTAAATTATTAACTGAGGCGAATTTGGGGTTAACCATTAATGGTTTTTCTCTCCCTGAAGAAGGGATGAGACAAACGAAGGTAAAAAGTGCATGAATACCATGAACAGAATTAGTTAAAATGGCTATAGGTGACAAACCTACATACTGTAGGCCCAGGTGTATTCAGAATCCTGAGTAATAAGTTTGTATAAAGGTCATAAACACACGTACAGACTAAACTCATTTGTCAGACCATATGACAGTGAATAGTCGCAGCAAAAAATAAATAAATTAAGGTTTTAGTCCAGTATCTATACAGATTCTATACTGCATATAACTATAGAATTTCAACCACTATATGCAAATATGCAGTGCATTTTATTGTAACAATTTATACTAAATGATTGAACTATAGATAGGAGATTTTAAATGGCATGAACCGCGTTCTAACACATGATCCGCCAATTTATTTAAAACTATTCCAGCCTGCATGAGGATGTCAGGAGTAGCGTGAGGATGTCAGGCATAAGATGAGGATGTCAGGCGTAGCGTGGGGATGTCAGGTATAAGATGAGGATGTCAGGCGTAGCGTGATGATGTCAGGAATAGCATGGGGATGTCAGGCGTAGCATAGGGATGTCAGGCGTAGCATGGGGATGTCAGGCATAAGATGAGGATGTCAAGCGTAACATGGGGATGTCAAGCATAGCATGGGAATGTCAGGCGTAGCATGGGGGTGTCATGCGTAACATGGGGATGTCATGCTGCGTCTAGCAACTGAAGGATTGCGTGCCCTTCCTGCTCCAATAACCACATAAGGAACTGTGGCTATATACATATCTTCCACTCATTTCTACTTTCTCTAGCTTTACCTTTTTCATTACATATAATATCTCCTTATAAACTTTCCGCTGAAGTTTCTCTCGTTTTTCACTTTAAATTTAATTAAGAAACAATATGAGGGTGTCAGAAAAGAATATCTCATCAAATAAGTTCTTAAAAAGCACATCACCAGGAAGGCGAAATTGGTTTGTAAATTGTATTATCTGCGCATGCGTAACAAAAACAATCCAAGGAGCCACTCTAAAAAGGAGCCGAGGTAATGAAACGGATCTTTTTTAGATGCCGAGAGTCGTTTATGAGTTTCTGCGTGGACGAAAGAGTCGGGGCAAAAGTTCTTTAATTTTCTCATTTCCGCAACTTGCATCGCAACGACATATGCGGTACCCAATTTGACTGAGTAAAGTTGGCGACCTAGTATTCATCCTCGGCTAGCGACCTAGTAGCCCTCCTCAACTGGTGATCTAGTAGCCATCTTCATATGGCGACCTAGTAGTCATCCCCAGCTAAGGACCTAGAATTCATCGTCATCTGGTGAGCTAGTATTGATTCTCAGCTGGTGAACTAGTAGCCAGCCTCAGCTGCTGAGCTAGTAGCCATCTTCAGATATTGATTTAGTAGCCATGCTCGGCTGGCGACCTAGTAGCAATCCTCAGATAGTGATTTAGTAGCCATCCTCAGCTAGCGACATAGTATTTATACATCTAGAACTAACGAACTAGTAACCATCCTCAGCTTGCAACATAGTAGCTATCCTCATCTGGTGACTAGTAGCCATCCTCATCTGGTGACTAGTAGTCATCCTTAGCTGAAACCTAGTAGCCATCCTCAGCCGGCGACCTAGTAGTCATCATCAGCTGAATGTCTATGTAGTTAATTATTTGCTAAAAAAAAATACTTAAATTATCTATAAATTCATTTACTTTTATTACGTTCAGACAAGAGGAAATGTCTCCTTTTCCGCTTTCTTTTGAGATGATATACACGTAACAAGGCGTAATATCTAGTTTTCCACTATTCACCCTAAATGAAAAGAACTGTATGGTTATTTTGAGGCTTTTGATATTTAGCCATAAACCCCATACACTTAAAATGAAGATATATACACAAAAAAATCATGTCTTACCATTGATATACAGATAAAATTATAGTGAAGAAACTAAATTGCATGGTTAAGTGCGATCATAGGTGGAAGTGTTAATTTTTGCTATGAATTAATAAGCCTACAGCTAGACCAGGTAGCAAAAAGCCTACCTATGAGTCCTGTCTATTGTAGATGTTATTGGTAACTTAGTATTCTGCAATCACAATGTCAAACCGAATGTGCTTATAAAATATTACTGTGATTTCAACATTGAATCTATTAACTTAAAACCAAGAAACAAAAAGCAACACGGGCATTTCGGTCTGGAATTTTGTGAGAAGAATATCGTAGAGAAAATGTTGAGGATTGGAGTGGAGTGAAAATGTGTGCAAGGTTCACCCCCGAGTAGACTAAAGAAATTACTGGAGAAGGGAAGGAGGGATAAGACCCCGAAAGGAGACACAACTATGCGGAACCTATTCAACTGCACATAATTAAAGAACATTTCCCCACAGAGGTTTGACCTTGATGACACGGAATACTGCAGATGTCAGCTCTAGCATGGTTGCCCAGGCAACACCTGACACCCACTTGCAAGGTTCACCCCTGAATCTATGATAGTATTTAGAGGGGCGCCGGAGGGCCCACAGAGGGGATACGGCCAACCGGAAAGACAAATGTGATAATAAAACCATAATAACACTCGTACATTAGAGGGGACAAAGACGCAGTTCGATACCTTCCTAGGGACCTTACCAGCCTGTTTTCCTTGAAGTCTTCCGCGAAGCTTTCCTCATTCTTTATTCCTAGGGACTCCCCTGGAGAGGCTTTTTGCCCCTGCTGCGTTAAATCAGGCAAATGCTCCACGGGGCGCTCTTGATCATCGGCAAATGTCACCGAATGAGAATGGCGACGGCCCACGGACTTTTTTGCCCCCGATTTTCTATCGGATAAAGGATCCTTAAGAGCAGAATCGACCGAATCCCTCCTCTTTTTCTCATTGCCAGGATCTTCCGTTCCAGGGGCAATGCTAAATGGAAGGTTGATTCGGGCGCCGCGTTGGCGCAGCTCATTAAAGATTTGCTTGGCTGGGTCATCGAAGGATCTCGCGCGACCACGCAGGGTCCCTTTCTGCGCCTCCTATGGGAAGACAACCACTGAAGACCTCGAAGCTTACAACTCTCTAAGCTTAATTGACAGGTTACCACTGCAAAAATTGCACACGAACAAAAATATAGACAATAAAGGTAGCCCGAATCTTACTCTTTTTCGCTTGATGACTGTTAGCATAATCTGGGCAAATGGCGGCTGGTCATATTGATTCAATGAATCCAGAGAAATACAATGAAAATGTTCAGTTTCCCGAATTCAAGTTGGAAAGTGTCATCCTCTAGACACTCTGGGTCAATTTCGAATCTACTGCCTCAGCTTCGATAGCCCAAAGAAGGCATCGTTTAACGCGAAACGCACACATTTTCTTTAAACATCTTAAAATATAATTTTGCTTTTACGTAAAACCTATCGTTTGACTTACACTTAATCTCCCCCCTCCCCAAATAAATTTACAATGTACTGGTTGAGAGATGGATATGGATTACATCTCCAAACTTAAGGAGTTTCCATTATGTAATTCGAAACTATGAAACACGCATGTATACTTGTGCCTACTAGGAAATAGCCATATCCTAGCTTTTTGTGATGAAGTGTGCACTCAAGAGAAGCACCTAAAACCCTTCTAAGCAAAGTTAAGACTCATTGATTGTCATCGTCAGTAAATAAGTGCAGCGCGCATTAGCACCCTCGGACGCACATCAAACCTAAAAGGTTTCTTTGACCAACGAACAAATCCAAGCCTTGTGACTCGGTTCGTAGGAACGAGGAAGCATTAAAGAGGCAAAATGCTACTCTTTTGTGTTGATTTCCTTCAAGAACATTTTCAAAGCCACATCACAGTTACAAAGGGGGATGAGGGAGGTCTGGAATCGATCAGATCGTCACATACATCAAATGAGGGAGAGGATAGAAAGAGGGAACTTTAATACAATGCTTCTTGAGTCTGATATGTATGCAGAGGGGAGTCCACGTTGACGTTTTCCCAAACGAGCAAAAAATAGAGTAATTTCACCCATGTATAGGGGTGAATTTCGCGTGAAAATCCTAAAGGTTCATTTCGAAGCACTCTGGTATCTCTCCAAACTTCCAAAGAAATCCATTTCGGAGCTTCTTTCATCCTTTCAATGTTTTTTTAAAGCAAATAAAAAGTGATGTTTACAAACTGCAAGAGTTTTCAGGGTTTGAAATTATGAATCTAAGTACAGGATAGGAGAGTAGTTGGGTATCGTACCCAAGGTTAATTTTACCCTCTCGATTTTAGGTATTTAATCTACGACAGTTAAGAATTACTAAAATAATGAGAAAATGAAGCTTCTCTTTTACCTTGAGGAAGGGAACAGACAAAACAAAATTCTGGCTCAAGGAAATCTCTTTTGAAAAGGAGTGTAAAAAAAATACGCTGAACTTAATAGGAGTGAAAGTGTGCGAACGGAACGTAGCACGAGTAGCCTAAATTGGCGACTCCTTGGGATACTAAGGGAAACGCACGCATTTATCTTGAAATTTTCCGATTTTCCACCAAAGTCACCCTCCTCCGTCAACGGGAATTTACTTAATAAGTAAAAATTTCAACTTCTTTAATGCACTCAAGAAGCCAGGCATTTGTACACGCCGAGGTCTCATACAGTCACAAGCACCCGCACATAAACGCACTCTTATACTCTCTTTATGGTATGGCCGTAAAACAAAGCTTTATGTGACAAAAAACCCTCCGATGAGCGAAATGTTTGCGCGACTGGCAGAAAGCTGCCCCGTTTTATCAGGCTACTCCGAATTCAGGAATAGATTTAAATCTTGAGTGCTTTAAGGTATTAGCGGCGTCCTAAATATGGTTCGCCATCGACCAGTGGAAACAAAATCACCATTGCGGTACCAGAAATCACCAAAATTAGGCTTTTATGCATCAGTGGCGTCCCAAATATGGTTCGCCATTGACGAGTGCAACAAAGTAACCAATGCGCTAACAGGAATCAACAAAATAAGGCTTTGAGGTATCAGCGGCGTCCCAAATGTGGTTCGCCATTGAACAGTGGCAACAAAGTCACCAGTTCGCTACCACAAATCCCCAAAATAAGACTGTGATGCATCAGCAGCGTCCCAAATGTAGTTCGCCATTGACCAGTGGCAACAGAGTCACCAGTGCGCTACCAGAAATCACCAAAATAAGGCTTTGATGATTTAACGGCGTCTTCTGGTAATTTTGTTCCCCTCCCTAGCCCTCCTTTCTTGGTTAATGTCGCGGGTCGTAATGTTGAATCTGAGGTTTTTATATCATAATTTTTAATCTCTCTTTTGTTTATAGTCATTCCAGAAGGTTTTCCGGTGCAATGATTAACCGCTAATTTGCAATATCTTATGTATCATATTTATTCTGTGTATTAGTTTTCCTGAAATGGCAGTGGATATTATTTTTATAATTATTGTAAAGTAAAAGAAGTAGATATAATCCGAGCTCTCGGATTCGTTGGTTTTCTAACATTGAGGTGTCGGGTTCAATTCAAAGTCAGAACGGTCACAAACGTCAGTGCACGGAAAGGTCTGGCCATTGATTGGTGGACGCGCTTTGATTACCCCCTTTGGAATAGGTAGACTATATGGGTAGTCATATCCTACATATATCATACACACATATCCAATCAAAAGCATGTATTTCATCTCCCTTCTTCTACAATACAACGCAAATAGTCTTCTCCCCTGTTCTAAGGGGTGGGTAGTTATAACCACAGGCGAGTTGCGGCGGGTAATTTGTCACTCTTGGCAACTCTGAATTCCGCGCATACGTGTTGTCTGGCGTCGGTCTTCTCTTCTTCTTATCATAGTAGACTCAACTTTGCATCATCTAAGAAGGAAGCAATACCATGGCTGAATTCACTCTAAACATTTGGAAAAGGCAATTTGTATTCAAGCCGATAGATCTAATGTAAAAATCTCCGAGTGCTTGGCTGTCAGGGGATCGGGAAAAGAGTTGGATGAGTCAAGCTGTGGTTACGAGGGTACCGCGTCTCGGAAACCTCAATCTAAGCATTATGATACGAAAGGAACCCCCATATTTGTCATGAAAATTCAGGCCATCATTGACAATGATCCCAGAAAGTCAATGAGGTTCATAGACAGAGACAAGGGGGAGTCAATCTCTCATCGGGCAGTTACTGCATGATGACATCCGCTCCTACTCCTACAAGATGAGAAATATCCAACTTTTGTAGAGAAGAATAAAAAGTGGAAGAAACGTGCTGCGAAGCTTGTAAACAAACTGAAGCATCCCACCAAAGCCTGATATGATTGAGTTCTTGTCACAAGAGAATAAGTTGTGCCAGAACTAGATGGTGAACTGGCAAAACAATCGCTGTGTTCTGCAAAGATGTGCTGAGAGTCATGAAGAACAAGTTCCAGGTCCACATCATGGTGCTTAGGGTGGTCAGTAGTGAGGGCCACGTTATTCCTTTGTTTATATTCTCGGAGGGCCTCAGACTCAATACAGAGGCTGCATCGAGTGCCTCGAGGAGTTGGTGTTGCCCTGAATCCAAGGCATAGCCACTGGAAGGCCCAATACGTGTGGCAGCAGGGCTCAGAACCCATTCTTGACTATCATACTTTTTTACCATATCACTCCGAACATCTTGCCTCTCAACTCTCCAGACTGCAACCACTGAACTATTATGTTTGGGCCGTGGTTAAGGTGGAGCTTGGGTCCATGATCACCACAATTTTCATTCAGTTAAACAGCGTGACCATCGAAGAGGCTTACAGAAAGTTCCGACCCCGCTTGGAGGTCGTGGTTGAAGGCGACGTGGATTTCATTGAATAAAATCAATAGTAAAGCTATTTATGTCTTTAACATGTACAACGGGTCCACTTCACGACGAAAGTTCCTACTTGTTCAGGGGTTGATGTCAAAAGCGCAATAAAAGACTTCCCAACACTCAACCAAAACCCCCGAGCGTTTCTTGGTGCCCAATGTTTCTATGGTGAAAAGGGAGATTACATATAGGCTTTAATGGGAAAAAAAGGCGTTGGAATTTTTTATTTATTTTAAATCCGTTTTATACTCGTCGTCAAGACGCCCCCCCCCCGGACTCAACAATGAAACAGGTACTTTGATGTTAGAAGACCAATGCCGTATCTACTAGGTTAGCGAGAGTGGTATACCGCGAGAGCTCTAAGACAAGTTTTCACTCCGCGAATTATTAGTCCTCTACATATTTGAAAGAGAAGAATTCACTGGCAAAGAAAGTGAATAAAGATTCGAACAAATAATGCAATGGGAGAATAAGCACTAACTAACATCCAAATCACCAAGGTTAATTAGGAATGTATAGGTGTGCATGTAGGAAGGTGGATAGTCTTTTAGTATAGATTTAAATCTTTTTGTATGAGGGATAACTTTAACAATTAAAGTTTACTTTAGTTACCCATTTAAATTACGTCTTTTCAGAATGAAATCGGGAGAAAATGATTTTTATGGATAACTATTTAATCTAAATATATTGTGAGCATCTTCGGTCAAATATTTCTATGGTGAAATGGGAGATAACAATTATAGGTATTAATGGTAAAAAGAAGATGAATTATTTAAAAGTAAGGGATGGAAAATGAGTACCAGGTGTTCAGAAGATTAAAAAAGAAAGTTAGGATTAATTTGCTTTAAATGGGACCCTTGTTCGGCTTCCCCAATGATTATCTTGATATAACTCAATCTTTGAGTGATGGTATTTCTCTGTTAAACATTACGGAACAATTGATCACTAGCTAAAAATGCCTTAAATAACCAGAGAGACACAGAGAAAAAGAAAACGAATACTTAAAAGATTTCCTTTAAGAATTATTCCACAACTCTCAAAGCAGAGTACTTCAGATTATATATTTTTTAAATGTCCAAACCTTTATTATTTTCAAAGCTTACAGTGGAAATGCTTTCTTTTCCCGAGGACATCACTTTCTGCTGTCATGATTACTTAGGCAAGAGGATGAATCTATTATCAGATGAGACGGAAACTCAAGTCATTAGGTACAAAAATACTTCCATGATCGACTTTTAAGTCGCGTGCACTTATCACGTGCGACTCTATCCCACTATGTCGTTCTCGGTCAGTCGGTTCCCGTTTTGCTTTTTTATTGTAATAACATTGTAACTATTCGGCCGATTCTAGCGAGATCTGAAACCATTATGTTCTTTTACATTCCCTTTCGAATAATATAATTGTCAATCTCTTCCTAAGTTTACTCCGGGAATTATTGAAAGTTGTGAAGGTCGTAAGGCCATAAATCTGTTGACTTTGGTCAACAGAGGCGGGCAAGAGATGCTCAAATCAAGCTCAGACTCTTTAAAAAAGAAAAAGACCCTGCTTCCCAAACAAAAATAGGACAAGCGTGGATTCAAAACTACAGGTTGAATCGAATTGCTTTTTTAAACAAAGAAATCTATACAAAAGATTTCCACAAAATATATCTATTATTTTTCCTATTAAACATAATATATTTATTTTTACCACTCAATCATTTCTATCAACTAACTAAAACCTTTTCGATTAATGTCCAATTTTAAGGAGTTTCTTGAAGAGCCCCAGTCTCAGCACGGCGACGGGCGTGGTCACCTCTGCCAGTTCCCCGTTCTCTTAACGAACGGGTGTAAACCGGACTGTGGTGTGATTGAGTTATTACACCAGGTGGGTTTCCTCCACAATATCCTATTATTTAATTTGTTCGTTGTGTACTCACGGCCCTGAGGGAGCGGACATACCTCCGGCACCTAAGCATATCCCCCCTTTTTTGTTTATTGGCATGTTATCGTTTCGTTTTTTTTACTTTTTAAATTAGCCTAAAGATAGGTTTGAGATTTCGGCGGCTGTCTTCTCGCTGGCGGCCGCGAGAAGGGACCACAAACAAACAAACTCGCAGAAAGATTGTGAAAAGACAATATAACTAAATTCACTCGAACTACTCTATTGCGTCGAGACATGATGTAATGGACTTGAATGTTAGAAGTGAAAGAATTCGCCCCGTTCTGATAGCTCCCTTCCCAACATCGATTCTTTTCTTAATTGGCGAAAATATCATCGTTGGTTACAACAAAACATGTATCTGTAGGGCTCGTTCTATAAAATTGGTAAGCCTCTGCCACCAAATCGCAAGATTTAATAGGCAGAGCGAGGAACTCCACAAATACACGCTCGGTGGATTTTTCAAATCCTAAAAATTGCTATGTGTGTAAATTAAGGAAATAATATGCCAAGCATAATAAATAAACAGAATTAGGAAATAAAAGATAAATAACTAAATATATATATATTATATATAATATATATATACTCGTATATATATATATATATATATATATATATATATATATATATATATATATATATATATATATATATATATATATATATATATATATATATATATATATATATATACTGATAATTGAATTGTTCCTTGGGAATCTGATATGTAGCAGGAATATGAAGACCCAGGTGATTATACTAATCATTTATTGGCCGGACGTTTCGGACCTTTACTAGGACCATCTTCAGCGACTATATCGTCTAATGAGAAGGAAAAGGAACATTAATTGGTAACACTTAAAAGAATGCATTAAAAAAAAAGCGGAAGAAGGCAAGTTAAATTAATAAAATTGACAATAATTAAAATTAAAGTAAAAACACTAATAATATATACAATTAAATAATATTACCTAGTGGTATTTAAAAAAAAAAAATAGAAAGTGAAATTATAACAAACTGACTTGATTATCACGTATTAAAAGTTACTGACCTAAACAAAAAATAACCTATTATATTAAATTGTAAAAACACACACCAAAAAAAAGACAAAAAACCCGAAAATAAATCAGAATGAACAAAGGGACTGACCTTAAACGTGAGAGTTGAGAAATCAACTAACTAAACATATAAAATTACTGACGAAATTTATTCGGTTGGTCGGTTGGCTAGTTAATCTATTGAAGTGTTGGTTGGTTATATTGTGAATAATTTAATTGAGGAGGCTTAATTATTTAGGTTTGGATTTATTTTAGTGATATATAGTGACTCTAAGATTTTCAGCCTTAACTTCTCTCGATTTGAAAATCTTATTATTTTAACTTGCCTTCTTCCGCTTTTTTTTAATGCATTCTTGTAAGTGTTATCAATTAATGTTCCTTTTCCTTCTCATTAGACGATATAGTCGCTAAAGATGGTCCTAGTAAAGGTCCGAAACGTCCGGCCAATAAATGATTAGTATAATCACCTGGGTCTTCATATTCCTGCTATATAAATATATATATATATATATATATATATATATATATATATATATATATATATATATATATATATATATATATATATATAAAGAGGCCATGTTGGATATAGTAATTGTTATATTTGACAGCACAAGAGGCATTTTATTGTATTTTGATAACTTTAATAAATGATTATCCTTTAAATGAGGGGGACCATAAATATCATTTTAAATCATTAGTTATTATTCGCCCGAGGCTTCTTTCAACCACATTGGTCATCTACATGGGCTATACTGATAAATTTAAAGAACTTCAACTCCGTAAATACAAAATATATGTAGATAATTTACAAGATTTTGAAGAGTAACATAGCAAAAATAAACTTGAGATCAAAATGAAAATTTTTGAATTTATAATGAAAATACTCGGAACGAACATATGTTAGAAAAAAATAGCAGGAGAAAACAGCAAAACTAACAAATCTCTTTCTGAAATAATACTTGATTTCACGCCAATTTACCTAAAGTTTCGATGCTCACAGTCATCGGTCTGAACTAATTGTTGGTAAAAAGACGTAGATTTCCAGTACTTATTTTTTTCATAGATAATGTGAGGTAAATTGGCGTGAAACCAGGTATTATTTCAGAAAGAGATGTGTTAATTTTGCTGTTTTCTCTTGTTATTTTTTCTAACATATGTTCGTTCTAAATAGTTTCATTTTAAATTAAAATTTTTTCGTTATTTGAAAGGCGCCTCGGGCGAATAATAAATAATGATTTAAAATGATATATTTATGAAAGTTATCAAGAAACTATAAAATGCCTCTTCTGCTGTCAAATATAACAATTAATATATATATATATATATATATATATATATATATATATATATATATATATATATATATATATATATATATATATATATATATATATATATATATGGCGGTCGTTAGAGTCGCGCGGAAACTCACGAACCTTCACAGATATAAAAGGTGACCACTTGGACAAATACGAGGATCGAACACAAACAAACATACGTGTGTTGGGAACATTTATCAGCAGCTGAACAAATATAGGCTCTGACCAGAAAAATTTCACACAGACCTGCAACAAGTGATTCCCTTTAATAACACTAAATTTATGGAAATATGTAGACACAGCAGGTACACAGAGCTGTCGGAAACTCTGCCCAAGGGGTGGAAATAACGAACAAACTAAATGACTGGGTCTTCCTCACGAACAAGTCAAGGTCACCCCCGTTGGAGACGAAAAACATATATATATATATATATATATATATATATATATATATATATATATATATATATATATATATTTATAGAGAGAGAGAGAGAGAGAGAGAGAGAGAGAGAGAGAGAGAGAGAGAGAGAGAGAGAGAAAGAGACTCTCATTATTAAGAAGATTTATTATTCCTGATTCATTAACTCAATTCATTCCCTTAGTAGCGTCATGGAATCCCGTTTACTCGCCTAAGTCCTGCCGCCTTTACACTCAATAATTCGCGTAAAACAGTAAGCCTACACATTGATCGCAAAGAACTCGAGACGTTTCCACTTGCCCCTTTAGTAGGCCAATTCAAGAATAAAGTTATATTTTCTTTGCCGCGTCCTTTCAAAGTCCTTTACTTACCCCAATTACCGAGCCACCTTCGGTAAGCACAGTCTAACGCACAACCCTTGTGAGAAATTATAATGAGTCAGAATCAATTCGACAGAGGCGTAAAGTAGGCCCACTACCTAAGGTCCTCGTCACCCGTGGAGCGCAATAGCAACGAGGACTCTTCAATACACGCTCTTATAATTACCGACCACGCACCCACAAACCAGTAACATTTACCACCACATAAATTAGTAACACTCTCCCCGCATATCTCTAAAACAAATCAATATATCTTTTTTTTTTCGCCATTATATTTGTACATCTGTCACCTTCACTCGCCCATTGGAAATAACATTTGATAGAAATTATGCCTGGTAATCTTGCAAATTGGGACTCTAGTTACTAAAAATCCTTGTGCTCGGGATCCCTAACACAGCGATGGATGAAAAATAAAGAACTTAACTACGCGTCAAATGAAATGTTTAGGTTTTAAAATTGTGATGAAGTGAACGAAATTTTGGATAAACATTTTTTATAATGTCAAAATTAGGTCTGTGAAAAGTGCAAACATAAAGGGTCAATTAAAAAAAATCATTCTTTTTTAATTCTTAAATCACCCTTCAGAAATGGGCTGAAGCTATTTTCTATTTGTGTGATGAAATTGGTGAAACAAGTGCATCAAGTTATTAAATGTCTCACTAAAAACTATGGTCCATTTATATAGTTTCTTTTGTAGGGTATGTACTAAGCATTTCGAAAATAACCCAGTTCAACTAGGTGGGCCTGGTATTACGGTACAAGAAGACGAGTCATGCTTTTCGCACAAACCCAAACATCACATAGGAAAATCTCCCCATTCCCAAATTTGGATTTTGGGAATTATAGATAAATCGATGAGACCAACCATAAGCTACATGGAAATAGTTCAAAAACGCGATGCTGGTACTCTTTTACCAATAATTAATAATGGTAGTTAGGCAAGGCTCGACTGTGCGCTCATGCGAATGAAAGGCCTATCAAAAAATCAGTAACCATGGATACCTACATAAAACCATACATCATTCGTTACATTTTGTTGGAAATATAACAGGTGTTCGCACTCAGCCTGTCGAATCCTATTGTAACAAACAAAGCTGATATGTATAAGAGGGATGTATAGATGTAAAAAAGAATTCTTACCCTCATATTTGCAGTAATTTATGTATCAGGAAAATTTAGTTGATTAATTTTACGCTGAATTTTCGAAAGAGTATTCGTGTAATTTTTAAATTGGTTTATATAATAAAATATTACTAAAGTATTTTGGGGGGTAATTTTAATATGATTTACGAGGGGAGGTCAATAAGTTTGGCAATTCGTATATAAGAAAACGAGATATGAGGAAAAGTGTTTTATTATTTTTCAATATAACTACCGTCGAATTCAATGCACTTGCGCCACTTGTCCCTGAGGCTTCGAATTCCCATACATCATTCGTTACATTTTGTTGGAAATATAACAGGTGTTCGCACTCAGCCTGTCGAATCCTATTGTAACAAACAAAGCTGATATGTATAAGAGGGATGTATAGATGTAAAAAAGAATTCTTACCCTCATATTTGCAGTAATTTATGTATCAGGAAAATTTAGTTGATTAATTTTACGCTGAATTTTCGAAAGAGTATTCGTGTAATTTTTAAATTGGTTTATATAATAAAATATTACTAAAGTATTTTGGGGGGTAATTTTAATATGATTTACGAGGGGAGGTCAATAAGTTTGGCAATTCGTATATAAGAAAACGAGATATGAGGAAAAGTGTTTTATTATTTTTCAATATAACTACCGTCGAATTCAATGCACTTGCGCCACTTGTCCCTGAGGCTTCGAATTCCCGACAACCAGAAATCTCCCGACTGCTGTTCAATCCACTCCTAGACGGTGAGCTGGACAGCTTCATCGTCCCCAAACCGGCGTCCACGCACAGCAGCCTTGAGCTGGCGGAATTAAAACTAGTCGGTAGGGGCCAGATCTTGACTGTAGGGGGATGGTTGAGCTCCTCGAATCAGCACTTGCGCAGGACAGCTTGTGCAACTCTGGCATTGTGGACTTTGACCACGTTGAAGTCGATCATGGGGCGTAAGGCTTCTAGGGACCCAACGGGCAGAGACCTTGGTCATGGCCAAATTGTCGTAGATGATGTTCATAACACTTCCATGTGATATTCCAAGTTCTCGCCCGATTTCTTCGACCTTCACCCGTCGATTTTCGAGGATCATCCTCTCCACACGAGCCACATTGTCCTCGTTGGTCACGTCTGAGGGGCGTCTTGGACGGCGGTCATCTTCAAGGGACTCACGACCATGGCGAAACTTTCTATTTCAGCGAGCAATAGTTGCATAGGAAGGGGCGGTGTCGGTGTACACTGCAACTATGCGTTCATGGATCTCTTTTGCATGCTTGCCTTCCTTGGTCAAAAATTTGATCACTGCGCGGTGCTCAACCTTCTCCATTGTTGAAAAATTTGTGACTGACTATCTGCGATCAGCTACTGCTTCTTAAATAGACGAGGCAGGAGCGTGCGGCTGCATTTCTTGACTTTTCATAACTTGTCCTAACACCCCCACAAACAGCCATCCCCCTTCCTCTGTTTTGCCCTACCGATTCGCAAAACTCGGCCCCTCGTACTAAATAAAGTACTAATCCTTGTTATTTATTTTGCCCTATATTTTTTTATAATCTTCATTGACCCATACTAGAGCCCCTATTCTTCAAAAGGCCGAAACTGGCACCCCTGTTGTCAAAAAGGGTCCCGTGGGACAGCTAATCTTCAAGAAAAATGTGGATCGACCTCTAGCAGAAGACTCAAGACAAGTCGTAGAAACAACGTGACGTAAGAAAGAAAATGAGAGACAATCCAGAATAATGAAAAATAGGACATTTTTCAATGCCGTCCGAATCTTGATTAACGCGTAAACTATTTTTTTTATAAGTTTTATTTTTCAACTGAAATTGAAGTCTACTTGGGAAATTTTCTATGAAAAGGAAAGTGCTAACAACTTGTAAAACTTTAATTCCTGCTTCATTACTGATATTTATAATAACTAAATGAATATTTACTAAATAGTGGAAGGTGCAATTATCTTAGCATGCGAACCCACACTAAATGGAAACGTGCGTGGTATACTGATGGTAGTCAACATTCTGCCGTTTGCGCAAAGTTAAAAAAAAAACTCATTGGGGAGATCTATGGACTTATCATACGTCGCCAGTGTTGTCTGGGCTAAAAAGTCCTGTCGCAAATAAATACAGCACATATTGTTTGAAATTCCTATATTGTGGCACAAAAACATCATTACTTGCTGATTATTATTAATATTTGTGGGGTAATGACAGATTCAGGAAAGTTGCGCACCCTCCGTATCATATAATATACTTAAAATGAGTAAACGTTTCACCGCGCGCGCCCGGCAGTTTACATGCATGCGTGAATGACCGGTAGCTATGAGCGAATAACGCTGTGGCGGCAGCAACAGATCGAGCGTCCTATAGATACATATTACGGCCTTTTGTCGATTTTGCCGATTTATTTGATTAGTGACGAGTTTTCGCAGACAACAAATTTCGAGGAAAATGACAAAAAATGGCAGAAAAATATTAAAAAAACCCGGGGGTAAAACTATCGGGTTCAACTTATTCACGCTCGGTCAAAATTAGTATTCCTTTCTTCCTTCAATCTGAGAAGAAACTCATTGAGAGGCTACGTGGTTGGTCACAAAAACGCAGATGATTCATTTTTTAAGAAGATTTATTTTTTAAAATGTAGAAAATCAACCCATGCATTTCTCCCCAAAGATTTTGAGAGGAGCTTTGTGAAAAGGTTCGCGGGGGAGGGGGGGGGGGGCAATATTACGTGGAAGGTACATAACCCGAATCGCTAAATAATCTTCCACACATTTGCACATACATTAATACATACACCAGAATACATAATCACATTCTCTTTAACCAAAACCCCTTTCCCACAAAGTTTGCCACTCATCCCCCCGATGAAAAGTCCCCACTCACACGCACCCTCTTTATGTCCTATCAAGAAGAGCGCCCCCCCCCATCCCATTTTTGACAATGAAAAATTGCCCCATTCATAGCGATAGTACCCTCGGTGGAAGGCCCAAACCATACCCACTCATACATCTCCTCCATGCCCACCTATCATACACTTGTCTATCAATATCCTTTCTCTCACACACATCCATTCACTAAACCCCAAATTTAGGCGGTATTTCACCCCAAAACCTGATCAATAGCCCATCTCAACCCATAAACACCTCACACCCAGTCGTTAGTTAGTTATTCAGCGCCAATCCTTCCATGATACTGGGAGGATCCCCAACCGGATAATGAAATTTTATATAAGGCCAGTATGACAATCGCTGGTTGGCCCGAGGGCCCGAGGGCCCCAGGAGCCGGTCCTCTTTTAGGGAGAGGTGCCAGGAATTATTATGTTTGGACACCAAACAGCGTTCAGGTAGAAACCTTCGTCACCTCAGGGGATAGGGGCCTGTTCCGCGTCAGAGGTACGTGGATATAGATACCCATCGGGAGGATCACTTGGAACAGAGAGTGTGTGTGTGTGTGTGTGTGTGTGTGTGTATGTTGTGCTGAGAGGAAAGAAGGCAGTGTTCTGATTGGCTATGTGTGAGGTGAGAGGTGTAATATCTACCGACCCGAAAACGGGGTGAGCACAGCGCGTCCACCAATCGGTAGCCTGATCTCTACGCGCGCTGACATTCGTGTCCGCTCATGCCGGGATTCGGAATCGAACCCGGTACCGCGACGTTGGGAGTCCAACGCCGTATCCACTCGGCTAGCATGAGCTTTACACCCAGTCGTTCCTCTCTATCTTTCACACACTTTCGCATTCCTCTCAATTTGTTCATTTGAATTGCTCTCACTTGAGACCTTTCCTTCATATTTTATGTACACCATAGTCTTAATTTCATAGATCATTGTGGTAACCACCATACTCCCCTGTGGTCGTGATCTCTACCACTTCCATTCACGGTACAATCTAGATACTTAAAAAAATTAACTGGTTCAAGGGTCACATCGTGAACTCAAACCCATTCCACATCACTCTCACATATATATTAAATAACTATGGCAAAATCACGCAGCCTCCCCCGTACCCCGCAAACCACTCACTCCATTCCTTACTCTTAATCTCTACATAAATATCTTTGCATCATCCAGATACTGACCTTGCTCACCCACAATCAATATTTCCACTCACTTTGCCTACATCGCTTAATAGAATTAGTCCACCCCCTGTAGTTACTACATTCCCCTTTTGCCTTTCCTCTTATTGAATGGTACTATTAAAGCATTATTTCACTCCTTAGGTACTCTTCCATTTTAAATGCCTTACAATAGAGCCACAAGACCCATCCACAACTCCCCAACTTTTTAGCACCTCGGCTATTATGTCATCTACTTCAACTTCTTTCCAATTTTTCAGAATACCCGTAGCAATACAAAAACTGCTTGCACGCTTCTCTTTGTCATACCCTGATGCAACTCTCGGTTTGCACCTTCGGCGAAGCTGATTATATTTGCATTCGCGTCAACTTCCATACCCACATTATATGTAAACTCAAGTTACTCGCTCCATCTTATTTTGACCCATTTGCTAACAATACCCTTTCATTCTTATCCTTGATGTTCACAGCTATTCTTCTCTTGTGTTTTCACCTTTCTAACTTTCTACCAGATTACCTTCCTGTTCCAACCCGAATCCTCATTCATCTGTCAAAATAATTCCTCTGCTGTTTTATTGTTCTGGTTAATCGCACGTTTCACTTTTCTTTTCTCCTTCACTTAAGCATTCATCAACATTTTCCCGGCATTCTTATTTGCACTATTAACCTATTAAGCATTTGAAAGTACGTCTCCCCTTTGCCCTACACTCTACGTTTTACAAATCGTCATTTCATCCTTCAACATTTTGACTTTTTCTCTTTCCAGTTTTACCACACCTACATACAACCCTTGCACTACCTAATATCACTTCATAAAAATGTTACTTATTTATTTATATACAACTTAAACGCATTTACTCTCTCCTACTCTCAAGCGTTCTCACATACTCTCACTTTTCTCTTCAATTACCTTTCCACCTTCCTCTAATTTTTTTTAACCACGTATCATCCTATTTAACCCATACTTTTTACAGGTTCCACATCAAATAAATCCCGCAGCATATTCTTTTTTAGTAGGCACAGATTACTTACATATGTATGTATACTCTTAACTTCTCTCCCTCTTCTTCAGCCAGACCCATGTGTATTTATGCACAAATCGGCTGTGCCCTCGCCAACGGCCACCAGAAAAGACCATAAATTTATGCAAAATACTGTGCTGAAAGAACCTGTTTGCTACACGTTTTTTTCAGCATGAAGCCATTACTATGCTCTCTAAATTTTCATTCTCCCAAGGGGTAATAACAACACGATAATAATAATAATAATAATAATAATAGGTATTTATAATACGCCCTTCAGGGCTGTTAGCCCTCCCAGAGCGCAGGTTGTGTAGCGAGTGTAGAGAAAGTTTACAGGGGAAAGAAGGCAATTCTGAAAAGATGAGGCTTCAGGAGACGTTTAAAAGTAGCAAGGGAGGGAGAAGATCGGACTTCGGCAGGAAGAGCATTCCAGAGTCTAGGAGCACAAACTGAGAAGGAACGGTCACCCATCGAGCAGAGGACAGAAAGAGAAGTGTTCAGGTTAGACCGGAGTACCCGAGGAGTTTGACGACGGAAGAGGGCAGACGAGAGATAAGATGGAGCCTCTAGTTTTAGGGCCTTGTAGGTGATCAGAAGAATTTTATAGTGGGTACGGAAGCGAATAGGTAACCAGTGTAGCTCCTGTAACATAGGCATTGAAGGAGAGAACCGGGGGAGGCGAAGGAGGAGCCGGGCAGTAATAGTTTTGAACTAGTTGTAGGGGGGGAAGTGACGAAGAAGGGAGATTCACTAGAAGATAATTGCAGTAGTCTAAGCGTGAGGTGACGAAGGCATGAATAGCAGTCTCAAGACTTCGTCGACCAAAATGGGATGAAAAACGTGAGAAGTTGCGGAAGAAACCGAGGAAAGACTTACAGATACGATGGATGTGTGGTTTAAACGAGAGTTGCTCGTCGAAAATAAGACCAAAATTACTGACGGAATCAGAGAAGGCGACATTGATTTCTCCAAGGTTAAGGGAGGAAAAGAGAGCTTTAGATTTCTTGACTATCTAAGCGGTACCAACAAGGAGAACTTAAGTTTTATCATGGTTAAGTTTGAGACAGTTGGCAGACAGCCATTCGTTTATGGAGGTGTAGGCTGAAAGGAGCTTGGTAATTGATTGAGAGAAGGACACAGGGGATGATGAAAGGTATATCTGAGTGCCATCAAAATAGAGGTGGAAGGACAGGCTCAAATCGCGAAGAAGGGAGCCAAGAGGAAGTGAGTAGATGCAAAAGAAGAGGGGACCAAGGACTGAGCCCTGAGTCATCCCAAAATGAATAGGAGCGGGCTTGGGGGAGAGGTTATCGAGCGCGACCGACTGAGTGCGGAGAAGAGGTATGAGCAGAACCAATCAAGTGCAGTGCCCGAGACACCAAGAAAAGTGTGAAGACGATCAAAGAGTACAGTGTAGTCGATGGTATCGAAAGCAGAGGAGAGGTCTCAGAGGACTAGAATGGACGTACAACCCATATCGGCTGCTCTACGTAAACCGTCTGAAAGATTAAGAAAAGCGGTTTCAGCAGAGTGCTTCGCTTTGAACCAAGACTGGTACATTTCATCGATATTGCAGTTAGAAATATGGTCATTAAGGTGAGAGAAAACCACTCTCTCGAGGACCTTAGAGAGGAATGGAAGCTGTGAGATAGGGCAATAGCTAGATGGTTCAGAGGGGTTAATGTGTGATTTTTTTAAGGATAGGACGAATTGAGACATGTTTGAAGGAAGAGAGAACCACCCCTGTGGCAAGTGAGGTGTTAAAGAGATAAAAAATCAGTGGGAGGACAGCAGGGAGAATTTAGTGGAGGAGTTTGGGTGGAAAGACGTCATTAAGGGATTCATATTTGTTAGAGCGTGAGATCAAGGCAGTTACTTTCTCAGAGGACGCCCGAGTGAGGACGATAAGCGGCAATGGAATATGGTCAGGGAGAACAACATGGGCTTGTTCAGACGACTGCGGTAGTACGGCGCGAAGGTTAATAACTTTATCAGAGAAAAAATTAGAAAGAATAGAGGGGTTGATGGGGAGAGAGATGGAGGAAATGGGGCTAGGCGAGGAAAGACGAGAGAGGAGACGAAAGATAGTCCGAGGGTCATTCTTGCTCCCAGACAAAAGTTTGCGTGAATGAGCCTCGCGCGCTGATTTTAATTTGGAAGAATAAGTCGAAGTAGCAAGGCGATAGGCAAGTGAGAGGAAGGTCGTGTCCTGCCCACGGGAGCGTGCTTTACAAAGGGCTCGTTCATGAGCACGTAAGGACCTCCTTGAACGAAGGAGTTCCATGGTGAACCAAGGGGCGCGGTGATGGCGGTTTAAAGAAGGAGTGATAAGGAAGGCGTGTGCGTCAAGGCAGGCGAGTAATGATTGGTGCAGAGAGAGGGGCCGTTTAACCAATCTTACAAACTATTTCATTTATTCAGACTCATCAGTAATGATCAGGAACTCCTTTTAAAGTGGAAGAGGGGGGTGGGGAGAGCCTTCATATGTGCTATGCCTTTTTTCATGCTATATATTAAAGCTTTCCAAAAATAGTACCTCCTCGGTATGGTCAGCAATGTCCTTTGTGGTACCACCATCTTTTGTGACTCCTTGTAACTCATTCCAATTCCATCCATTCCTCGTCCCATGTCATTTCAGAAACTCAGTTTCGTTTAATTCCTTCATTATAAAGTTCATACACTGGAAATACGTAGAGCCCACTCATTGCAAATTTCACCCTGATCTACACCTAGACGCATTCTATTCACTCCATCCCTCAAACTCTTCCTTCTCTTTCATGTTTGTCTCACATAAAACAAACATCTGCAATCTCATTGTTTTAAAAACACTCACCTCAACTCTCATCTTTTTCACATTACCTATTTCCCTCACATTCCACATTCCACACTCCTAGTCGGTTGACACATTGCCACGGATTAACCGCCATAACTATACTGGACCGCGTGATCACGCCCATAACCCTCATTGCGTATTGCGCTCGCAAGAAAAAACTTTCGGGTTCGTGGCTTTTCAGGCCTTTTAAGACACGTGCTGGAGGACGGTCTGGACATTTTTACTGCTTACAACCTGATCACACATAACGGCACACTCGAAGTAGATCCCAAACCAATAAGACTTTGGAATTGAGACGAGCGCAGAGATTTCGTCCTCGTCGGCTTCTCAGAAAGTCGCGAGTGCGTGACCGAGGAAACTGGAAACTCGCTTTGGCCCCTCCGCCCATCCGCGCTCACCGCGGGATCGATATCCAAAACGGTGGTGTCGAAAACTGATCCGCCACCGCAGATTTCGTTTCCATTCGGCCCAAGTCGAGGAACTATGGGAGTCAGCGCAAAAAGCAAATAATAAAGTGGATTCACTATTAATTAAAAAAGAAGCATTATGTACTTCAACTATATGGAAAAACCTACGAGGGTCACTCTACAAGAAGAACTCCAAATCTGTACATATCCACACCATTTGGGGAGACAAGTGGGATGACAAATTGATGAATGAAGTGGTAAGAAACTAGATGAAATATGTTCTAAGAGTGGAAAATCTGTTGACCAACGACAATCAAGTAAACGAAAAGAATTTGAAACCTTTGGAAGAAGATTCGATATGAGAAAATAAAGAACACCAATGCAACCATTGAGGGAATTTTCACTTATTTGGGAGGGAAGGCCATAAAAAAGGTGGATAAATAGATAAAAATATAAATAAATAAAAAAATAATGATAAAGACTGAAATAGCAAATGTCGTCCCTAAATACTGGACTTCAGAAGGCTGTATTATAATGCTCCAGGTACTAGTTCGTAAAGAGAGCCCCGGTACTCAAAAGCATGAGCTTAATCGTATTCGCAAGGTCTATTTGTTATGCTAGGACAACCACTTAGCTGTGTGTATGACCTCAGGGTACTACCATACAGATATTTCAGACGCATTTCTTTCGTTTCAGGGGAGGGGGGTTGTCACATATACTCTCATTGGATTATACAGAGCTAATTTTCATTACGAGTGTGTTTTATAATGGCCAACCCCAAGAAAGTTTTAAAAAGAGTCTCATAACGTAGTGATGTAGGGGAAAGAGAAATATTTCAAATGTAGTTATCCCGAGTATCTAGAAGAGACTATTTGGAGCTTATGGGGACGGGACGACGGGAATTACGGGATTATCAATAATAAATTGTCGCTTGCCATTAGACCCCCCTCATAGAGAAATTTGTGTATAACAGGTAGAAGGGGAGATGAGTAAATCCATTAAAAACACAAACAATTGCCAGAACACCAGAATCATGAGGTGTGGAGGGAAGTTAAGCGCATGGCTACCTTAAGGCGCCCATTTATCTTCTGACACCGCCCGCGAAAGAGCTATACCCATGCCAAAGATTGTTCGTCGTCACCCATCATGTTTAAAGGGTGGCACGAGACCAGACCAACTCCTGTCTAAACTAAATAACGGGCGAGGGGGGATATTTCAAGCCGCCTACATAAACAAAACAGGGTTCACTTGTAAGCGAAAACACGGAGCACAAATAAAGGTAAAGGAGGAAAAGCGACTTTATTACGGGCGGGTTAAAATTAAACTGCACCCGTGATGTTTGCGTTAGTCTAAACAAATTACCTGGCGGAGGGTGAGAAAAAGGAAGCTTCATTCATATCTAGGGAGGTTCCATCTTTCATCTACGAAGGGGCGTACATGTAGAGCGCGTAGTGAATTTGGTAGTAATTGAACAACGGTTACGGTAGAAAGCAACAAGTCAAATCTTTCACTACCATCTTTATTCAGAGAAAAATCAAATTTTTCATCACTCTTATTTTAATGTTTAACCCTCAAGATTTTGGCATCAGTTTACTTTTAATTAGTACCAAGCAAATAGCTATACCCACCAAGGGCATTTTAATTCAGCGTTATATAAAATTCCAGATGGAAGTTCGCAAAAAGAAAAACACAAATACCTCAAAATACGAACTTAAAACCCCCTTTGGGAAATTTTAAATTCATCCCAATTCCACTAAGATGGATTCTCCCGTTTACCGTTGCTTCCAAGGTCTCGTATAATTAATTTAGTGTCAAATTTATGTTACAGGGTGGACACAGCAGTTCAATGCCACCTGGTGAAGATATCTTTGACCTTGGCACTCCTTGACGTAAGAATTAATAGCGGCCTCACGAAAACATGTGAGCCATAAAGAAATATCCGCTCTCAAAGAAACAATGGATGCAAGTTATCAGTAATATCTTCAAGGTGTGATGCTGCAACGTGTCAGGGAATTGAGATTTCTTTGTATTAAAAAAAGTGAAAACTAGCGAGGGCATCGTCACCAATAATTGTTTTGGGGAAGTGTTGAAGTAGAGTGAAAATGTGTGGAAGACAGCTACAAATCCTTCTACATATATTCGCTCCAGGAGGTTAAACTGCGATATTTGTGGCTTGTAGGGCACATACTCCAGATGTCAGCTGCCGCATGGTTGCCTATGCAACACCTGACACATCCTTGCGAATGTATGAAGAAAGATATGGTTACTAGAAGGTGAAAAGAATGGTAATAGTGCAGGTGCATTGAGTCCCACCCACACCCCAACCAGAGCTAAGATGTAGGGGGGGGACTTTCCTTTCTTGGCCCCGGCAAGGGGTGAGTGCATCGAAACTTCTCTGCGACTAACCTACAAAATTATTCGCTATCAAAATACTTAGGTGAGAAAAATCTTGTAAAGAAAGAGTAAAATGAAGATGTTTAGGAAAAATCCTAGGTAGCTTCAATCTAGTTTGAGACTACCCGGATCACTAGGCCGGGATGGTGTATTGCTCCTCCAGGTGCCAGGATGAACTGTCTCCACGGGGCACACCATTGTGGAGGTGAAAAAGTGTGTAAGAGACATAAGTCGAGATGGCAAGAGAAATATATGCCTCTATGGACAAGTAGAAGAAGGAATTGCCTTGTCCCTTTTCCTCAACGAAGGCAGGTTCTCTTGAGGGCAATTCATAAACATCTTAACGAAGTAATTGCTTCAGGATTATCCGAAGGAGCAGAAAAGCTTCGAATGCAGTGCCAGGCAGAGAATCCTATCATTTAAATGTACAATTTGGCGTTATTTATTGCATAGAGCTTGATTTTTATTGTCTGGTGGACATTTCGGTTCGCTGGGAAAAAAACGCGGCGAACAATTTCACTTTGTCCTAAGTTCAATTCAATAGGTTCTTGTAAGGCGCTCTTCAAGGTCAAAAAGCCTTCAAAGAGCGCCTGTCTACCAACTAAGAAAAGACTTGATAAAATAGGTGAGTCTTCAAACCCTGCTAGAGGGCGCCAAGGGAGGAGAGGAGCGTAATACAGCAGGCAGAACATTCCATCTTCTAGGTATCAAAAGCGTGGATGGTAATCGCGAAACTGTGATTAAAGTGGGACAGTATGGCTGAGATTATGAAAAAGAAAACAGAAAGAGGATCTGCAAGCATTAGCAATATGGACTTTGAGAGATGATTGATTATCAAATATCCATATTTTTAACAGTGTTGGGAAGAGAAAACGGTGCGCCTTCGAGGCTAAAACAGAGCGATAGTTATACAGTGAGTTGCATCCGAAGGAGTTCTCACCTGGAACCCCAGATTATCATGAATGAACTTCAGAAAGTTGTTTCAGGGCAATTCAGTCGTATGGAGATAAAAAAAATTATAAGACTCTCAGCAAACGAGGCTGAAGAGAAATATAAATTGGCCTCTTATTAGGATAAAAATGGAGCGATAGACAAGGCGATGCATGATAATACTGAAGGAAAAAAGATACACCAAAAAGAGGCGAACCAAGAACCGAGCCTTGCAGAATGCCAAAGACACCGGCCTAGATATATCACTCGGATATAAACAGATTAAGAGCAAGATGATTGGTACGATTGGAACAAGTCAAGGACAGTTCCAGAGGCACCCATGAATTCCGGAAGATATGAAGACGAGTGCAATCGACAGCATCGAATGCAGTTCAGTAAGATATTTACTAGAATGGAAAACGGACTAACATCAGCCGCTTGACGAAATCGGTCAGGTACATACATTTATGAGAACTGATTCAGGGCTGTGTTCTACATTGAAGTCAAATTCAAAGATCTCATTTATGTATGAAAAATACATGTAATCTAGAATCAAGCTGACACCAGTCTTTCAACGACTTTAGAAAGAAACGAGATTGGACGGTACATTGCTGGGGATTTGGGGTTCAGGTCAGGTTTCTTAAACATGTTGCCTAAATCAGTCTGTTTGAAATCAGATGGTACCACATTCAATGAGAGGGGGGGTGTTAAATATACCATTTATGTGGGGGAGAAAACATGACCCGGCAATAGTAACTACATTAACAAAGCTTCAGACATGAATATAAAACGAACCCTCAGGCTATTAAAACTAAAGGGCAACAAAATAAAAACCACGGCACCTCCTCCTCTTTCTAATGATCTTTAAGTCGAACAGAGGGCTTTGATCCCTCATCTTGATAGACCTCCTGTTCTTTAACCTCACAAAAAGTCTCTTCCACACACTTTCGCTTCTTTTAACTTCATACCTTTCTTCAAAGAATTCTTGGAGGAAAACCTTTTGGGGAGAGTCACACTTGTTGTTATTTGTATGCTGTTCTACAGTTGCGTACATTGCAATGTAACTGTAACTAACATTTGTCATAACTTGTCCCCATAAGTGGGTGAACCCCCCTCTCCCGTGTTCTAGGACAGCAAAAGTGATGGCTAAAATATCCAATTGAAGGTTTTTTTTGAGCTGTTAGATTGATCTATTTTATCCAGTGACTTGTTCGGCGTGGGGAGGAGCGCCCGCTATTGTCATTTAACTGACAAAGTAAAACTAAGATGGACCACTCCCAGAACTGATAAATAAAGATAAGCACTCCTAAATGTGCCGTTAAAATGTAATGCCTAAATGGGGGGAGACTTATTCTTTCAGGCTTTCATTCAGTTGATTGATGGGCATTTTGTAATGGCTCACAGCCTTGAAAAGCGCCTTACAAAGGCCTTCTTATTATTACCTAACCTAAAATTGTAAATGGAAGCACTATCTTTTTTTTTGCTTTTGAGTAGTTATATTTACTTCATCCAATAAAACAAACTTTCATCGAATGGAATGGAGATTGGAACTTGCCATCACATCTTCCGCGCCAGAGCAGAAAACAGGCTAAACAAACAGGTACAGGAGCAACCAAAAGGATCTGGTGTAGGTCGACCTCATATGGGCAGTCGCAAGAGACAGAGAAGTATTACATTGTAAGGAAGTACGGGCGAGAGGATAACACTCCAATGCTTATTGCTTATTCCAGTTTGAAATTCAACTACCTAAACACTTTGAGCTATGAATCATGTACCTTCCTGATATTAACGGGCTCCTATCGGTGTTCGTTTAGTGTGCGGTCTTGCACCATATAAATATTTTGTATATGTTGTACAACAGAACCTATCAGATTAGAAAGAAAGTAATATCCTATTTTAGGGTATATATTAAAAATGAATAAACTTTAGTATGGACATATTTAGTCGTAAACATAACCTCCATCTGTCAACAAGCTTATAAAAATGCTAAGCTTGTAATATCTTTTAGGTTTTGACGCAAGACATAAATCAAACTCGTTTTCAATCTCTTCTCTTGATGTCACCCTAAGACCATCTAAATCGTTCTGTAATCCCTAAAACAAGTGATAATCAGAGGGAGCAAGGTCATGGAAATATGGAAGATGAAGCAATATTTCCCAACGAGCTCCTTTAAGAGTTCTTTAGGCATTAGAGCTGTATGAGGACGGGGATTATGGTGATGGAAGATGACACCATTCTGTTGGCCCAAAGCGGATTTTAAATGGCAAGTTGAATACAGTAGAGAGTAGGATTAATTATATATTTGTTGTCTAACAGTTCGTAATGGACAATCTCTTCAATATCCTAATGTACAATCAACAAGATCATTTTGGATAAAGTCCTCCTCTCGATTGTTGTTCTGTATCGTCAACTGGTGCACGAACGGCGACGTTTAACGTTATGATAAAGGATCGATTTCTCATCGCCAGTTACAAACCTGCCCCAAAATGCTGTCTGAAGGTGTCGGGGAAAACAATAAGTCATAGTAAGAAACAGCTGGGGCAAATTCGTCGAAGACAGTTCGTGCGGGACCCATTTTCCAATCACTTATGCGTTACGTTAAATTGTTCTGCGAAATCCCTAGAAGTTATAGCAGGATTTGCTGGGACAATAGCTTCCAACTCTTCGCAATCAAGTGTTTTTGATCCGTCTTTTAGACTGAAATCTTGACTTTGGAACGGGAAAAAACACCCCCTATAACTTCTTTCATTTACTGCATCATATCCATAAGTGCTCTAAATGGATTTTCCCACTATACTTTCATTGAAACCTTGATGAAACTCTTAGAATAAAACATATCTAATGTGATCTTGAAATGGAATAACATAGGGGTGAATACCCAAGAAGATTATAAACAATATTTTTTTATAATCTGAAAGAATAAAGTATAAATTACTCATTATATCATTCATAAACGATACCAAGAGACACTACTTTAAAAAATACTATCTAAAACTTGATTCTAGAAAATTGCGCTTATTCCCCGCAATTCCTACATGTCCATGAACCCAGCAAAAGATGATTTCGAAATTAGCCCGGCTCACTAAAATCGTAGTGTCACTGATATCGCGAAACAGGGGATGCGGAGATTACAATATCCCGAGAGCACTCATGGCGGTTTATTAGTCGCTATAAATCAATCCGGTCTCAAAACTGCTCACGCTTCGGAGATCGGAGCTTCGGGAGCAGAGGCCTGGCGACCATGTCAAGGGTGGTACCCTCCAGGGTGGCGTCCTGCGCAGAACCAGGGGCGTCACCGGCCGGAGAGCAATACTGAGCTCTCGAAGGAGTTTTCTAGGCCTAAACCCAAACGGCTTAGGGTATGATGTGAGTCTCTCGGCAGCATAGCCACCGTCGAGATCAGCTGTGGATGTAGTGAGAGCTGTTGGCGACTGAACGAAGCGCCGGGCTCGGGCGTGCAGGCGAATAATGCACTGTGCACGCCGCAGATTGAGTGATATTACCTCGGCATCGACAAATAAGCTCTTAATGGGGGATGCGTGGGAGGCCCAGGTCGCCAGGCGAAGGCCAGTGTGGTGGATAGAGTCTACATTCCACAATACACGCTCGGCTGCGAATGCATAAAACTCGCATCCGTAGTCGAGCTTTGAACGAACAAAGGATCGAAAAAAAAGTAAGACAGTGTCCCTATCAGTGCCCCAGGCGCTGAGCGTCATGGAACGAAGAATATCCATGGCGCGGGTACAAGATACACTAAGGCTGTGAATATAAGCCTCCCAGGTGAGGTGTCCGTCAAATACAAGTCCAAGGAAACGGCACGAGTCCACCACTTCCAGGCGAACTCCATTTAGAAACAAGTATGGATAATTTTAAAGTCGTAGATGGCGGCAAAATTGCACCACCTTAGTCTTTGCCAAGGAAAACTGAAGCCTGTGCGCTTCGACATAGCGAGAGACGCGTTTCAATGCCTGTTAGAGTCAACGCTCCAGAGTTGGCATCTGGGCCGAGCCAAAAGAGATCGAAAGGTCGTCCACAAAGAGCGTAGCTAGAAAATCTTCCGGCAGCATCGAGGTGATGCCGTTGATGCTCAGGGCAAAGAGTGTGGCACTGAGGACACTTCCATGCGGGACATCCTCTCCCTGCTCTATTGAGCCGGAGAGGGCTCTCCCCACCCCCACCTGTACGCGAAATCGGCGATCTCGCAAAAATTCAGATATAAAGATTGGGAGGCGTCTCCTCGCCCCCATCGTGTAGATACTCTCCATGATACCGTATTACCATGCAGTACCATAGCTATTCTCCAGATCGAAAAACACCGTGGCGTGGTGAGTTCACAAAGGAAGGCGTCACAGATAGCATTTTCCATGGGAACAGATCAGCAGACGTCGAGTGGAACTTGCGGAAGCCGCACTTTGCAGAAGACAGGTGGTCCCCGCTGTCCAAAAAAAGGCTAATCAAACGTTTACCAATTCCTCCATCAACTTTCACACGCGGGGTAGAGTGATCTTACCCCAGTTTTCGTAAAGCGAGCACAGTAGCAATTCGCCAGGAGTCTAGGAGGATGCCTTCCACCCAGATCCTGTTGAACAAATCTAACAGAAAGGACATGCTTCGCTCACCCAAGTGTCGAAGAATGGCGTACGGGGCATCATCTGGACCAGGGGAGGTGTCCGCGCACGAAGCGAGAGCGGAACGCAACTCACTCAATGTTAAAATGTCGTTGAAGGGTTCTTTGCCTCTGTAAATAAAGTCCAATTGGCGTCCCCCCGTGACATCACGACACGCAATGAATGTTGGCGGAACAGCATCCCGGCTAAAAAATCTAGAGAAAGTGGTCGCGAAGGAGAATACGAGCGAGGTCCTAAGAGAACTTGTCCCGAATCCTTTTGATTAACCTCTACACCACTGCTGGGAGAAGGGAGAGGGAAGCCCTGGTTTTAGCTGGGGCTGGGTGTGGACTCTTTGTGCCAAGAGTGGGTAGAACCCGCAGAAGGGTTCCGAACGGGGGTAGAAACAACCCTGCTCGTAGGCCTGGAGGGGCCAGGAACAGAGGGTGTCTTTTTCAACATTGAGGCATAAGACATCCCAGGCAGCACCAGGACCAAATCCTTAGCCTCGCAAAATTAGAGAAGATCCTGGGCCTGAACGGCAAGGATTTCCTTCTCAAGGAGATACGCACCACATTGCTTTGAAGAAGCTGGGTGCGGCTCCCCGCAATTGAAACTTTGGCCATACACGATTTGGACTTATCGTGTGCGGCCTTGGAGCAACTTACACAGACTGTGGGTATCCCCGACTTTGCACGACTAAAGAAACAATTGGTATGGCCGAAGCGGTGAGAGTAGTAACACCTCCGCAGCTGTGACACGAATGCCTTTACGCAGTAGCGATATCAACCGACACACACCGACTCAGGGAGCTTGTGACAGTCGAAAGTGACGAATAGTGTAAGGGTGAGTTTTGAGTTCCTCCCTGTTTTCTCATCACGCGTTCGACTTTGATCGATCTATGATCGGCCAGCTCTAAGGTGATGTCATCTATGGAGTAGTCCACGAGTTTCCTCGCATAAACTACTCATTTCACGAAGTTCATGGTAAAGTGCGGCGTCACACTCATCGGCGTGCCATCAAGTGGCCGAAGTGCACTAATCATGGCCGCATCGGATGGATCCGACGCATTTCCCAGAAGACTCCCGTCCGCGAAACATGTCACCTTCGGCGCTCTGTAAATCACGCTAGCTAGTGCTCTCCTTTGATCGCTCATGTTGTCCTGCGCCAACATGCTGCCATCAATGGATCGAATAATCAGAAAGCGTTGGAAGCCAGCAGACTCGAAAACGCCAGGGAGATACTCCGCTCTGCGCACTTGCAATTTTTTATTTTGTCTAGGACTCATCACTAGAGTAGCACCGGAGCCAGACGTGCAAATCTTGGCTTGGTCGCTTACCGAAACGGTAGCGCACATGTCCGTCCTCGTAGGTCCTGCGGAGGGAGAGGAGCCCTGAGTCTTTTTCGTTCTACGGTTTTATTTCCTTTTAGGAGAGGAGGGTGGGGAATGAACCTGCTTCTCTCCTCCTCCGGAAGGAACCCTTAGGTCGGATGGACCGGCCTCAGCAAGATCCTTCCCTGAAACGGAGAAGGTCTTCGCTCTCAAAGGGGCATCAGCCGGGGGAGGAAGTCTCTCCTTTCCATGTAAATCCTTGGGAGCCCGAACCGTCTGAGGAGAAGCTTGCACATGGGCGGACTCGGGTTCTGTGCTTGGCACCAAGCTCAGGTTCGACCACATGAAAGATCCTAGCGTCTGGGGCTGGGTCACCTCAGGGACCTTGTCCACCTCAGGGGGGGGGGGGTCCATGCACCCTCCCCAAGACATCATGGATCATATTCGAGGTACGTCTTGTCTCGTTGTGGGCCGGCGAAACAGCATTCGTCGGGGAAGAGAGGGGGGTACGTACAATGGCTGCCTGTAAACTTGATATGCTCGCCAGCAGGACCTTAGAGGGCACGGGCCGACGGGCCCTGTTATCCTTTGGCCCCCAAAGGGGTTGACCCTATTAAGCCGCTCCCACCGGGAGCGTTCATTTATGGGCAGCTGGCCTACTTTCTTGGCAGTCCCCTGAGAAATTAAGGTGGGTGGGCCGTCTCTGGTAAGAGGCATTTGTCCAAAGGGGAGTCCCCTTCATCCCCAGGCCTAGGAGAGGAGTAAGCCTTATTTCTGGTCATAGAGGTTTGGAGGGTCCCCTGAGAAAGCCCAGGGGGTCGGGAAACCTTTTCTTCCGTGGAGCTGCCCGAGAGCGGCTCCGACGGTGGTAAAGGGGGGGAATAGGAGAGGGTTTGTTTGTTTTTTACATCATTATGCAGAGTGACCCTATTAGTATCTGGGAACGCGAACGCTAATCACCCCTACGCAGTAGCCCGCTCTGCAAGGGGGGAGAACAGTGCCGGCAAAGCAGGCTGCCGCCATACAAGACCACTCCTCCCACCCAGTTGCTATGCAGCCTTTCGGTATGGCGATTTCACCTTAGGCTGGGTGTAAAATTGATAGACCGTAAAAGGATATAGAAAGGGTGTGTTAGGAAGGTGAGGGTGGGTGTGAGGCAGGTTGGTAAAAAAACACCACCCAAACCGGAGCTCAGGGGTGAGGGGCGTTGTCCCCACCCCCTCAGCCTTGATTCGGGATGGATGGATGGTGGTTGAGAAAGTGACGGGTAGTTTCATGTTTTGACACCAGTCAGCGATCGGCCAGCCTTTCGTGGCCCATGGAGTGGAAGCAATTCCGCGCCAAGGATATTTGGACTCTATAAAAAAAATGAGAATAAAGGAGGGAAAGTTAAAAACAGCGAATATCGCAAAATCTCCCCTGGGGATAAACCTCTTTTGCCAGAAATATTGGACCCGTGAAGGTTTTAAAGGTCATAGAGGATTGTTCGTACAACGAAGCACAGAGACTCAAATTTGATGGCATCTGACCAGGGCAGGAAGCAAAAATAAAAACACAATATATATATATATATATATATATATATATATATATATATATATATATATATATATATATATATATATATATATATATATATATAAGCCCTGTATCACGCTTTATTGCAGGTCAAACTTTGGCTGATATTTTGAATATTAAACATTGTACAAACGTGAAACTTGGTACATTGAAATACCCTAGGAAGGTAGGTACGCAGTTAACTAACATTTCAATTATATTGATAAGATACATACAAAGTTATGTTGAGTTATGTATTTTGATGTGCTTTCAACTGTGTCACGCTTTATTGCAGGTGTACGAAAATGCCCCTGAAACGACGTCTGACACCTACAGAGAAGACGCGGATTGCTGCAAGTCTCGCAGAAGTCTTATCTGTTGGAGAATTAGCCCAAGAGTTTGGTCGGCATACAAGAACATTGAAGGCGTATGTGGAAAACCCCATCACCAAACCAAGGCAAGATAAAGGTACGAGAAGAAGTGCATCCCAGCGTGACATCCGAAAAATAGGTAGACAAGTAAGAAAAGACCTCGGTAGCACAAGTGCTGCCATATTTGAAAGTACTGGAGTTGCTCCTTTGTCCAGAAACATCCAGTGTAGGATATTTTAAGAGATGGCCAGAAGTTTTAAGTGCATCGCTAGACCCATCCTGAGCAAGAATCACAAAGAGAAGCGTATTGCTTGGGCACGGAAGTACATGGAGATAAATTTGCAAGATGTCCAGCAACACCTACACCGCGTCTCTGGAGGAGCATTTTGCAGCATTGTTATATGATCTGCCACTTTCACGTCGACGGCAATTGATTTTTATGGATGATAATGCTCCTTCGCATTCATCCGAGGGTACAAGTTCGTACCTCGTAACTCCGAAAATCACAGGCCAATTAATCACTTATGACTTGGCCTCTTGACCTAAACCCTATCGAACAGTTTTGGTCGATTATATAAGGAAAGTGTATGGAGGAGGTATCCAGTTTCCATCGAAGGATGCACTGTGGGAAAGGATCAAAACAGTTGCTGGTATCATAACATCTTCCAAGATTAGTCGTCTAACACCTTCTGTGGACAAAAGACTGTTTGATGTCACTTCTAAGCAAGGAAGTCACGTCGACAAATAAAGTACGGCACCAACAATTTAATTGCGTTTGCTTCATATTTTTGGCTGCTATTTTTCGGTAAGGTGTTTCATTATTACAATAAAATGGTAATATAACGATAATACTTTATTTCATTACCTTAAATTGGCATTTTCGTACACCTGCAATAAAGCGTGACACAGTTGAATGCACATCAAAATACATAACTCAACATAACTTTGTATGTATCTTATCAATACGATTGAAATGTTAACTGCGTACGTACCTACCTAGGATATTTCAATGTACCAAGTTTCACGTTTGTACAATGTTTAATATTCAAAATATCAGCCAAAGTTTGACCTGCAATAAAGTGTGATACAGGGTTTATAAATATATAAATATATATATATATATATATATATATATATATATATATATATATATATATATATATAACGAGGTAATTTCAGACAAAGGTTTTCAAACTAAAATCCGCGAATAAACGGATGAAGTTAGGGGAGGTGAAAATGTATGGAAGATATTTAGCACGAACAACCAAAAGAAGAAAGTAGTTAGGACCATTTAGACCCAAAGGTATGGAAGGCCGCCGAACCAGTGCCCATGAGGAACACCCAAAAGCGTTTTATTGGGCACCCTACCAGTAAATATTGAACAGAAAATACCCTCCATTCCTTTGAAATTTCCCCCTTGCTCTTCCACACTTCCCCACCCTCTTCTTCCTGAAAAGGGGTGTCCAGGGTAAATTGTTACACTGGTTCTGGAGGAACAGCACGCCCTTCCGGTCCCAGGGCCTCTGACAGTAACAAACTAGATTGAGACTACCTTGTCTCCTTATAAACATTTCGATTTTACCATTTTCTTTCGACACTTTCCTTGTAAGATTCATCTAAACTATATTCTTGACCGGCGGATAATTTTGCAGGCTAGTCATTGACCGGCCTTCGTCCATTCATCCCTGGTCGAGGGTGAGCGCTGGTTCTCCCCTCTCTCTTAGCTCTGGTTAGGGGGGGAGGGAGAGTCAGCATTCTTTTTGCCCTTACTCCTTCTACTCCTCCCCTTAATCATTTATCTTTTTAAACACCCGCAATGGGATGTCACGTGACACCTTGAGGCTTATGTGCTTCCCCCCCCCCCCCCGAGTTCTAATGCCCAAAGTTTGCCCTCCCGGCCACGTTGGCTACTGGAGGATCTGCGGCTGTCTTCCACACATTTTCACTTTCTTTAGCTTGACGACTTTCTGTACAGACCCTCCTTGCAAACTTTCTGTGGTATATGCCCTCGATGCTATTGCGCATTTAAATCCGAGGGAGAAATCTACTTTTTTCCTTATCTCCCTCCGAAAACATGATAACGATAATCCATTGGTCACTTTTCTTGATTACAATCAACAAAGAAAAATATCTTATATGGGAGGAATATAGAGAAAGGACTGGCAGCGAGATAACAGGTAAAAGAATAAACCACAAAGAATCGATTGAATCATCTAAAAAGTTGTTTTCATTTCTTGGATAGAGAGAACTCGCCGATTCGAACCATTTGGTCTCTCTCGCGCAAAACGGAGCCAAGATAAAAACGCGATTTGTGTTTTTTCTTTTTAAACAAAGACCAAATATTCGCGAGAGAGGCAAAACGCGACAGGCCGAGGAGAATAACGCAATTAAACATTTTCAAAACGAAGATCCAATTTCGTGAGCTCCAAACTTCCTTAAATTCCGGTGATAATTTATCATTTTGGTGCATAAATTAAGAGGAAGTTTGCGAGCGAGATCTCGTCGACGGATTTTGTGTGTGTGTGTGTGTGTGTTTTTATAGGAGGGTGTGGGGGTAGATTTTGATGTATGCGTATATTGTGGTGTTCATATCTCGTATGTGTATGATGCATGTATGTATTTTAGTATGCATATACTGTAATTTTAGTGTATGATTCAGTATGTAATGTGGTATATGTATTGCACGGTGTATATGTGTTGTAATGTCCATAAGTACAATTGCATATAAAAAAGAGGCCACTTTTGCGTACGAGCAACTTTGGTTCTCAGCCTTTTATTCACACAATCATATAAGCGCCCAATTGCCCGGAGCGAAGGACGTCGGAATCCTGCGTCCATGGAGCCTTCAAAGAAAATATTAAGGTGGGGCAGATGACCCTTTGGAATCAAGCCTCTGGATCTTCGTACTAAAATCTTCAGCATACAAATGGCTCAAGTTTATAAACTTGGTTTTCTCTACGCGGTCACGATTCCGAAGAAATTCAGTAAGGTTTTTCTTAGAAAGAGAAAGACCTTCTGACCTAGAATTTAACCGGAAATTATCGATACTCTGTCCCAGAGCCCACCCAGAGGGCCCAAACTAAAGCTAATAAACGATGGCAACGAATCCAAACGAATTCCGAATCAAAATTATAATTATTAGCGGTAATAAACTCTACTTTTATAGGAGGTGTGTGTTGGTTACCAATTTATGGGGGTACCCAACTTATATGAAGGTGAATTAAGTATCTGACTCCATAGATGATTTCTTCACTGTGTTCTTATTTTGGCTGGGCTTCCTGTAAGTTTCACGGTAATCAAGGCATAGAAGGACGTTGCAAAAATATATTTTATTCTACTATTGGCCTATTAACGAGACATGCAGCACGTCACGAAGTTACTTTGCGGGCGGCGACTAGCATATTATTAAATTCTGAAGCGACAAGACTTGGTGAATTTAAAAGGGAAACGTGAACGAGATAATCTTCTTAACGACAGTAATCTAATAATCTTAATAATGCAATAATCATGCTAATTGAGCTGCTCCGACTATATATATACTTATTTTCTAGGAGGTGTGGCCTAGAATCGTCTGTGGGATGAGTTTCAGTTGTCGAGTTCATTGTTTTCCACCCCTAAGGCAGAGCTACCGAAAGCTGTGTATGTCGAATTACTTACATATCCCAAGTTTTTATCTATATAACAGGATACGCTTGTCGCAGCTTTATGATATAATTTTATTTGACCAACAAGTGTATTTACCCAGGTGCTTCGTATACTCTCGTCTTTTGATAAATCTATTCTGAGACGCAAATACTTGTGCCAGTAGCCAACCTATTACATAATCCGATCACCCCACGTTTTCCTCATGCTGTGCTTATATCATTATATTAATGGACGGATTTTTTAGATCGAGAAAGAATCGTAACAAAAAAATTACATCCCTGAATCAGATCATTATGAGTTACGTCAAGTAATTACCCGCAAAATGCCACACGATGTAGTGTGGGGAACCACATCTGTTCTTTGACATTGCTTTAAGCCACTGACATCCATCGCGGGCATCTTGAACCACACATGAACACGAAAAAACAAGGTTCAGAATCGCACTCCTGTAAATTGCTAGTTCTAAGAATAAAAACTTCGCTCAACCTGCCCATTTTTTCGCCCTCTCACTTTACGCATACACACAGACATAGCCAGCACATACATATATATTATGCTATTTGGACATACGCATTAGTAAGTTTTATGTAGAAGTATTCTATACCCCAGTGTAGAGCTTGGACGTGGTCAAATTCTCTATTTTTTTAGTCGCGTACAGTGCCTCTAAAGTTACTATGTCTGTCCATAGGTCAAGCGATCGGATGGTAACCATTTTACTTTCCACTGAGTTTGTTGGCAATAACATCTTAACTACAGGGTCTATTCCAACAATATTTGAAACCCTTATGTTGTTTTACATTTTCTTTAGAATGATATAATGCCAAGGTCCTCCCAAAGTTAGTCTGGGAATTATTAAAATAAAACTAACTATGGGTCGAATTGCCCAACATGTTGAAAGTTTTGAAGGTCTTAAGGTTATATGGTCATAAGTCAGAATAATTGAGAGCACGCGACTTAGGTCTCTTGACTTTGTTAAATGATTAAACTTGAATTTAACATCAAAACATGGAAGAAGGGGGGGGGGCACTTGTTCTTGGAATCGGTAGCTCTTTTATTCTCCTTTCTTGTATTCTTATTGATTCATTTTAAGCGTCAATGATCCGCAGTAGAGATTCAAGTTCGTACTTTTGGGTGTTTATGGTCGTTGCACAGGCCTTTTGTGAGGTTCAAAATACGGCATCAAGGCCCCAATATTTAGTGCTGAGAGGGATTCCTTATGCAATCTTTGTTATTGATCTTTTTCAGTTTTTTATCTATTTATTATTCTTTGCGTGTCTGTCCGCGTTATTTTCCCAGTGAGTGTCCAATACTCGTCAGCTGCAGCAGGGTTGCTCAATCTACACATGACATCCACTTGCGGGTATCATCATCGTAAGCCACTTTATTACAGAGGGGGGGAGGAGTTTGTATTAACGCTACTAAATGTACCATTCTCATCCCATATCGGTCGCCCCAGGAAGCACAAAGCCCCCAAAGGGGCGCTCTGTATTGTAGCAACTAGTCAAATCAAGTTGTATCCTCAAGAATCCCCTACCCCCTTCACAAAGCTCCTATTTGACCACCTATCATAAAACACTATTCTCAAGTACACTCATATTTTCCTCGTAAGTCTATTATTATTTCTTCTTCCACGCCAGTACCACCTTAAAACACTTGATCACTCCTCAGTCACACATTCCCTCAAACATATCTAAATATTTTAACTATCACACTTCTTTTATACAACCAAAATTACTTTGAAATTGTTGAGGTGCACTTCATCCTTGTGGAAGCGATGCCACATCGAGTTGCTACTCTTTGCTGGTCTGGGTGCTACAAGATACTAGGTACCTCTCCCATGACCTTTGGCACTTCAGTGCACATCTAAAATACCAAATTTTAACTGCCTATGCAGGAAATGAAGCAGTGTACTAAAAATGTATTATGTAGTCATAAGGAATGCCAAACATTCATTTTCAGAGAGTCCCATCCCCCCTCAAATTCCGAGAAATTGGTACCACCTCGCAATTCATCCAATTCCCTGACTTGACATTAGTAACTTGAAAATGGAATTAGCTGACCAACACGAAATTGCAGTGCGGAAGGAAAACACAATTTATTGGCCTTGATCTGACGCTGCAAGAAAAGAAAGTTAAAGCATCAGTCTTGGATGTAACAAAAGAAAAGGAGTCCTTAGAAAACAGAGAAGGGGACTCTTATTTATGTAACAGTTGTTTTCATACCTAACTTTCAGAAAATCAACCCCCATGAATTATAAACCTTGCATTAAAATATCATTTAGCAGCAACGATTTCCTCAATAATTTTTTTAAAGTATCATTGACCTATCTATGCTTTTGAAATTTCAACAATTAAAAAGTTCGCCATCACTCACTTACACCTTTTCCCAACACTTTTTTACTATTCCTTGAATTTAATTTTAGCCGCTCTCCTAACACATGCCCTTTCAAACGGTTTAATCAACATTATCTCTCACCTTCAATCCCTAGAACCAGACCATCAACATGTAGCAAATTGGATAGCACCCATCTATCACCATTTATCATCAACCTAACACTCCCGTCCCTCGCTACCACTCGTACGTCTCTCAACACTCAATCCCTAAACGATATTAAACAGCGCTATGTATATCAAAAACCTTTGCTTCACACCCAAATTTGCATTAAACCACACTCAGTTCAACCTTCTCCTTAAACTACGCCTTATGAAAACTTTTCACACTCTGCAACAGTTTATCCCCTCCCCCACTCCATACATTCTTAGAATCTAGCATAACACTTCATTTTCAACATGAGCATAAACCCAACATGCAATTTACACCTCTCTCTCACTTTTTTACCCTCAGCGCTTCTTCAGGGAACATTATTCTTTTAAGAAAAAGAAAACGAACGAGGGTAATCCGCTCGTCTATTATTTTTAGTTTTTTAAATATAAAGAACCATCTATTGTTTAGATCTCTAAATCAGGAATCTAACCTTTTAATTTTACGATCTTTTCTGGCTGTCGTCAACGAGATCACAGCCTGCGAAAACGAGCCAAATAAACAGTTTAATCGCATCAGACATTTCGACGATGCAGAAATCTTTGTCGGACCTTGCAAGCAAATTTTGGTCTCGCTGAATCAGGTTATCGATTTTAGAACATCTACGCAATAAGGTGGAGTTCAAGGTATCCGAGAAGCGAGTGTAGTATTTATTTGATGGTGAACAAGGACATTGGCGAGAAACGCATTATTTATTGAAAAAGAAGATCGAACCCAGAGGGGGTATCTTTGTCACAAAATTTTGGAAATGATGATCTTAAAAAAAATGGCGAAGTTAGAGAAAGTGAAATTATGTGGCAAGACAAATTATTTTATTGGCATTATTATTATTAGTAATATTTGAGTAGTCATGAGAGGAGACTACTTGGAGATCCAAGGTTATTGAGAATGAAATTAAAAATACAGTACCCCAAAACGCATCCTCCTTCAGTGAAGAAAAATTAAATAAATAAGAGAAAAAGAAAGTTAAAAAAGCCGAAAGGCGAAACAATGCAGAAGCAACTCACGTTAAGCCTAAATCGTCGGTCAAAATGGGTCGTATTACTACTCTTCATCAAAACGTGCGCACATGGGAGCCTATCTAACCAATAGAACGAACTTGAATGAGTATATAACTAGTAATAGCGACAACTAGCTCATCCGAACGCCTGATAAATGCTTCGAGGAGGTTGGGCTTGAGTTTCCAAACCGGAAGTGATCGAAAGAGGGAATCGGATGTTAGACCAAAGATCGTCCAAAGGATCAATTTGTACGGCAGTTTCGTCGTTGAGGAAAATAAGAGAAATTGGCATCGGTTCTTGGAAGATTAGCATTCACCAAAATGCGATCAAACTCGTAAATCAATTGCACCGACATAATAGAAGGAAAATACACGCATATACTAACAAACAAAACAAAAAGGGGAGGTAGATAAACAATTCCTTTGTCCCCATAAATCAAACCCGGCTGAATCAAACAACTGGAAATATTTTTAGGTAAATGTCATCGCTTGGACATTATTCAGGGATTTAAAAAAATATATATTGAGAGAAGGAAACCCATGTAATCCAACGGAGACGTCTTTATCCAATGGGGAAAATAAGTAGAGGAACAGACAGGACAAGAAATACGTCCGAATGGGAAGGAAAAGTGAAAAGGACTGAAGAATGAGAACTTATAAAACTATCTAAAATACTGCGCTTGGGAAGACTCATTGAGAGAAGACGTACGTAAAACGGAACAAAAGCACTCAGAAATACGAACACTCGATGATGAAAATAAATAGAAAGACTCCGGATGGATATAAGGGGATATGGGTAACAAGCTCTCCTCGAACAAGCATCGTACACTCCTTGGAAATGAAGAGAAAGATTAAGTAGAGGAAAAGGGGAAAGAGGCACCTCTGACATCACTGAAAAGAGTAGGATGTGGGAGCATCTTCCATATCGCCGTTTCCCTATAAATATTTTATGACGTCAAGAACAGATCAGGTCAAAAAGACGTCGGATTTTGTAAATTCTTTATCTTATCACCTCACACGCACAAACAATATATATATATATATATTATATATATATATATATATATATATATATATATATATATATATATATATATATATATATATATATATATATATATATATATATATATATATATATATATATATGAAATGAATAACTCACAAAGTACCACGTGAAGTTCGCAATGAATGCAATATCCCGCAGGAAAAATGAAAAAGTGCTTCCAAGTACTTTCGAACTTTATTCAGTTGATTTTTTAGGATAACTACAAGCGAAAATAATATAATAAGGGTATATATAAGCTAGTAAAAGATAAAGGACCGCCTCTAAGACAAGAAATCACCAATGAGGAAGTAGGAGAGAGATGAATAAATTCACAATAAGATTTAGCTATAACACAGGTAGCAAGGTCAAACCGAGAGGCAAGAAAGAGTCAAGAACAGAGCTAAAAGGGTTAAAACGATTAACGAATAAAACGATACGAGAAATAAATTGAAAAGAAGGGGAGAGGGACAAGGATAGAGGAAGAGAAATAAAATAATGTTAATACAAAATCAATGCAATAATTAAATTGACAAATCAGATTCCCACAAAAATGAAAATTGCCCCCAAAATTAGGAACATAAGTCAAAGCTAATTTCTTTAAGAATGAGTTTTTCATAACATGAAAAAACTCATTGTTAAAGAAATTAGCTTTGACCTATGTTCCTAATTTTTGGGGTAATTTTCATCTTAATACGAATTCACCCATCCCTCTCCTACTTTATCATTAGTGATTTCTTGTCTTAGAGGCGGTCCTTTACCTTTTACTAGCTTATATATACTCTTATTATACTATTTTCTCGTGTAGTTATCCTTGAGAATGAACTGAATAAAGTTCCAAGGTACTTGGAAGCACCTTTTCATTTTTCATGCCGGACATTGCATATATATATATATATATATATATATATATATATATATATATATATATATATATATATATATATATATATATATATATATATTATAAATTCACAAAGTAGCGCATGAGTAGAGCAATAAATACAAAAAATCCCACAGGGTTATGAAAGGTTGGAATTTTCGGAAGTAGACTTCTTATCTATTTGGTTTTATACTTCACATCCGTCTTTGATATATATATATATATATATATATATATATATATATATATATATATATATATATATATATATATATATATATATATATATATATATATATATATTTATATATATATATATATGTAGGAGAGAAACCAAAGTATTTTTGGGGACCGATTTATTGCGAAAGGTTTCAACGGAGTCATCCGTTATTTTCTGGCAAACTAATGAATACAGAAAGATGCTTAACCTAAAGACACAAATTTCCAAGTGAGAATTTAATTAGTGGGGGTGGTTTGGAGCGATATTTTTTAGCTAAGTAGGATGAGTCTTCTATTTATCAAGAGACTATTGGAAATTCCTTTATGAAGACTGATTTTATTAGGCGTCTATGTAGTTATATAGTTGTGGCCTGTGGGAATTATAAATTATTTTTGCATTATTAATGTCAATTGAATGGTCTTCATTTGACGCGTATAGGAACAGGCTAGAAGATAGGCTTCCATGACGCATTTACATGTACGTTACTGTACTTCTTTGGAGATATATATATATATATATATATATATATATATATATATATATATATATATATATATATATATATTATAGCATGTTTTATTAAAAGCGACCGCTAGTTTCAAATTAATAATTTTTTTTCAATCTTCTCGATTTGTCTTATATTCGCCTTTTCTTCATTGTTTAACCTGTGGATAAGCGTACCGAAGTTTATCTGGGACTGATGCTTGTTATTTTGCCAAAGGTAGAATAAATTAATGTAATTTAGCACTTTCTTTAATTTAACTGACGCGTTTTGATACATCGAGTATCATCTTGAGAGTAACAATAGGGAATTATTACAAAATATTCAGTTTATATATGTTATAAAATGTGTTAACAAAATTACGAACGGAGCTATACAAGTATAGGTAGGTTGGATCCAGGTGATAAAAGGGTGAAGAAGTAGGTAATCAGATAGAGGGGTGGGGAATTAAGCTGTTTGCTAGAGGGGATTAGTGGCTAGGGGTAGCTCTAGGTACACCTGTCCCTCTGTTTGCTTTTCTTGCGCTGGGCAGGATTTCATTGGAGTTAGACTGTATGGTTAAATTCGGTTGTTTCTCTTGCATATATATAGCTTCAAGGAAGAGCAGTTAACGCGTGTTGAGAGCATAGTTTAAAATTTTGGTGTTTTCTTCTATTATTTTCTTAGGGTTAGTGGCTTAGATGGTATCGATGAAATCACCTGAGGATTTGAGGCTGTATTTGTTGGGTACGTATGGAGATAATATTTTGTTTAGGAATTCCGAGTTCGTACGTGGGTGTAGGGATTTGGCTAGTTAGGGGCCTTAAGGGGTTTCCAACATTGTAGGTTTTCATGGTCTCATAAGCGTATCCTGGGCTGAAGTCACCTATAATTTTCTTCAATTGTATGTTTCCGGGTTGTTTGTTGATCCGTTCAATGATTTGGTTTACCTTCTTCTTAATATCGTCGGTGGGGTTCTTCTTCGATTTTTCGGGATTTACTTTGATCATTTAGGATAGTGTCCATTTTTGCATGGTATTGCTCAGTCGGCATGATGACAAAGATGCCTGATTTATCTGCTTTCCTGATGGTGATGTCTCGAAGTTGAGACTTAGAATCAGATGGTGTCACCCGGTTACTTCCACTATTAAATTCTCGTCTTCGCGACATATTCATTTCACTTCCTTCAGAGACCACCCTTGATTATTCAACCATAAATGCAGAACTTCTTTCTGCTATTAACATGAATCCAGAATTTTATAGGGTTAGATTCCGCTCCGCATGAATACAGCCAGGCCAAACCTACAGACAATTTGGATTCACGCTTCGGCGTAACTTCCAATTCTGGCTGGATTCCGCCCAAGTATCAAACGATTATGAGTCTCTAGTTGACTTTATTCTAAGGGATCAATTGATATCGACCCTCCCTCGCGAATTAAGGGCCTTCATATCGGACAGAAGAGCGTCCACTTTCAAGGAGTGTGTGGAAGAAGCCGACCTTCACGCTTATAGTCAAGACCTCTACCCCAAGGAGGTCAAGAAGAACCCTCCCCTCTCCCCCAAACACAAGTTTGGGTTTAACCGAGGCCAACCCAAGGGCAACAACGGCTTCGTAAAAGTGCAGGCGCCGAGCAAGTACAGGCCTCAACCGCCGATAGAACGAAAGGATGTGAAGCCCCCGTTACTTCCCTCCACGCATAGCAACTACCATAGTACATAGACCAATTGTATGCTTTACGTGTGGCACCCCTGGGCACTTAAGTTACAATTGCCCCCAAAATTCTCAACTGAGACCTCGTCGAGTCACCAAGTCCACCAAATCTCTGCTGCCCTCTCGCCTAATCCGTCAGCCGCATCGCCAGCGGTCCCTGCTCCCCCTCCCCCGGATCAACAAGTAAATTTCCTGTTCAACAAGAGTTCCCCCGGTGGGCTCCAGTTTGAAAATGGCGCCGTAAAAAATGGTTGCCGAGTTAGAGATACAGGTTCCACCTGTATAGTAGTTTCCGACAAACTACTACCCCCGTAAGTCCCCAGAATAACAGGTTCGCGTCGTGCATGACTTTTTAAGTCGTGCCACCAGGTTCCCAGTGGTACGGTGCCATATTCAGTGCCAGTACTTCACTGAATCGGCCGACGTAGTCGCAGCCCCGATGAAATTTTGCTCCGTTCTCATTGGACAGAGCGCGCAGCTCTCCCAAAACCCAACTTCTCAACCGGTCGTTATCAGGGCCCAGGCCGAGAAGGAGGTATCGCTTCCGGTACCCCTATCGTCCCCAGACATCGACCTTGCCACCAATGTTCAATTTGCTGAGGCGCAGAAGAATTACCCCCATTACAATTCCTCTGGGAAAAAAGAAAGGAAGAAGGAGACTGAAACGGTGCAAAGTGATCGGAAGATCGAATACCCAGTGAAGGACGCATTAGTATACTGTTCTTCTGTTCAGCCGGAGAGCCCCCTGACCAACGCGTTGTGTGTGCCGAGAACGAATATCAAACCCGTTCTAAAGATGGCTCAAGATGGCCTAATGGCCGGACATTTCGGCTATAACAAAACGGCACAGGGAGTTTTTAAATATTTCTTTTGGCCAGTAGCCGCCAAAGAAATTATCGACGTCTGCGAGTCCTTTGACCTTTGCCAGAAGGACGCCCCCAAAGGACGTGTAGCCTCCACCCCCATTCAAAGGACCCCAAGAGTGGCCAAGCCCTTCGCCTGGGTTGTAATTGGCCTAATAGGCCCCATTCGTCCCCCGTCAAGCGAGAGACACGCCTATCCAGTTAAAACTGTGTGTCTGGCGCCATATCCTTCCACTCAAGCGGAGCCTCATTCCGACTTGGACGTGAACCTCAATCCCTCCCCTAATGAGAGGTTTCAATTGCTTGCCTAATTGGAAGGCTTTTCGGTGTCATGCTATCGTCGTTATGTGCGGAATTTCCCTGCCATAGCCTCGCCCCTTAACGACATGCTTAAAAGAACGGCCCCCCAATCCAGTCAATTGGACCTCTTCTGCGTAAGCTCGCTTCCACCAGTTAAAGGACAAGCTAATCTCTGCCCCTATCCTGAGATTACCGAATCCTAATAGAACATTTGGTGTTCGTACCGAGGCCTCCCAGTATGGCTTAGGTTGAGCTCTCGTCCAATATGATGACGATGGAGTGGGATATCCTGTAAGATATGCTAGCAGGAAGCTGTCCCATAGCGAAAAGGCGTATGCCATCAAAGAGCTTGAAGCGTTAGCCATAGTGTGGTCTATTTGTAAGTTTAGGATGTATGTTAAAGGTACCGACAACCGCCTGGCCGATAGCTTGAGTAGGAATCCTATAGAAGACTCCCCTCCAACAACCTGAGTGTATAGTAAAATTCGCGTTTGATTTATTTTTGTAAATACTATTTTTCTTTTTGTTTTGCCTTGTTGATGTTGTGTGTGCGTATGTATAGATTAAGTTATCTGTGGTTACAAATTTGTAAATCCCGTGTAGTGTTATGTTTTTTTTTTCTCTGTTCGTAAACATTAAATTTGTAGCTTTATAAGTTCCCCTCTTAATGAAATTATTGTAGACATTTTTTTCGCTCCAAAGTGTCCTGCGCTGTAAAAATGTCTTTGGATAGGGAGGAGTGTAGAGGTATCCCCTGGAATAATATTTCCCCACCTCCTAAGATATTACTTCGGGAAAGAAAGCGATCCGTCACCCTGCCCCCCCTCCGACGACTTCACCCTTTTTGGACTGGCCGCCAGGTCTCCGCAAAATTCACACCGAGCATAACACTGAATTTGAGTCTACCTCCCGGCCGTTTCAATATCCCCCTCCCCCCACCTCGGGGCGGTGGGAGATTACTTTGTAGGTTCGCCGTAAACAGTTTTTATGGCTCCAGCCACTGGTAGTCCCTTTAGTCCGTTGATCCATGCAGTTGACACTTTCCCGTAATGAGACGCTCGGTTTGTCACGCCTGATAACGCGGGCTTGAGAAGGCCTCTCTCTCTCTCTCTGTTTTGGAGAACTCTGGGTATATATGCACCCTCTCCAGGATTACAGACAGATTTGGTTAGACGACACTTCCTCGAAAGGAGTGCAATTCAACGAGCTCTCTCCCGAGAAGTGTGAGTGACGGTCGCAAGCCACGGAAGAGCTGGACATCATACCCGTATCTTAGGGTCAGGGAGAAGAGTCTCGTGAGGCAACGTCAGCCTTTACAAACCGCTTTCGGATCAAGGATTGGAGAAGCCGTCCTCCGAAGTTCTTCTGGTGACCTCTTGAGGACAAGAGGCCCGTTAGCTCGCTCAAGCCGAGTGTGGAGAAGTCATCCCCACCCTCTTCGAAGTTTGTCCGGTGACCTCTTGAGGACAATAGGCCCGCATCTCGCAAAACACAAGTTCAAGAAAATAGCCCTACCCGCTGCTGGTTCGTGGCTACCCTCCGTGAGTAATCAAGGTCACCAAGATCTCCAACAAGTTTGCCCAACCTTACCTTCGAGGTTCAAAGGAACTAAATTACTCACTACCCTAAATCTCATATTATAACCATTCAATAACCCAAGTTATCTAATTAGTATTCGGAACCTAATTCCGTCTTATTCCTATACCCATATATAGCCATATTTATTGTTGTGCCTTTTATTTAGTGTGTATTAAAAATATATTTTTGTCGTTGTGTTTAGTATATTCTTTGGTCACGCATTTGCGGCTATCTATTCAAATCGCACTCTTAGAACAATAACAGTTGTTGCCTTACTTAGCCTACCTTAGAGCCTGTGTGCGCTTATTCCCGTACACTTGGCCATACTTCGACAATATATATATATATATATATATATATATATATTATATATATATATATATATATATATATATATATATATATATATATATATATATATATATATATATATATATATATATATATATATATATATATATATATGCTCATGGAGAGAAGCAATATTTCCTCACGTTTCTATATGATCATCCAAAAGTCTCTTACTCAGCAGTAAGAAAACATAATATAATTAATTACAGCAAGTGTTGAAAATATTGTCCTTGTGCTTGAAAACAAAGATTGGTCCTTCTCAGTTTGTTAGCAAAGACGTTTTAATGAGTTCTATTCTTTCTTTCGACTTACTCCTCTTCACTATGGACAGTTAATATTTCACTTTTCAACGAGGGGTCTCGCTTATTGCGACGAGACTGATGGATGAACCAATCGCTAATGAACTGGGGAGGGTGGGGGTTAATAAAGAAAAAAACTAAGAAGTATGTAATTTCACTACAACATTTAGTAAAAAAGCTTTTCCCTTGGCTGGCAGGGAAATTTAAGTAAAGGGCTAGGAATCCGCTGACTGATGAGACGAAACTATGTACTCTCTAAGTCAAGAAAATGTAAAAACTTGAAACCCCAAATCTTTCTTAATACGGTAAGGTGCTGGCTCACGAAGCAATTGTTATTAGCTACCAATTGTACCATGCGCTCAGTACGAAAGAAATAAATTTCAAGAGCTCATGCTAGCCGAGGGGATACGGCGTTGGTCTCCCGACATCGTGGGACCGGGTTCGATCCCGGCATGAGCGGATACAAACGTCAGCGCACTAAAAGATCTGGCTACCGATTGGTGGACGCGCTGTGCTCATCCCGTTTTAGGGTGGGTAGATCTTACACCTCTCATCTCACATAACGATGGTCAATGTTGCTCACCTGGCAAACCTAGCCAACCGCGGCACCTTTTCGGACGTATTAAACCGTCTCCTACAAAAGAACGAGATTGAGAAAAAGCTGTGGCTCCCGCCCAACGCCGGGTCGCAGGAAATATTAAATATTTAGTTTGTCGACGACGAAAAACAAAAGGACCTAAACATAGAAGATGAAGATCCAAAAAACCAACAAAAACACACAGAAGAAATAGCAACCACGGAGGAAGAAGAAACGGAAAAGAACGGAAACTCAAAAAAGAGCCCGAAGAAAAAAATGACAAAGAAAAAAAGAAACGAAGGAAGAGAATACAGAAGTGGAAAAAAAGCTCAGAAGATGATGAAGACGAAATCCTAAGGTATCTTGGAGTACCCCTCACGGAGAAAAGGGATATCCTACTGCAGGGTTTCTTCTTCGACGCCCAGGACGGGAATCTCAAAGTCTTCGGTACTTCTGTGTGCAGACCTCCAAAGGAAAACGTAGAAAAACTGCTCGAAGGCATCTACCGTGGCGCCTACAAGTGGACCTACGAAAGACCTTGTTCACTGAAGGAAATAGGAAGACTACTGATGGAGCGCGCCATGTTCGTCCCGGACTCGTGCATTCACACCGTCAATATGTCCACCTACAAAAAGTTGAAAAGTGGCCAAAAAACATCGGACAATGAGTGATAAACTATAGTAAAAGTTAAAATAACTGACATTTAAATCATAAATATATGATCCCCTGACAATTCCGGGGGAAACCCCTTTATTTTTCTTACTCATAGGTACTCATATTTTACTCTTCTCCGCTAATTTAACAAAATATTTCACCACTATTACCATTTATTTTTACATATATGTATTAAAATTTTAAATTTTAAATATTTGTAAAAACTTATTGTATTTCTGTCTCTAAATATACCTTTTATACACATAACCAATCACAACACTGCTTTCTTTCCCATCCCGCCTTCACAGCACAACACACACACACACACTCTCTGTTCCAAGGAATCCTGCCGATGGGTATCTATATCCACGTACCTCTGACGCGGAACAGATCCCTCTCCCCGAGGTTACGAAGGCTTGCACCTGAACGCTGTTTAGTGTTAAAACATAATACTTTCTGGCACCTCTCCCCAAAAGAGGACCGGCCCCTGGGGCCCTCGGTCCAACCAGTGATTGTCATACTAACCTTTATGTAGATTTCCTTATCCGGCCGGGGGTCCTCCGTAGGATCAAGGAAGGATTGGCGTTGACTACTACTACTAACAAATTTCAAACTATTTACGACTCGTATGCGGGACTTTTCCCGCATAACTGGTTGAAAATTAATTCGTCTTCACCATCTAACGATTTCCCACAAAAAGGGGTAGACCGTTTTCCCTCCGCACCCTACTCAGCTTCCATCCACTCTTGTACCAATGCACCCTATCAATGCGAAATGCGTTTGCAGGATCAAACTTTCTGGCGTAAGGCTTCCCAAGTCAGCTACCCATATATGGCCATAGTCGCCTTTTACTACCTGCGTCGAAAGGCAAGGTCACTTTCCTGCTTATGAAGGCAAAGAAAAGGCTCAAATTATACTATCATTAAAATGGTAATCCTGGAAAAGAAAGGGCTCATATTACACTATCATTAAAATGGTAATACTGGCAAAGAAAAGGCTCATATTACGCTATCATTAAAATTGAGTTCATGACGAGCGGTAATAAAAGGCAACAACCAAGAAAGTTAAGATACGATTTTTTAGATTTGTTTTAAAGAAAGGCGACATTTATACACGGGCTTAAACCTTTTTGTACATAATACTAGTACCGAAATGATAGCCATTCAATCAATTGAGGAGAATTGAGTGTTGATCCAGTCTACCGACTTAGTCCAGGAAAGTGTATCTGGAAAGAGGGAGAACAAGCAGGTTGCCTTGTATCCATTTCAACGCCATTTGTCTTCTTTTCATCGCATCGTATGTTTAAAAAAGTATTTGATGTAATAATGAAATTTCTCAATATTTTAGGGTGATAATTAAGAATAAACATTAATTTATAAGTTTTAACGTTAAGTTGTATCGAAAGAAGAACGCAAATTTTAAACTATATTCGTGCCAGAATTACGGCTGACGCGTTCTTTCAGCATGATTGAAACATTGAATTTTGTCGATTCCTCCTCTATTTGGAGAAAAGATGAAAAAACCATTGCAGTGGACAAGGGTGGTATTGAGGTGTAGATGTTGAACCAGTAGAATAAGTGCAATAATGAGTATGTCTTATTGTCGAACTTTGTGTCTATCATGTCTAATTGTTTATGTCTGAGGAGATTTTTGGTTTCTGTGTGTAAATGGGGCCAACAAGGTATGTTGTGTACAGTCCGGTGATTGGTCTAAGGTAGGAATGGGCAATAATTTTAAGCAACGGGCCACATTGAAGCTTATGTAAAGCTTTGCAGGCCACAGTTAGATAAGGGTAATGTGAATAAGTATTTATAAATTATCATATTTTTTAAAGATCATTTTATCTACGAATGAAATATATTTGAAAATGACTGATTTAAGAATCTAGCACTTAAAACAAATTAAACTGATAAGATTTTGGCAAAATGTTGAATAATTAATTTTCAATATTTTGTCAAATTCTGAAATGAAACGCGGGCCGCAGTTTGCACACCCCTGTTCTAAGGGAAAGGCTTTTTGTGCTTTTCGAGTTTGTTTATGCTAGATTTAACAGCGGTGGAGGTGACAGGTATTTTATGCATAACACTGGTCTGCGTCAAAAATGTACCTTAGGTTTTCTATAGTGTTTCTTAATGAAATTGACCTCCTAAATCCGAATCTGTGATCCGTTTTTCTCTATCACCTCCAGTTTTTGCGATACAGGGGGTGATAATAATTTTATAGTTTATACATCTCCTATATTACATCAAATTTCAATAGTTTTTGCACTGCTCTATTCGCAGTAAATTTTGTGTACATTTTAAGTAATTATGCAAATAGGTTTATATTTTGCAGGTTAAAAATTGCTTAGCATTATAATAATAAGAATAATAATAATAGTGGTTGAGTTAAAAATGAACAGAAAATGTAAGAATAGCTCCGGCAGATTTTGCTATGTTTGCGGCAAAGTGACTTTTCCTGAGCAGCAAAGTACAATCCCTCCTGTAATTAAATCTTTGTATCATGCATATTTTGGAGTAAGGCTAAGAGATCAAGATAATTGTTTTGCACCACATATCTTCTGCAAGGGATGCTACATAAGTTTAAGACGCTGGAGTCAGGGCGAACAGAAGTCTCTCTCTTTTGGTGTTCCCATGGTGTGGAGAGATGGCAAGGACCACACTACGGACTGCTATTTTTGCATGACAAATCTTAAAGGTGAGCATTGTATCAAGTATTTAAGCTTTCTGTATTATACTGGCTCCTGAAAATGTCATTATTATGCAAAGACTTAGCATAAAATTAAAAACTAACATAGTTCACTTCAGCATGAACATATCCTTTACTAAACATTTATGTACTATCTGCAACTCCAAATCAATTCCTTTATGTAATATGCAATTATATTTTCCAAAGGTATAAATAAGAAGAATAAACATAGTGTGGCATATCCGGATGTTACATCTGCCATCAAACCCCTGCCCCATGGCCCAGGAATTCCTATACCTTCTCCCCCTCAACATATAGAGGTACATGAAGAGATTAATATGGAAGTTGACCAAGATTATAACACATCTGAGTCTTATCAGGTTTCCACACATGATATGGTCGCAAGACCATTCACTCAAGTTCAGTTAAATGACCTGACCAGTGATCTGGGGGTTTCAAAGGCGAATACACAACTTCTTGGCTCTCGACTTCGTGAAAGTAATCTTCTCGCTTAAGAAACAACATTTAGGGGGGTACAGAAATAGAGAACAAGAGTTTCGAAGCTATTTTTTACAGCATTCTTCCAGCTCTTTAGTATACTGCGCCAATATTAAAGGACTTGTTGAGGCCCTTGGAATTCCCTACAACCCATTAGAATGGAGACTGTTCATAGATTCCTCCAGAAGAAGTTTAAAAGCTGTGTTACTGAATATTGGTAACAAGATAGCTTCCGTTCCTATAGGCTATTCAATCCAACTTACTGAAAGTTATGAAAATATGAAAAAATTGCTGGATGCAATAAATTACTCTAGCTATAAGTGGAGGATATGTAGTGACTTAAAGGTAAGATCATTTTACACTGGGCATTTCTAAGCTTTTTGAAATTGACATTTTTATTTTTAATTGTTAATACTTGTATACACCTTTTGGTCAACTTACATTTTACAAGAATGCAAATCTGGAAATCATGAGTCATTTTTGAGTTATATTTTTTGTTGAAGTGTGTCCCTATAGGTTAATGCATCCGTTTGGGTTAATGGGGAACTTATCCTAATTGAGAAGGTATACAACACAACTCAATAAACTCAAAATAAGATGTACATATATCCAATTAGTTCCAATACGATGATTTAATGCATCGGCATACAGGATCTCCCAGTACATATTCATATTCTTATTGTTTTAAGAAATATTACTTGAATTTGTTTTTAGAAATATTACACTGAATTTACATACCGTGCTAAATTTTTTTCAGGTAGTGTCTCTTACGCTTGGGACGCAAACAGGCTACACGAAGCATCCCTGTTTCCTATGTTTATGGGACAGTCGTGCAGATAGTATGCACTATGAGAAGAAGGTTTGGCCTCCACGAGAAGCATTTAGAATTACATCAAACAATGTGATAGCTGAACCTTTAGTGCCTCCTCAAAAAATACTCCTTCCTCCACTGCATATAAAGCTTGGCATAATGAAAAATTATGTCAAAACCCTTAATAAAGTAGGCCAAGCTTTTAAATTTCTTCTTCAAAAATTTCCACAAATCAGTGACGCTAAGCTCCATGGGGGAATTTTTGATGGACTTCAAATCAGGAACTTGATCAGCAATTTGATGCATCAATGAAGGACATATAAAAAGATGCCTGGAAAGCTTTCAAAGCTCTAGTTAACAATTTTCTAGGCAATAAAAGAAGCCTAGAAGAATATGTTGCCCTGGTCAATCAGCTCTTAACAAGTCTCAAACATTTGGGAGCTCGAATGTCTATAAAGATACACTTTTTACAGTCCCATCTGGATTATTTTTCCGACAACTGCGGGGATTACAGTAAAGAACAAGGTCGAAGATTTCACCAGGACATAAAAACAATGAAATCCAGGTACCAGTGTAAATGGAACGGAAACATGCTTGCTGACTACTGTTGGTGTTTGAAGCGTGATGCACCAGATGACAGGACAAACGAAAATCGTCAAGGGCGTCTGTTCTTCGAAATTATAATTATTTTCTTTATTATGTTGCATTCTTTTATTTTTTGTTTATTAAAAGAATTATAGTTTACATACGTGTATTCCTGTTTATATGATATAACAGTAATAATGCATTATTAGATAGAGAAAGTTTTTTTTTAATTCAGAAAAAATGAGGTAATCTCAATGAAAATGGTGTATGTTGTACTGAGAAAATCTGACCTGATTGAACAAATATACATTCATTTTTGAGCTCAGGAGGTTGGATTCATTAAGAAACCACAAAGAAATCTTGGGGAACATAAATTTTTTTTTCAAACGCAGGCCTGTGTAATTGATCGTGATAGGGATAAATTGTTTATATAGGATTTTTTAGTGTTTCTTTTTTCTTATCAAAAGGTAGTACATGTTAGAGTATGTGTGGCATTGAGTTTTTAGTTGGTTTCACTGCAAATGTTTAAGATGTGTTGTGTGAATATCATGTATGCCATACTGTGAGAAATCGAATGGGATTAGTGTTGCGATTCAATTTTCTCTATGGCTCTGTAAAATGATGGTTTGCTAGGAGACTTGTGGTTGGATATGTTTGTTAAGCTTTGAGTTACTGTGGGGCCTAGGTATTTTAGGTGATCGCCTTATATTTAATGTAGACCTGTGGTTTATGAGTTCTTCAGATTTTTTTTTATATGGTAGAAAGGGGTTGGCGGTCTTCGTTTGCGTAAGAGAATATACGAGAGTAAATGTCATGATATGTGGAGAGTTAGAAGACCACCTAAGAGGTTGTTGGATTATGTGAATGAGTGTTTTAGAAAGTGTAGACTGCATGATAGAAGTATATTCCATTCTGTGCTCATTTTGATTACTGTTGGGAAGAAGATGTATGCTGAAATTGACTGTTGGTTGTGTTGGTAGGTGTGCAAGTAGGGATATTTCTGTAATTTGGAAGTTATCTTATGAGTAGGTTGTAGTTGTTTTGACTGGATGTAAGGCACGAGGTGGGCTGAGCGTTGAAATCACCTTCTATTATATAAGATGTCTGTGCAATGCCTTTTAACTGTGGTCGGCAATTTAATTGCGTTGATCTGTATGTTTGGGAGGTATGTATATTTTATGAACTTGTGTAGCATTTGTTTGTTTTTTGCTTGGTTTGTATGGCTATTATGTGTACGGGATGATATGTAGCTAATTGTGTTGTACGTTTGTCTTTATGGTGAGGCCACAAGCATGATGCTCATTCTGTTTCATAATTACTGTGTATTCGTTTAAAGTTGCTGGTTGTATATCTAGGGGAAGTAGGGTTTGGTGAATGAGTGACATATGTTGCATTATGTTTTTGTAGGGAATTATGTAGTTCTATTTTTTTGTCTATGACACTTTTAATATTGATCGGTATTATATCAAGAGCGTTTGTTGTATGATCGTTGGTACTATGTGAGTTGTGTACTCCGTACTGTTTTTCAGTGTTTCTGAAGTGTATATGGGACCAGAGTATACGAATGTTGCAAAGCATTTCGGTGTGTCTATGTGTGAGAGGTCTTTTGCAGCTTGTGCGTGCGTATTTGCCTCAAACTTAGATTAGTTTCCGGGTGGTTGTTTGCTCACCAACCTGATTGAGTGAAAATAAAAAGTGAGCTCTTTAAAAACAGTGGGCCCATTTCTGCCAAACATCAGAACCACCGGGATACGAAGTTCACCCTGGAGGTGAAGTGGGAGGGGAATGTTTGATGGTCCTCTTACGGGGCTGGGCATCTCAGATTTCCTCGACGTTCACAGGTTACGCACGTGAACACCATCGGTACCGATGGTATTTAAATTTGAAATATTGTCACACTTTAATATATTAATCTTCCTAAGCCTTAACGCCCAAAACAGCAATTTTGATTTCTTCAAAGTCGTTAACTAGTAACCATACTCGTTAAAGTTTATCGGAATATATAAATTTAGATAAAGAAATAAGTTACTGTGATATCTGTTATAGTATGCAGGCTTCATATAAATTAAGGAATCAGAAGGGCCTATTTCAGTTAAAAATTCTTTTTTTTTCAAAAGATAATCTTTACTTAAAGACAAACAAATTCTGAAAGTATTGGAAGCTTGCACCCTCTCTATCAAGCTAAAATAGGTCAGAAATTCGTCTCTTCGCTCGTATTAAAAATATCGGCTACTCAGTATGTCCTATTGAAAGCCACTTTTCCACCTTTGGTTTTGAACTAGATATGTGGAGACTGAGTCGGATATTTTCCAAGGGGTGGAGTAGGAGTAGGAATATGTGTCGGATATTTTCCAAGGGGTGGAGTAGGAGTAGAAATATGAATCGAATATCTTCTAAGGGGTAGACTAGGAGTAGGAATCTGATCGGATATTTTCCAAGGGGTGGAGTAGGATTAGGAATCTGAGTCGGATATTTTCCAAAGGGTGGAGTAGGATTTGGAATAGGAGTCGGATATTTTCCAAGGGGTGAAGTAGGAGTAGGAATCTGAGTCGAATATTTTCCAAGGGGCAGACTAGGAGTAATAATCTGATCGGATATTTTCCATGGTGGGTTGAGCAGGATTAGGAATCTGAGTCGGATATTTTCGAAGGAGTGGAGTAGGAATCTGAGTCGAATATATTCTAAGGGGTCGACTAGGAGTAGGAATCTGATCGGATATTTTACAAGGGGTGGAGTAAGAGTAGGAATCTGAGTCGGATATTTTCCAAGGGGTGAAGTCAGATTAAGAATCTGATTAGGATATTTTCCAAAGGGTGGATTAAAAGTAGGATTCTAAGTCAGATATTTTCGGATATTTTCCAAGGGGTGTAGTAGGAGTAGGAGTCTCAGTCAGATATTTTCCAATTGGCAGAGTAGGACTATGAATCTTAGTCGGATATTTTCCAATGGGTAGAGTAGGAGTAGAAATCTGAGTCGAATATGTTATAAGGGGTGGAGAAGGATTAGGATTATGAGTCGGATATTTTCCAATTGGTGGAGTAGGACTAGGAACCTTAGTCGGAAATTTTCCAAAGGGTAAACTAGGAGTAGAAATCTAACTCGAATATGTTACAAGGGGTAGAGTAAGACTAGGAATCTGATTCGGTTATTTTCCAATGGGTAGATTTGGAGTGGTAAAATTTTGAACCGACTCCACAACTCGGATTGCCTGCGTTAGCTCTGAAGTTGCTAAACACAACCCCACTTCACCTCCATCGCGAATTGTTGGTTAGGTTTATAAAAGTTTTTCGACCTAGGGGAGGGGGTGACTGTTTAATAGGGATAAAATAGGAGGTGAGGAATATGTTTGAATGAGCAGTACGGGAAGGCGTATGTTTAAGTAATCATTCATTTTCACCCTAACTCTACATACCCCCGTTGTATTACATGTTTTTTCTAAAGAAATAAAAAAAAAATTCGGTTCACAGATTTCTCTTATACTTTTACTATGTCATTTAAACCACACTCATGCTCATAAACAACCAAAATCCCTAACTTGTCCCAACCCCTCCCTTTTCGACAAATTAAGCCAAAATTATGGAGTAACGAGGAGTTCGCCTCCACCAAACAAGCAAATAAATAAATGGAATCCGAAATTATTTACCCAGCCCCGTTATCTAACAAGGAGCCTCTTTATTACCACCCCCATTTTAAACAGAGTCCACTCCGCCATGAATTATATTGGTGGGACTTTCGATACCAGGCTACCAGAAGTCAACCAAGCTCACTGCTTTTCTTCTGGTCAATTTGAGACATGGTGGTACTGATCAAGATTCACCACGATGTAGTTAATGAAGAGTTGGGAGATTTGTTTGGGAGTTTTTTGAAGAATAGAGGTCCCAATTTACTCATTTGAATGATAGGGGTCCGATATTTGCAGATTTGAAGAAGAGTAGGGTCCCAGTTTTAGGCGTTTTGGGACAAATAGTGGTCCCCAAACAAGAAATGTAAAAAAAGTATATTCGAATAAAGAAAACCATTTACTTAAGTTAAGTTAGGTTGTTTTTGATTAATGAACGAAAGGAGCGAACGAATCAGCTTTATACAGTGTGTGCCACGCACATACAGTGCCATAGATCTAACCTAAATAAGCGAAATCCCAATCAACGACGCTAATACTGCAATAGCCTCATTTATAACTTCTAAGGAGAAGATATACGATACCAGGCCCACCTATTTTAGTCGAATTATTTCTAAAATGACCTATTTGAACAATAAAGCCTCGTCTGGTGCCCATTTGAAGAATAGATACCAGTTCTCTGAACGATTCGGAGCTCTATGCTTCAAAGGTTCCTTTGTTTTGTTTTTTCCTTAAAGAAATAAATTGTGTCACCAACGAGAAGTTCGTATAAAGAGTACAAGCAATTAAAAGTAAGAACTTGATTCCCTTTTGGAGATCATTGGAGAAATTTACCACCAATTTTCGTTTACCCTTTTGTGGTCATATAACTCTTGCCTATTATCAAGATCACTGATCGAACTCCAGCTTTCAGATCAACGGCGTATTTCTCCTTCATTTAGCTACCATGAAGGATACAGGTACGCGGAAACTTACACACACCCACATCATCTTCACATACATTTCACCGCTCACGCGTTCACTCCCCCCCCTTAACCAGATTATTCCATCACTATCAACCGCATTACCATTGTTCAGTCATTTATCCCACCGCACTGCCAGTCTCGTCTTTGGCTCACAAAGACCCGAACGATTGGCCTTAGAATGCAGATAAGTCACCCTATGGACGCTATTGCGGCGATTAGTCAATTTAAAAGAATTTGTATCGAGTGAAGCTGAAAGAATTCGAAGCATCGACAATCTAAGGACACTTATGTATTGCAAGGCTAACGGGGTCAAGATGAAAGGGGCAAAGATTTTATTAAAGATAAAATAAAATCAAATGGGATATCTATGCCATAGTTTTTTTTTAAATACACTTGTAAATTGATAGAGTTAAAGGAAAGGAGAATTACTAGTAGGTAATGGCTCGAGTAATTAAGATACGAGACTACTCGTCTCGCTAGCTCGTGCAACTCTCCTGAAACTACCCTCGTTATGGGATAAAAGCAGGTTAATTTGTGAGGAAGAAGAGTGGTGATTCAATGAAATGGGGGACAAGGGAAAGCAAAGCAGGAAATCGACTAATCGACCGTAGGAATAAACTCATTGAGAGAAAGAAAAGAAACAGAGAATTGGAGATCGTAGCTGTCAGGAGGGAAAGATCGAAGCGGAAACGGATATGATAATATGAATAAAGAAGATACGAAAGGTGAAATTAGATCAAGAATGAGGAGAGTAGACAATCTAAACCTTTTCCAACCCTCTGAAAATTCGTACGCACAAAATAGCAGACTCAAATTTCCAAACTACTTTCAACTCAAGGGCTGGTATTGAAAAAGACTGCAAAAGAGCTCGAAAGAATAAAGAGGCAAAGAAATGCAAAAGTTGAGACAAGAAAAATAACCACACCAGACCACCGTTCCGATGTCCTCATAAGGGAGGAAGAGGAGAACGAAAGAGCAAAGCCATTCAAAGGAACGACGTCACTACAGATCTAAGTGCAATGCGGCCACGGAGTTACAGTTACAGAATAAATAATTAAAGACTTAAAAGAAGGTTTTGATGAGGGATGAAGCGGCTGTCATATGAGCAATCTCGCCATAGAAGGAAAAATTGGCCTACCCTCGGATATGAGATGTGTAGTTACATTGAACCAAATGTAGTGATTTATCTTTAAGAAGTAAATATTTGGTGTAATCCTACCTAAGATTATAAGAAAACAGGGCTGTCATCACGTATAATTCGGGAATTCTCTTGTGAAGTGAAAGTGTGCCATTCGAAATGGTCATCCAGATGCAGCCAGATACATGTTATGAAGATGGAAACAGAGATTAGAATAAAACAATAAATAGAAAGCTTAGGGGGAGAAAATATGACGCGGATGACAAAGGACTTATGTCAAGCCTTAAATGTAAATGTAGGTACCACAAGGACACATTGGAGACCTTCAGAAACCGATTCAAAGGTAAGAGCTTGAATCTCCTTCGAGTTTTATTTTATAGAGCCCATCTGGCGATTGCTGAATACTAGGCTAGTTTAAAAAACAAAACAAAAAAAATTCAAAATCCAAATGGCAAAGAGACAAAAAACAAAAGCAAAGTCAAACAAACAAGCAAAAAAGCAAGAAGAAGGAAGCACACTCTGACGCAGGATCTTGCGACCTAAAACAAACAGTCAAATAAAATGGAGGAGGACAACCTCTTCTAAAAAGTCAGATAGTCCATAAGTCTGTGTACACAAACCCGTCCCGAGTACAAATGACAAGTGATAGCGATCCCGCACAAGAATGTGCCGAACAGTCTGGGGGACAACGCAGTCGTCGCAATAAGACGCGGGCGAGCACTCCATCAAATGGCGGCGCGTCCCGCGAGTGTGTCCAATTTGGAGACGACCGAAAGCGACCTGAAGCCGTCGTAGCCTTGGGGGGTAGGATCAAGGGAACAGTCGCGGCACAATGGCACGCAACTTTAAAGTTCCTCTCACCGTCTCCCATCTTATTTGCCAAGCAGCACGGAGGACTGCCCTGAATCCTGCCATGTAGCCGCTCTGAGGAAGAACCAAACCGTGGTCTGGTCGCCCAGTCTTCGCGGCCCTCCTTGGACCGGGGCATAGATAAGAGAGGGGGAGGGAGGGTAGTAGGGATGAAATGGATCAACCTGATTGACAGGAGTAATGAAACTTGATTCAAAATTAGGGATAATAAAGACTCCTTAAGAGAATTGAGGTGTGCGAAAGACTGCTTTAAAGAAAACAAGGGTGACAAGGATTGATTAAAAGGATCAAAGGTTATAAGAAGTGGATTGATTAAAATGGATAAGAGATGACAAAAACTAGTATAAAAGGAACTGTGATGGCAAAGATTGATTAAAAGAAACGAAGAAAACAAGGATTGACTAAAATATTCAAGGATAACACGAACTGTCAATGTGTAAAGTCTGGTGTGGAAGGGAGTGATTTAAATTCATTTAAAATGGCAAGGAATAACTTAAAAGGATCGTCAATATCAAAGACTGGCTCAAAAGAAATGGGGATGTCAAGGAGTAATTTAAAGCATTGGGAGTAACAAGGATAACGAGACGCCAACCTCATAACCTTTAATTTCAAGGTTAGTGGAAGGACACATCTGGACACTACAACGCACACGAATACACAAAATAACCACATTGGTGCTCACAAACACGAACCCACAATCAGCTTATTGCATTGAATTCACTAAACTGACAGTCCATGAAATCAGACAATGAAATTGTCATAAAGGAAACTTTCAGAGCACAAATCTGAAACAATAATTGTGCTCTAGTGCTCAATTTACTTGTGTTGAAATAAGTGGCGGTGCGAATAAGTGAAATATCCCACAGAATGGGGGAAAAACAATAGGGGAAAATAGAGCACAGAAACATGTGAGGATCTGGCGTTGAGATCGCACACAAACAAAACTGGAGTCATAAAAAGGTACATTTAAATACACTAACGTGGAAAATTCTGAGTTTTTTTATTTAATTTCAACGAGGAAGAAATTGATTGATCCTCAGGTATCTCAATTTATCTCGATTAAGGAGGCATTGGGTTTGTTTTATTTGGTTCCCTCTGTTCGCCCACATTCCCGGAATTGTTGGAGCAATTTTTAGCTCCATATTATTCTTCGCAATTCTTATTCTTCTTTTGTCTATTCATTGTTCCTTTTACGTTCCTATTTGCCCCTATTCATTGGTACTATTTTATTTAATTTCACTACGCATGAAGACCTGCTTCGTTGAGGAATGGGAGCAGGTTGGGTGAAATTGTACGACATCTGTTTCCTACCGCACCATATAATCTTCAGTATCTTCCACACATTTTAACTTCTTCTAACTTCATCACTTTAAGAATCGTGCTTTAAAGCATTTATGGAGATGCCCTCTATGGTGTCCGCTTGTATTTCCATAAGATATTTGATTTCTCTTAACATCTTTCCATGACCTAGATCCAAGCTGTGTAATCCCCCTGGTATTCGAACCTCGTTTTTTGTATTCTCTGGTACACTGAGGCGCTTTTTTTTTGTTAAAACACACCATAGGACATTCTATTCTACTTTATTAAAATAAAAGAAAAACTAACGAGGGCATCTCTATAAGAAATAATTTTAAAAAGAAGTTCGAAGAAAGTATTAAGTTAGAAAAAAATGACAAACGATAGAATTAATTTTTAAATGTTAAATATTTATTTTTAATAAATTTTAATTTATAACAAATGGTAAATAATTATTTTTTAAATACTTTTTATATATTTTTCAATGATTCAATATATTAAATCCGATTTTAAATACTTATTTAACTCTTCAATCTGTCCAGGGACGATCCGTGTAGTCACTCATCTCTAAATGGGCCTTCGGAATGGACAAGTGATGGGGTGCCCTGTGCTTAATATGGCACAAAGGGGGAGGAGGTAATGGCGTTGAAGTGGATACACCCCACTTTGCGAGAAACTGGTAGAAGTTGAAATTGAATAAGTTGAATTGAAGTTGAAATTGAATACGATCTGAAGTGGTAAAATTGCCCAAGTGCTTTCAACCTCCTATGAAAGGTACCATTATACTCCTGCGCTGGTAGTTTTACAATAGTTTAAAAACTATGTATTTGAGCCAGTACAAAAAGAACCAAAAACCATGCAACTCTATTGAATCACATAGGGGCACTTTAGTGCCACCGGAACGCGGTTGAAAAAAAAGAGTGCCATTTGGTGAAATGCAGATCATAGTCTCGAGTGGGTATCTGAGACAAGACTCTCTGACACGAGAGAGGCGGGTGGGGGAGAGAATCTCATTCGAAAAGGGGAGGGGGAGAGAATCTCACTCAAAGAAGGAGGGGGGATCTCCCTCGAAGAACGGGGGGAATCTTACTCCAAGAAGGGGGGCACCTGAGAAGAGACAAGAGAGGATTTGTTGAATCCCTCCCCATACCCCTCTGAAAACAGCTTTGAAATTGTGAACGACGGGAGTTTGTATATTTGTGGAGATTTATTTTTGTTTATTTACGTCCTTCGTTTATATTCATTTATTTAATTAAAAAACTAACGAGGAAACTGTGCTGGAAAGTTATGGAAACGGAATTTGTAAAGAGGCGAAGTGAGTAGTCAAAATGTGTGGAAGAACACGCTCGAGTGGATAACTTAGCGTGATAAGGTTGGCGATGACACCCATCCTCCCTCAGGAATCTGGCTCGTGGAAATAACGCAGATGAGTCGAGGCAGATCTAAACAAAAATTTCATAATCGTCAAAGAGATTCCTAGACCGTTTCGACATTTCACCTCTTTCCAAGGTTTCGTGACCGATTCAGAACTGCTTCTTACCGGAGTACTACGGATGCACTTATGCGCCACCCTGTTCGTGTATTCATGCTTGTCCCCTCAAGGAGAAGGTGAGGGAACATTGTACTTTTGAACCTTTTTTACTCCTGGTGGTTTATAGTCCAAAATCCCGAAAACTGCGTCTTGGTCTTTTATTTTACTCTTTCTTTTATTTCTGTTTATCTAATTCTTTATTCCTTTACTTCACCTATTATTTTCCATTTAGTGAACGTGCCCGCGTTGGATTATAAACGTTGTATTACTGTATTCATTCTTCTTTTGTCTATGTCATCTATTTACTTTATCGTTTATGATTCAGAAGTTGGTTACTTTATCTCTAGTGGTTTACCATCAAACCTTGCGGGTTGACCACATTGTTCATCAATGGAATTTACTAAACACGGTAACGCAAGAAGGTGGGCAATGGGACATACCAAGACTTCGTACAGTGCTCTTTAACAATTGCAACCTACGAATCGAAGGGTGACGTAAGAACTCTCGTCTACTCGCAAGATCTTCGTAAGTGAAGTTCTTGTGCTTTATCGAGACGTTCGCTGAGATATAAAAGGATCTCCCTTAGGGCCTTCAAACGTGCCTTGCAAAGCAAACACTTCCATTGAGCCTGTTCTTAGTCGATAGATCGGTGCTCTACGAAGGACCATGACTGAAGAGTGGCATACAAAAGTTCCCTAGATTTATTATTATCTTTCAGGATGATATATTTTGTTAAACATCCACGCATTTTCTTATACTTTTTATTCGCAGGTAAGCGACTCTATAAGTTACTATGTCAGGCCGTAGGTCGGTTGTTTGATGTAACCATTTTACTTTTCAATGAGTTTTTTGGCAATAACATCGTAACTATTCGGCCGATTCTAACTAAATTTGAGACCCTTATGTTGTTTTACATTCTCATTCGAATTATATAATTGTTAATGACATCCCAAGGTTAGTTCGGGAATTATTAAAAGATTTGAAGATCATTAGGTCATAAGTCAGAATAATTGAGAGCACGCGACTTAGGTCTGTTGACCTTGTTCACCGTTAGTGTTTATTTATTTTTTTGTTCTTATGTCTTGACTGAACCCATTAAGCGTCTCATTTTTCTTCACCCAGCCTGAGCATCTGAGATGACCCCCTACTCAGGGTCTCTCTACCCCCCCTGAGCATCTGAGATGACCCCCTACTCAGAGTCTCTCCACCAAATATACAATTCATAATAAAATGATAAGTTCAAGTTGGTGTGATTGATTCGAGGTGGTGTTCCCGCTTCAACCACAGTACTTCCAACTACCTCCTGAGTACTACACATTGTTCCTCCTTTCTCGTTTACAAGGGCGAGGTTAGTGAAGTACCTTGGCACATCGAAAGATTGACACTCTCAGTTCCGGAAATATAATTACGCTGCAGTGCCAACTAAAGCGCGATTACAAGTGTCACTTAGCTATCAGGGCCAAATTCATACCTCTGAAGGGCTGTGAAATTAGTACTACTAATACTTTACTACTGTTAATAATAATAATAAATCCCAAAGAAGTAGTAGCATGCAATTAAAAGATCCCGTGCGAAAAGGAGGAGCAGCATAATAGATAGACAGCAGAAGGGTGACCTTGAAAAATGGGGAGCACTCCAATAAAGTCCAACGACGTATAGTCCTATCTATCGAAGGCCCCCCAAAGGGGATCACATTTACACATTTGAGTAGTCTTTATATTCATTCAGTAAGATTGAATGCCATCACTTCCACCTTGAGTTTTGCGGCCTCGCAGGGACACGTACTTTAGTTGCCCATTTTCACTTCCCCTAACTTTACCTCTTTCTTTGCGAACCTCTTGTCAATTTTTTCTTGGTCCCTTTTATAATCAAATAAAAGGGTTAAAAACCAAACACGGGAAGGGGGACGGGTGTTACCTAAAAGATATTATGGGAGTTATGGGTACCCTTCGACGAAGAGATGGTGGATTTGATGTTAAGAAGAGGTTGGGTGAATTAATTAATGAAGAACTAACGAAGAAGAAGCAAATTTGAGAAAAACCGAAAAAATAAATAAGAGGCCAAAATCACACCCACGCATGTAACTGCATTAGTCAACGAGTATAAGTCTTTATATCCATTGACGTGGAGATCAAGTATAGCAAAGTGAGAAGTCCATCTATATTTCAGAACCTTTCAAATCAGTAAATGCAATAAGTAAGCTAGAAAGCACTGAAGAGGTCATACCTCGACCAACTCCATTCTCATTAAAACTCGAACAATCATGCACTAGTTTCCAGACCAAGACAAAAGAAAAACCTATAAAAATGTGCATAACAGACACATTACCAGTGCCTTTTAGACAACTATAATACTGTTTAATATTTATTTACATAAATTATAGCAATATTAAATAAACTAAATAAGTGATCGAAAATCCGTATCTGAATTTCGATTCGCCTCAAATCTTTTGCTCAAAGCCCACCAATGCATTAAATTTGATCAAAATTAATCCGTCAATAACCTTTTGAGATATCTTGTGCACAAGAAAAACATACAAACATACACGAGTGATCCAATAACGTACACAACTCTTTTGACGGAAGTAATTAAGACATCACAAATCGATAACACGAAGAATAAGATCGCTCTAAACGAATGTTACGTGTCGGGGTTGTGCCATTATCACTCGTACGTTCCTTGAGGCCTGGGCGAGAGGATTTTAAAGCACTTTTTCCCCAGCAAAGAATGTGGTACGTGGGTAGCAATCCAAAGAATACCCAGATTAGTGATGGGTTCATTTTAACCAGAGTTGGCAAATAACCGTACGAAGGCTTTCAGCATAACGGCCCATCCCACAAATATATACGTTCAAGGTCGCAATTTTAAATGCTTGGACGTTGTGTGCGAATTTCAGAAGTTTATCGTACGCCCTCCCACTACCATGAATTAGGGGTGGAGATTTTTTTTATTTAGTCTTTGTCATCTTTAGCCCTTTTCCTGTTATTTCTATTTATTCGCCTTCCTTCGTCCATCCGTAATTTTCTTTATTCATTATACATGCTTTCGTTGGTTTCCCCAGTTTCCTAACGGCCGGAAGACATGACCCCTACGATGGAGTGGTCAGCTGGGATCGTCCTGTCCTTATTTCCCACGCTTGAGCTTTTCTATTTTAGTTTTCGGTTTTCCCATTTATCGCGTTCCACTCTGATTTCTTCTACCAGTGCATTTCGAAAACTGTTGCATTACACCCTCCCATTAAAATTCAATGCATACATTGCAGCACATGACACCTCCATCAGTCACATTTATTAAAAATGCTTTGGAGGTTCCAAGCACAAATCAAATGTACCCGGGAATCAGCGAGCGGCGAAAGGTTATTTATTTTGATCTGTAAAACAGTCGCATCCATCAGCGACCTCAAAATAAGTCATAAGCTGCGTGGATTAATTGCTAATACGACAATTCCTTCTCGAGTGGATTTCGCTTGCACATCTATCTGCATTTGAGCAACTAATTTCAGATGCATCGTATTTGCACTCTAATGCGAGATGCAGTTGGCAAATATTACTAAGCATAGACATGAGTGAATTTCAGGGTCACGATAAAATTTGCTAACCAACTCTAATTTAACGATACAAAATGTGTTAATTTACTAGTGAATGTCATTCTCCGATAAATATTACCACAAACTAACACGTTTTTAACATGTTTCACACGTGTCATGAAATATGAATGGAAGTCAAAGCTATTTCAATAAACAAACAAATTATCGCACAGCTAAAACAAGCATCACCCTTATCGCAACATGGGCCTTCATATGAAATTAGTCAATTGCAATTCTTCCTCAATCGTTCGTTCACTGTTGTCAAATCAACATAACACCTCTGCACAAGGCAAACGCCTTCCATAACTGACAGAAAACCAACTGGCTTAATAATAAAAAGCACTTCTTCAACTTTACAGCCATGTGTCAGCCATTTAGCAGCCAGGTGGTCTGACGTTTTCAGCCATTCGAAGTTAGATGAGTACCATTATTCTGTTGGAGGGATTGCAGATAAGGCAACTCCTAATGGCATCGAACGCAGCCCAATAAAAATGCTTGCCCCCATCCTTCTTACCAGATCCCATTAGCACATCGAGGTAAGAGGATTTAACCAGCGCCAAACTTGTCTCAGATAAGATATTATGCTCTGAATCTGGACTCTTCGCATGACATCATATGGCGGTGTATCATGCAGATACCCCCCCTTCCCCCGGCCTAACACACACAGAATCCTCCTCCCTTACTCCTCTTCCATTTGGTCTGAATAATGTATACATTTCAAAAGCAAATTTTAAAAAAATGAATCCTCTTCAAATTGAAATCAGAGAGTCGGTATCGGATTTAGCTCTAAAACTAGAACAGCCACGAATACTCACCATCACGCTGATGTGTACATATAGATATGTGCAAACAACGAAATGCACATTCATTATTTTGAAGAAAAGATGAAATTTAATCTAGCGACACATGTAAATACCAATGATTAAACAAGCGTGTAAAGAGAGAGCAGTAGTCATATCGGATATAATAATTGCATTTTCTCAATTTTGTGTTTGTATCTAAGTAAAATTGTCACAATACAAAAATAGAAATGAAAAATATTATAATAATCATGATAAAATCAATACCCCGCGAAACAAACAATATAGGAATAATTCCATCCCTCCTCATTCTTTCCTTCCTTACATTACGAATTGGTTCTCTAGACAGCGCCCGATTCAGTCCAGAAATCAGCAAGAGACATTCATTTCTTCACCTTGTCTATGCTAGAATCCATTTTCACTCAAGGATGACTGACTTGTTGAGAAAATAATAATAATAATATATACTCATTAACATGGGCATAAATGCATAGCGGGAATGAATTTAAAGAAATACAGAAATAACAAAGAAATGGATAGAAAAAGATTAGAACCGGTAGAGGAAAAATTAAAAGCACTACCAAGCACCAAATTAAGAACACACTCATGCGAACTTAACAAAGACGCAAATACCATGGACAATTTTGCTATTTTTGATTGCTGAAAAGAAACGGACTCTAAGTAAACCAACGTGGGAAATCTCACTAATCAAGGGAAGAATAGGGGAACGGAGAAGAAAAGGGAATATTCACTACCGAACAAAATAAGAGAACGATTTTCTTTATTAAAATATTTTCCAAAATTTTATGAGTAGGTAAATGAAATTTAAATGGTGCATAAAAGCATGCATTTAATATATTTTACGAAAATTTCAAATGATACAATTATATATTCAAGAAATTATATTAAATAAACTAACAAAATAAAATATTGACAAGTGGAAAATAAGAGAACGATTTTTTCAGGAACATTCTAGAAGTTTTTGAAAACATCTGCCAACATTTTTCTCATTAAGTAAGAACTGTACAACTGCCATTGTTGTTGTATTCAATTTGCAGAGATGCCACCATACGTGAAGTTGATTCATAAACTGAGTCAGGGAATTGTTCGTTTCAAGACTTCGGGGAAGACTCTTTCTGCGATTTTAAGAGAAGTAGGTAGGTCAAAGAGTGTGATTTTGTCGTTTCTGAAGTTATACAATGGAAAAAAAACCCTATAAATATCCTGCAAAAGTCATGCGACTCCGAATAAACACCGATTGAGAATACAGCTATTAGGCGCTTCTCTATGAAGGATCCCTTTGAGAATGCAGCAGGAATTTATCTAAAAATTAGGATGAATACTGGCAAAGAAGGGAGCCGTTTCACACTGTTTCGTCGCCTCAATACATCTGGTTTGAAATCTCGTTCTTCAGTAACCAAACCAATCATCAGTATAAAAGACCAGTAGGCGAGACTCGAATATGCTGAAATTCATGTTGTTTGGAAGGATAAAGATTGGGAGAGAATTCACTTCAGATGCGAAAGTAAATTTAATTTAGTCGGATCTGATGGCAAACGCTTTGTTAGACGTGTTGCAGGTGAGAGACTTAAACCTAAATGTGTTAAAAAGTCTGCCAGGCATGGAGGAGGCAACATCATAGTATGGGGGATATTTTTGTTTGAAAGAGTTGGTCCGCTAGTTCGAATAATTGGAAGGGTAAATGCGAATTTATTCCTTAATCTCGTACAAAATGTTATACCTTCACTCCGACAACCCTGAACCAGTCAGAAGTATTTATGTAAAACAACACGCCTTGCCATACTGCAAAGCGAGTAAAATACTATTTCGAACAAGAGGATATCGAAGTAATGAAGCGGCTAGCTCAGAGCCCGGACATGAACCCATGTAATTGAGAACCTCTGGAAGATCATTGGGAACAAAGTTCGAAACCAGTAGCCTTCAACTGTGATGGATATATGGACTAAACTTGAGCAAGAATGGAACAGTATAACACCAGAGTTTTGCAAGAAACTGGTGAGTCCTGTGGCCGTCGTTGCGCCGAAGTAATAGAAAATAAAGGCTTCAACACCTTATATTAAGTGTTTAAGTTTCATCGTTGTCAATTCTTGCTTTTTATGTGCCTTTATGTGCCATGGAAATTTCATTTACCTATTCATCATATTTTGGGAAATATTTTAATAAAGGAAAATCGTTCTCTTATTTTGCTCGGTAGTGTAGGAAGAAAAGATGGTTACGATGATTGACATGGCAGCCCTTGCCAATCCTTACTGTTAAAGTAGGGAAAGGGGTATTTCAAAATCAACAGCAATAAATCCTTACATGGGGCACAGAAAAGAAGTAATGGCACGAAAAGGAATCTGCCTTCATGAGAACCCAGGAGGCTATGGTGCCAAAATTTATTGACCGACGAGACCAGGAAAATTGCCAAAACGCCGCTCAAAACGATAAAGACCCAGCTTCTTTCCAATTCCCACAGCCGCGAAAACAAACAAAATCCCGCCCATTTTGATCTGTGCGTTTTAGCTCACGCGCAACACCCACCCTAATAAATCATTGCGCGAGCGAATGAATAACTAAACAAATGCTGCGGAAACATTTGCATCCTGCTATCGCTCAATTCACTCGGTCGGTGTTTACAAAAGTACTGGACACAAAATAGTATTATTCTGCCCTTTTTTCAAACCTTTTGGTTAGGGAGCATTAAGCCACCCACTCGGGTAAGTGAGCCCCCTCCGTATAAGGAAAACGGTTACAAACCTGCATTTGCATATAATACGTTTATTCCGAACCAGCATCGATTTATGGGGACAAAGGTGAACGCACTGCGCAATGACCCACTTCAGAAGAATGGGTTCGGATTATGGTTCTAGAACAACTCATACCAGGACAACTGATACCCGGATAACTCATATCGAACAACTCGTACCTGGACAAATGATATCTAGGACAGCTAGTATCAAGGAAAACTTATACTAGGTGTAATAAGGAAAGGAAAAAAAGAAGGAAATTTTAATATAAATACACATGTATTTTTACCTTATACAAGTAAAATTGAAACTTAGCGGAGATTGTATGCGACAGATTTTAAGAAAGATATTTTCTGGCAAGGATCAAAATTTTCAATTAAAGTTACTAGTCGCTTGTTGCACTCTTTGTACACCTGTTTTGAATGTATTTTCGTTCCTCGGCCAAAATCAATTTTCTTCTTCTCCGCCAAAATTGCCTCCAACTTTAGAGCGTTTATCAATTTCCAGATATTTTGATGTTGGCATGAAATTGAATTTTGTAAGGCATTATGAAAACATTCAAGGCTATTAGTAGTTCTAGTCATGCCAGTTGTAGTCCTCTCGGAAATATTCCATACATTAATTGGAAATATTGGATGCGGACGACGTCTTCTAGCGCCTCTTCCTCTTTCGGGTCCTATATACGTCACTTCAAAGTAGGACACAAATTCCTGTGTCAAACTATCGTCGTCGGATAGTTCCTCTTATGCAACAATAACATCACCTGTATTATATTGGACTTTATGACCTAGCTCGATAAATTTTCGGTATAGATTTTGAGAAAAATGAAATAAACAACCAGTTAACTCTATGTCAGGAAATCTTGAAATAAGGCTGCATGGGGGCTTTTTCGAAGTCCATCATATACGTTTCAGGCTGAATGGCAAGTTGAGAAAACAGCCGATCATAAGTTGTTTGCAGCTTGTTGGGTAACAATACGAAAACACGAGGGACACTGAAATTGCCTATTTAAATGTAGATTGTATATAACTGGTAATATAAAGATGGGCAAACTTTAAATGTGCCATCAGCAGCCCAATCAGGACACTTAACTAGATCATCAAGTCCTGTTGATGAAGTAAAAATCAGCATTCTTTCTTTATCTTTTACGCATGAATCGTGTTGTCAAAATAGTTCCCCTGATTCAAATTTGCAATTCACAAGCGGGATATCAAAACCATACCCATCTGATGGAATTGGAGGAGCCTTACTATTCTGCTGTCGCCATCGACGAATATTTCGTGATAAATTTGATGTAGCTGATAGTCCAGATAACGCATCCTCCTGCAGAGAAGAACATTCTGTTACAATCACAGATCTTGCGGTTTCTTGTGATGACCGGGCTTTGACTTTTATTGCACTAAAGGCGATTCTCGATTGCACATTAGACACATCAGCGCTATGAAAGTGTTCTCCAGTTGAAGATACTATTTTTAACGGGTCCTCCTCAGTCATCGTCTGAACACGCGCATAGCCACACTTTTCTTGATTTATCTGCATTCTGCCTGTGAAAATTATATACGTAGTTCTTAGGAGAATGCCATAAAATAATCGATGCTTAAGAGGGCACTATGAATAAATCGAAACGTTAGGGGGAGGTGAAATACCGTTGCAAATGGCACCCGCCAATAGAACGGGACGTTTGACAAGCTGGCATTCATTCGTGTTGAAGAAGAGAGAAACACCGAAAAAGAAAATGAGAAGTGACAAGAGAATGGAAATAAGATTCCAGAAGGATGATGATCAATAAAAAAAACATCATTAAATATAAAAATGTCTGATTGCGAAGAAACACTACACCAAATCTTTCAAACCCTTCAGGAGGAAAAAAGGTATTTATGTAAAAAAAAGCCCGAAAAAAAGCGAAAGCCAACATCGTACAAATCCACACCTATCTCATTCCTTAATCCTTTAATTCATAAAAATGCAATCTTGTCTCTAAGTCTTCTTGCTATTTTTATATTTACCCCTCTTTACTATTCTTGGATCGGTGATGGAGGGGGAAAGGGGATTTGTAGACATCTTTAGAGAGGCTGAAAACCTTCTTCTGCAAGTACACGTGAAAAAGGTTCTGTTTCTATACTCCTACCATATTTCCCTTCTCACAATTAAGTATCTCCTCAATGCGGTTCTCCCTACTATTTAATCTAGTCTTGCGAACACAACGGGGAACATTGTTGCATCCCTCCAACTGTTTGTTTGCACTCTATCAGTATAAAAACTAGGCCATCTACAATCTTCTTTTAAGAAATTTCACCCTTTTCCCTTCCCCTTTAGTTTCTCGGCTGGCGATGAATTTTCGCTCTCTATAAAGGTTAGCTTGTATTTAAGAAATTGCTAAAGTTAGGGGAAGTGATGAAAATGTATGGGAGGTATATAAATTAAGGAAACTACTACGCATATAGAAACTCGGTTAAAGAAGTGAAGAAAGAAACCAGAGAGAATTGAGAGATTGCATTGAAAGATATGGATGAAGAAGTAAGTGATGGAAGGATTTTATCAAAGCCTTATTTATTCTCTTGGTAATGGAGATATAGGGATAGAAGAAACGCAGAACAAATTTAAGGAAGTGGTGGTTAGTAATGCAGGGGCTCTATACGTGTGTACTAGAACTGGATTTTCCGACCTCAAAAGTTAAAGGAAAAACCAACGAGAGAATTGCAGTGGCTCGCAGCCATTCATTGATCGCCGACTTCTCAGCAAATCTTCCAGCATCTTTCCCACTAGAAAAGCTTATATGTAGTTTGTTCCAAAGACACAATTTACAACCTTATATATTGTCGATTATTTTTCTCCTTCCACCTGCTCTTGCAAGGAGACTTGCCTTTAATGGTAAAACATTATCAAGGAGGATCAAGTGCCAATCTACGTTATCTTTCTACATTTTAATTTTTTCTAACTCACCTTCACTAAACTGATTCCCCCCTCATTTTTTTTAGGTAGGGGGGGGGGGGCAAATGACATCATTGGATGTCGATTTATTTTTAAATAATAATAATCTCTTTGTACCTTTAATTGTGCTCAATTTCTAATTTATTTATCTATTCATTCTTCTCTGGTTTCTCTCGTCAGCTTCATAAATTGTTCAATGTTATGTTTTTAAGCTGATACCCCATTCATTTTCGCAACTTTTTACTACATTAGATTATCATATATAAAATTAAAGCTCATTAAAAGGTCTTTTATTTTTGCCAAAATCTAATAACCTACGGCGCCGTTCTTGAGATACAGGGGCCTCCCCCCTTGAAACCTGATACCATATAAATGGCTATAGAATTACTAAAAATTAAGCATTCGAACTCAATTCACAAACAAACGATGCACATATGATTTATTTATAATTTGAAATCAGTTTTCTTTAGTTCCATTAAAATTTGTATTAATGCTGGACTAAAACATATATTTTTAGGACAAGGTCAAGTATAGGTTTTGTACTCAGTTGGAAAAGGGGGGTGTTACGTGAATATTAGTGGTGTTCTAAATGCCCTGGAATTTAGTTCAATCTATATTCGAATGATGCTATAAATATAAACCAGTTCTCAGGCGCCGTTTTTTTTAGGCAAATATTTAAAATCGCATGGTATAGTTTTGAGTTTTGTTCACAAATTAACTTTAAAAATCTACGGAGAATTTCTACGAATGTATACAATTTTGCATTATCTTATTTTTTACTATGTTCTAGTCATGTTGCTAAAACAAAATATATACCATAAAAAGTGCATAAAATTTGCAATAAAATGATATAAAAATCAATGGTGTTTTTTCACAAATTAACTTTAAATATCTAAGAAAAGTTTTCCACGAATGTATACATTTTTGCATTATCTTAATTTTCCCTATGTTCTAGTCATGTTGCTAAAAAAATAATTATACCATAAAAAAGTGCATCAAATTTGCAATAAAATGATATACAAAACCAAAAAATGCAAATTTTGAACGAAAGAATTTTAAAAGTGATTAAGGAAAAAATGTGCTATCCCCTTAAAACGTCTCATTTTTATACAACCAAACCCATTGCAGGTCTATATAACAAACATAACATAACATAATTTCACAGATGACAAAAGGCCTATAATAGTTCATCCATATCTGTCAAAACCCACTCACCAAATGCATCATATAAGATTGTGTCAGATCATGCATCTAAATAGGCTTATGTATCGCTGCTCAAAATTAACATGCTACACCAAGTATTTACGCATTGAGGTCTAAATGAATCATGCCATGAAGTGAGGGAGAGAAGAAGAGATCCGAAAGAGTGAAAAAATAAATGGTCATTTAATCTATTTTAAGAGATAACAAATTTAGAAGTGAATCTTGGCATTAAAAGCTTCCCCTTAAATTCGTTTTCTATAACACTAGAAAATATATTTTGAAGAGTATCTTTAATAATCTAAAGAAGCAGCAAATAAAGGGCTTAATGTACAAGTCTTATATCTGAGTCACATGGTTCGTGAATACAAACTTCTTTTTGGATAAATTTCAGTCCATGCTAGCATTTAGTGGCGAGGAATTTTGCTGTCTATTTATTTAGTTTACGGCCAAGTTCTTATTCCTGTTTCTTTACATTGTCTCTTCTTTAGCACTTCTTTTCCCTTCCTTTAGTAGTGCCATCCTGGAAGTTTATAAAGGTAGGTAATGTAGATAGCGTTGTTTTCCCCTTTTTTTATATGGATTACGTTTTTTGAAATTCTTACACATTTAAATAGACCGAAACGAATGAACTAAAACTTTCTTTAGTTTTTCAATACTATTTACCCATCCCGTCGAAAGTGATTGCCCAATTTCAGTAATTATAGTTCTTATTGATTTGTTAATACTAAAATGTATAGATTAGTTAAAATTAAATACTAAAAATATTTAGATAATAATGGTTGTTACAATTATTAATTCTCTCCTTTCAGTCTTTCTCCAGTGGGCGAAAAATGCCCTTATTGTTCACACCAATTTCCTTTCTTATTTAAATTACCTCCTACTTCAAGTTTATTGAAGAAAATATAAATGTCCCAGGAGTTAAAAAATAACTGCAATATTGAAATAATAATTATTATTCCTATGGTTATACTAAGGAGTGGAATTAATTGAATTTCAAAACTTCTCTCCTTTAAATGGAAAAAGACAATAAATATGGACGTGCCGTCAAAAATTCAAAAATGCAAATTTTCCATTTTTTTTTTATCATTGACCTAATAATACTATAAACTATGGATTAAGTGAATTTCAGAATTTGTCTCCTTAAAATAAATTTGAGTTTTACTGGGGGGGAGGGGGGTGAATTTTGCAACAAAGTGGAGTTGTTCATTATTAGATACTTCAAAATCAAGAAGATTCTGCAGCCAATGAATGAGTCCCTAGGATGGGAATCAACCCGCTCTTAAGAAGACTTACGAGGTTGCCTAGATCCCAAAGATTTTGTTTTAAGGTAATCGATTTAATTTTTTATTCTTTTAAAAAACAAAATTATCTACATAAAAGGCTTTGTGAACAAAGATTGTAAAGGAAATGAGGTAGAAGAGAAGTGAAAAAAATATGCTTAAAGGTATATAATCTGAAAGCCAATGGAGGAATACATTTGGGGTGTTAGGAACCTATAGATTTATGGAAAGCATGGCCCAGGCATTACAATTACACCAGCAAAGTGCTTCGCTTGAATAGGGAAAATTGTATCAAATGTCCATATATATATATATATATATATATATATATATATATATATATATATATATATATATATATATATATATATATATATATATATATATATGTGTGTGTGTGTGTGTGTGTGTGTGTAGACCATTTCAGGAATTAAACGGAAAGCCGTGAATTCAGATATCGATAAAAAATTGGCGACAGTGTAGTAAAAACGAACACTTGTTGTCTGGAAAAGGGATCAAGACGAGACAGCTGTCGCCGCGTCAAGTGTTATAAAATCTCTATCAAGAAAGCGTCAATTTTTAGACGCCATGGATCCATGACTACGGGACAAGGGATTAACGTCGGTCAAGGAAATCCCGCCCTACGGGCAGAGCTAAAGACGACATGCTTTGGATGCAGGAAGAGGCCACGCCTTTCTCCTGCCCTATTTATAGAAGAAAAATGGATAACGCAGACTCATTCTTGATTCTAATTCTCGATCTCAGAGTCACCCAGTTATTAATTACGTTTCGTTTATCGTAGCGAAGCTCCCGTCTTAACCGCCTAAGTCTTGGTCTCGTTACTCTCGCTTTCTTGACCGGTACTAAGAAATTTCCCTGACCGTACTCTGTAAACGCGAGCCTCAATTTTATCTAGCTTTTTTGTTTTGTTCGTTTGGAATTAAACCTTATTTTTTTACGCGATTCCTCTCACTCCTTTCTCGATCACTAGCCTTCGGTAAGCCCAACCAAGCCGATATATTATTTGAGTATTTTTGGAGTCAGATACAAACTTAACACCACCTATCACTTCACCCCGGGGACAGTAGGGACCTCGCGAAATATCCGCGTCATTTTTAAGCATAACTGGAAGTGTTACCTTTACCCATCTGTACCATAAACGGCATCCCTGGACGGCCTTTCTCCTCCTACCATGAAGTGGGAACCCGTGATCGTCCCTACATCACGCTATAAAGGTAACGTGCTCTTCCTGCCTCAACCTTAACTGGCAACCCCTACGTCTCCATCAACAAACTGGTAATCAGTAGTCGTTTCCCTTATACTTATAACACCCGGGTACCCCTATAACTGGTGACCTTCTGGGTTTTCCATAGATTCTCTGGACTCCTGAATCTGACTTTGTACACGAAAGAGAGATCCCATTGCTGCGTCAATTGGGAAAACATTATAAAGTATAATTAGAGGAAGTGAAGCTGTGAGGAAGGTACGGTTGTAAATCAAGACGTAACGGTGCCAGACCAACTTGCAGCGTGAATTCTTTCAAACAATACAAACAAACGCTTGCCATCCCTAAAACCAACGGAAACCCAACCTTGACTACTAATTAGGAGGAAAAATAGACTAATGTAGGTTGAGATGAGAAGCTTGAAATAGCAACGGACTTAAGAAAATAAAGGCAAGTACATAAAATCACAAATGGCGAAACTTGATGGTAAAGTGTCGAGTTTTCTTTTAGAAAAGTCTCTCTAATCTTATGATGAGGTCATCTAATACCATTTAAAAAGGAGTAAAATAGCACATTCTCTTTTCTCGTTGTCCTTGATATAACCTATTATTCATGAAGTAAAGAGATGTTAAATAGGCATTGTGGGAGGAAGTAATTTGCATATTTTCAACTGCACACTTGAGCCCGCTTACAAAAATTGCAATTACTAACTTCAAATTACTATTCACCCTCCCTTCTACTTCAGATCTACACATGCATTTTTCTATAATAACGTCTGTCAGTTTTCTCAGATGCTTTATTACCGCGTTTATAATAATCAGTGCCCCATTTTTAAGTAACAGAGAGCGATACCGCATAATGGCTTTTTTATTTTTGCTCCTAAAATAGTTTATGGTGGATTTTTTCCAATCTCTACAGCTCATCTTTGGCACTATCATTTGTCACCTGCAAAGTATGCACTTGGGAAGAGTTCGCGACGCAATTCCACCATATAAGAACGACAACAGAACCTTTCATCCTTAGAAATCATTTATATCAACGCAAAAGCCTCAATGACTTTGAGAAGTGGATAGACTCTTGACGTGAAGACAATTATACACACATATGTAGTGGGCACTATATGGAGGAGTGAAACGTGGGCTAGTACTCAAAAAGGGGATATATTCTGGAACATAGTGGGAGATTTGTTAGTGCCGGTCATTCTGGGTACATCTAAACTGTAAACAAAATAAAAAAAACAAAGGGAAACGAATGGACCAAGAGGTTATTCTCCCAGAGATAACCGAAAAACGAAGCTTTACAGCCTCAAGACTTAGAGAAAAAAGTCTGCCCACGGAATATTTTCGGACATTGAAGATACAATAAGTAAATTCATGGATGCAATCGTCGAGCAACATTGAAGACCCACTGTAATATTTATTATTCTGAGCTCCAGGTACGATGAGACGCCTTCTTCTCGCAGCCATGACTACTGAAGCCTCTGGATGGAAGATACAGAGGCTGAGTCAAGGTCTGTAGCAGGCCTATAAAGGGTAGTAATGGCAAGTTAAAGTAATTCAATATCCTTTACTTTTTCTTATGGTCGTGACGCATGAAAAACCATGACCCGTATGAATTGGCATTTTGATGACAATAATGACAAAGGAAAAAAATCGCGAACGTGTTCAATATTAAGAACCAACTGCCAATACAAATATGGCGAAAGGAATAAAAAAGACAAGGAAAGTGAATGGGAATAAATAAAGAGCGAAAAAGAATTGAGATTCAAACTTTTGTGGCAAAGTTCTTTAGGTCTAAATATGTATCTTTTATTTAACTGGGTATGGGTGGGGGGGGGGTGAGACAGATGCAATAAAAAAAACAGCAACAACAAAGACTCGGTCTATACCAAATCTCCAGTATCAAGGTTGGAGCCATGAGCACCAAAATTTAAAGGTATAAACTTGAACTCTTTTACAAGATATTAAACTTCTAAGAAACTAGTCCATACAGAAGGGCATTCATATTCGACTGCACAAGTTCTTAACTACCAAGCGGATACCAAAACAAGTAATACACCTCATACCCCCTGAATCCTCCCCCCCCCGTACAGAGTATAGAGCAATCATGAATACAAAATCTCACTATAAATATAACTCAACAAACACTGATATCATCTACCAACTCTGCCTTTTCATCTATCTCAACTATGGAAAAGGGACTTGTTCGTATTCCCTCCTCATTTGAAAGGTCGATTGTACGAACTTGTCTCGAGATACGTGTTTCAAAATAATCCTTACATCGATGAAGTGGTTTGATGTAGTTGAATCTTATCATGTACGATTAATTCACATGAATTTTCTCTATTTAATCATTATATTCTCTAATCACTATAATATTTAACCACTATTTGAACCCTAATTACTAAATTACTTATTTTATTAATATATTCTCTATTTAATAACTATATTATTAATTTAATCGCAATATTCTCTATTTATTTAATATATTATTTATTTAATCATTACAACTTTTATTTATTCACTATATTATCTATTTAAATACCATATGATCTATTGAATCACCATATTCTCTAGTTAATCACTATATTCATCGCTTTATTATGAGATAGGAGGATTGCTATGTCTAGTCATGGTCAGCCCCAATTAATTGGCGTTCAACATTTCATTCTGTTCTTTGCCCACCGAGCCAATGTTCCTAAGCTGGGCTCCAAGGAGGTTGGGAAGCAAGAACTGGTTCAGGAGAGCTGCGCCCCATAGTTTCAGGTGCTCTAAGTATTCACTTCATTTTCTTCACGAATCGATTTTTGAAGGCAGAAGGGGTTGCCCCGTGTCGTTTTCGCTTTATTAAATAATTTTCAAAAATCGTCCCTAGCTATGAACGTAACCCCTGTGTGATCTAGTCAAGAGTTAAATAAGGCCATGCTTTTCGATTTTATTATCCGGCGATATACCTCCAATTAATCAAGTCAGATAGAACCAATTTGCATTTAAATTTCCGATGTGCTTTTTTTTAAGACAACCAACGCAAGCACCCATTCAAAAAAGGTTTTAAAAAAAGTTCTTGAAAAAATGATGAAGTTGGTAGAAGTGAGTGTCCTATGATATGGCTCGAGGAAGCAAAAGAAGAGACTACTTAAAGCGCGAAAGTGTGAGCCTTACGTTAACCTTCCCTCGTTCAGTAATGAAAACATGAACGCGTGTTGGTTCTGACCGTGCATATTTCGCGAAATTCTGCTCCGTTATTTAGGTCGTCTCAAATCTACTGATAGCTCGGAAGAGTTTTCCCATCCCTTTGTGAATATGAGCACATGTATGTGCGTATATGTTTATTAATATGGATCTGAAAAATCCCCCCCCCCCTCACCTCTCCTTATCTCCATCGTTCTCTTTAATATGGCACATTCCAACACTCAAATGGCAGAGCATCTTAACAATGATCGTTTATGGGTTGCCATTGACATGTAAATTAACAACAAACTAAATAATCTAATTCCTCATTAAGATATATTTTTTAAGTTAACTAAAATAGCTTTGAAATTCCATCCTTCCTTGTCAACTACCTTGTAAACAAATTGTTTCGCTCCTGTTATCCTCATAGCGATAAAAAAAGCCTCGTGTACCAACGGTATATTAAGGCAATGTATCAATAAACCTAATCTTATCAGTTCCTTTAATCTTCCTCTGACCGAAGGAGAAATTTATAGCATTCGATGAGGCATTTAACTAATTCTGAATTTTGCTTAAAAAAGATGCCCAAATACGGAGACCTTCAAAGGTCGTAACCAAAAGACAAAATGACTCAGGAAAAAAAACTGCTTCTGAATTGATGGCAAATCAGATGAAAGAATGAATATAGTTTAAATGTCATGGGAGAACTTAGAAATATAAGGATGAAGATGTTTAGCAAGGTGACTTAGGTATCATGATGTCACTGACAGAAGCGCCTGATATTATCAGAACTGAGTATTAATTGCAATGGCGGGTTTAAAGAGAAATAACATCGCCTAAAAGCATCTTGACTTAAAGAGAGCTGGTATTTTTTAGCACAAGTATTGGATATTACTCGACTATTATTTTAAAATTATTAAATATTTGGTTTTAAATCATTATTTCAAAATGTTTCTTTTTCATGATCCAGGTATATCTCAAATCGGCATTAGCATAAGCACAACCCTTATTTATATATAAAAATACAAATTAATAAAGACAGTTTTCACCCCAAGCTTTAAAAATATCTTCCTAAAGAAAGTAGTGAAGTTAGAAGGATGTAAAACTCTATAGAGATAGATAACTCAATTAGATTACTTGAGGCGCTCTCGACTAGGATGAGTCATAGGTTTCAGAACTTTCACATTTTTTTTAATATTATTTTTATCATCATTTACTTAAAATTAAAACGCTTTGGAAATCCTTCACTTTTCCTCTGAGCACAATTATCATAGAGACGAGGGTAAGACCTGTAAGCCAATATTAAAAGATCGTAGTCATTTAATTAATCCAGGGGGAAATTCAACGCCACAGCCCAAAGGCGACCATTCATGCCATTCTCTTATTCGTCTGGAGGCAATGAATGGCAGAACAAATTTTGAAGTTCTTAACTAGCAAAAGATTAACATCGATGTGGTTAATTGCGTTTAATTGTACCGATTGAATACAGCGGCCGAAGATAAATGATCACAACGTATCAGCAGAAAAGTACTTTTCAGCACGACAGCAGAGGTCATCCTATTAAAAAACCCTACATTTTTTTCCATTTCGTATTTTTTAGTATGTTACTTTTGTACGAACTTGTTCCTAGAGTATTACGATACTCTGTCTCAGGATTTGTGTCGAAGACTTTAGCAACCTTTGTTCTTTATATTATTTTTTTTCATCATAAGTTTCCTCTTATCCTCTTTCGTTCTATAGCCGAATGTACCTGCCATTGTTTGATTATTCAATATTTAAGTTACTCTTATCATTTTAATCATTTTTTTATTATTTAAAGGCGATTGAATTATCAATAATCAACACGCCTGAAGTTGTTAACCAAGAAAATTTGTCATTTATTAATCGTTTTGCCACGCTTGTTGTTGGAAGCTTTGAAATTGTCCCTAAAGCCAAAAAGCCCTTAGAGCTGGCAAGGATTTTCTTAATTATTTTAAATGAAAAAAAACAACAGGGGAATCTGTACCAGAAATAAAAAAGTGATTTGTAAAGAAAGTTGTGAAGATTGTGTAAATGTTTAGATGATTAATAGCGTATTTGGATTAATTGAGAGCGAGAGGATGCGTCCTTTAGCCACCACTCCTGAAGGCAGGTTAATTTGAAGTGAGTGAAAAGATGTGTTGCGCTGATACTGTGCAATAAAATGTAATAAAATCTTTTGTTAATATGTTTTAGTTTTCTGATTCCTTTCTAAAGAAAAAAAAATAGCTTTCAAAGAATTTGCGTGGATTTATTCACGGATTGAATTCAGAAGTAAAGGCGAGCATAGGACAAATGGAGGGAATCGAAAAGAAAGTTACCACTACGAAATGAGCTGTCGCCTCTAGAAAAACTTGCTACGAAAATATACTCTCTAAATTCACGCCAATTGACCGAGATAGGAGCTATTGAAGACTCCACTCACGAGAAATACCAGCGAGAAAGATAACACACCCTGTTGATAATCACGAACTATAAAAATCATCAATCTCCCTTGATTTAGGATAAATTCATCTTAATGGACCATCAACATTAGCCCGGCGAATATCAAAGCGAATCTACCATCTCTTCACGTGACAGGATAGGCAAGAAACCGGCGGCAGTAAATGAGTGAAATTAAACACCCGGTACCAGTATGTCCTACCAGGTAAACACCCAAGATGTCAAAAATAAAATCACCGGCTTAATTAGATAAAAATTGCAACTAATGCCATCGGGAAAATAATAAGTGCTATAGGTATGAAAGGTAATTATAATAAAAGATTACCTACGCATTAACAAACCTGTAAATGGAAAATAAGTTTAAAGAGATAAGCCTCGAGATGATGGTCAAAGTAGTGGTCATATGAGACTGAGATGGTGAAGAAAGGTAAAATCTCCGCCCCAGTTTGACCTAAGATTTAAGGAGAAAGAATTAAGCTCTTCAACTGTTTACCTCAAGCTTATTTCTTTTGACCTTTCCTATCCTACTTTGCTTGTTAGTACTTATGTAACCATTTATTCTTGTAATATATATATATATATATATATATATATATATATATATATATATATATATATATATATATATATATACGATTGGTATCTAAGCATGCATCAGTGTAATCAAATATTGTGCTAAAGGGCTAGTTTTCTACTTCCTCTCTAAAGATTAAAATATTTGTTTTAAGCTGAATTTTGAAGAAATTGTTCTCCTGGCGAGAGAGAGTGAATCCAATCTAATCTTGAAGGAGAACATACGACAATTCATCGATTTTATACATATTCCTTTTTAATTTTCTTTCATTCCGATATTCCATCCTTTCTTTCGTTTTTCATTGTTTGTCGCTTCCCCGACTAATTCCGTTTATTTGACCGAGCTAGAGGGTGCCAAAAGGTCTGAAGCATGTACATCAGATGGATGACACCAGCTTAGTCATCTTCCAACAAATTTATTTTCAACTAGTTTTGGTGACACTCAAAACCTGCTTCTCTAAAGATGCGAAAAAAGGCAATAAATAAATAGAAAAGAATAAATGTAATTAAAAACGACAGAGGATGAAAAGATAGAAGAGGTAAAATGAAGGAGAAAAAGAAGATAGAAAAGGAGTTGAAGAGGCGTAAGGCGACAAAAGATTAAGCTAATAGGTCGTCGCTTTAACAGCAAGGACAAATATGTTAGCATCAAAACGATGTTGACCACAACGCGGCAAATGCTGAAACGAGTCGAAAACGTCACTCCAACGCTCATGTTTACGTTTTCCAACTTGTTGCTGAATATCCTTGGCGTTTATTGCCTTGACTAAGTGCAACGCTGATAAAGGGAAAGATCAAAGCATGGGAAAGAAAACATAAAAATGCTCCAACAAGTCTAAGCGCGCAGAGCCAACCGCTTACACCTCCTTACTGTCGTGGCCACTTCAACATTTCCTAACTGTATCTGATATGTTTAAAGCATATTTATATATGCTAGGACTTCGTCCCCACGACTAGGGGGGAAAGAAGTGTACATACCGAAGAAAATATAGGTATAGGAGTAATAAAAGGCTTATATAGGACAAAGGGTCAAAATAGAACTCTGCTTGTTTATATCTCAAGAAGTTTAGTGGTGGAAAGAGGTTGTAGAAAAGAGCATAAATTATTAGATTTACAAACTTTGAACCCAATTTGGTATGATGGAGATTAATAGAAGAAACCCTTCTTCAAATTAGCGCTAAAACTGATTTAATTAAATATACTGTAAATGTTATTCTCCTGGTCATTAGATTCTCTTACACATCCCTCAAAAAGCACTGAAGCCCTTTATAATGGGTGTACACCCAACCATGTCATTTGCAACCATTTAGAAACTTAAATAACGATAACTAACATTGCATATATTCGAATAAACAAATAAATCGGGGGTAAAGAAAGACAAAAGAGGAATGAGGAGTTAGTAGAAATATAAATTAAGAATAAGGGTAAAATGGGTCAAATGATGTTAGAAAATTATCCAATGACCGACTAAAGTTCTATTGCTATTGACCCGGTAAGAGGACAAGTTCGTATTTTTGAGTCTGGTCTTCGAACAACTTGCTCATGTATGCTAACTTACTACAACTTACTTCAGGCACCAGTAGATTGACGTGGTTTCCATTGTCAACAAGTGAAAATGCCCTTGTTATCCCAAGTAGCTTTAGTTTTTATCTAAAAGAATGTTGATGAGTAACTCCATCAAAGGGAAGAAGATGAGAGAAAATCAAGGAAGAAGCATGAACAACACGGCATAAGTGAAGGTTCAAATTGGGGTGACGTACACACTCTAAACTTCAATCAAATTAACATTTCTAAAACCTTCGATTATACAGATACACACACACAACCACCATATTGACATGATGTAGGTGTATACATGAGCGTGGGTGGATCAAGCGTCGAAAAAGCGACATAAAAGGTCATTCTACCTTAAAAGCATAATGTACGCAAATGTATTAAAAGCCTTCATTTTACAACGTGTCTGGCCATTACAAATGCTGTTAGGAATTGACTTAAATCACCTGTAATTAGACGCACCTGAATAAGGGCTTGTGGATACGTTGCATTCAATTTGCCAGTCACACATTTCTGGCGATAATACCAAACGCGTCACAAACACTGACTCCAGTTGAAAATCTTTTAACACATCCACCCTTGCCAAAGTTCACAGTGAGACTAAATGGAAAACTCTGAATTAACTTAAATTAAACGTTACATTGTAAGTTACAGTATATCGACTGAAATATAAAACACTATTGTTAAAAAGATTACAAAATCGTTTGCTGGATGGAATATGGGGCCTGAGGAATGAAAAGAACGTAAAACAACACTTGACATTCATAACAATGGGTGGGAATATACACGAGTCAGAACTCTTTATACATACATATATAACTATACATTAACTTAGATATATAAAAAGAAAAGAAAATGAGGGAAATATAAAGACAAAGTCCAGAGTATGTTTAAAAACTGAGAAAAGGAAGATTACGAGAGGCTTGAAATTCATCTGTTTTTTTTTTAAATCTCTGCCGGTAACATGTCCAAAACTTGTCACTCGACTCTCGAGACGATGATGATAATAGTGTTGGTGGCGATGGCATTGATGATGATAGTAGTTGTAAGAATGGCGATGACGATGGCAGTGGTAAAGACGATCGTAAGAATAATATTGATGTTGTTGGCTGTGATGGTGAAGATGATGATAGTGGTCACGGTAGTAAGGACAGTACTGATGATAATACGACCTTACTTACACTTTGACATTTTAATATGCTTCCTCGGACCTCAAAACTCGCAGTTTACATGACTTGACAACCCGGTCCTTGCTTTGAACCTTTTCTTTTTGCCATTTATATACTATTTTTTCTCGTTCTTCTTCCATATTCCAACATTGCTCATACGACCTCGTTGGATTACACATTTTACTTTTCTTTCTCAGTAATTCAAATACAATCTCACTTTCCGATCGAATCTCTGATAGTTCGTGGTCAATCGTCACTCGGATGCATGGGATAACAAGCCACAAAATCCGGCACCAGTGCGGCAAGAAGCAGGACGGGTCGATCGATCGCAAAAGATCAATATTGACTAAAGAGCAATTTGAATTGACCACTAGAAAGTAAATAGATCGAAAAAGCCGGAGGAAAAATAGTCATGTTTACTATTTCGAAATGGGCAGTGCAAGAAAAAAACAGTCTCTTTGATCTGGCTGAATACGCATTCACACACGCATACACTACGTCTCTTCCACACATACACACTACTTTGTATCCAGTTTTTTTAACTTTTAGTTTATGGTTTTATTGAAAGCAAAATCAAGGTGTGCGAACTAATATAGGTTGAGGAGAAACATAACTAAAATATAAATGTTTTTATTCGTATAAAAAGGGGAAACCAACGAGATGATAAATGTGCTAGAAAATTATTGAAATAGATTTGTAAATAATGTGGTAAGGTTAGCGGTAGTGAAAAGATAAACAACCCAAATAGAACATACAGGTTAAGCTACGTTCGGTTAAAGTTTAACAGCCAATATGATCAACTAACGAGCACAGTCTATTTCATATTATAGACACAATATTCAGAGATGAGAACACAGACTAAAAATTACGGACTTATTCAAGTTCTTCCCCTCTCTCTCATCTTTCATCTCCGCGACAGATCTCTGCATCTTACATGGACAAGATATTACCTCATAGGACGGAAATCACGAGAAAGAAAAGCTCATTTGAAAGACGGTCCTTCGGAAAAGTTCAATCAATTATTAAAAATAAAAGGAAAGATAGTAATTCAACGGAAGGATAAAAGGAAAAGGAGGCAAAGGAATCATTTGAAGAGGTTAACATTTTAGAGCATCAGAGGAGCTTGTTCAATGGAAAGGTACAGATAGTCCAGAAGAAGAAGTCGAGCAAAATCTATTATTAATAAACAAAGCTGAAAAGAGACGGGCATCTCTCCAATAGAAAATTTTGATAAAAAGGTCGTAAAGTGAATAAGTTAGAGGAAGTGAAAATATACGAAAGGTATATAACTCGAGTAGTCACTTGGAAGCTACTTTGGGCAGAAGGGAAGATCTGCGACTTAGCTAATCTGTTTCGCAACGAGACACCGCACCTTTACAGGTACACAAAAGCAAGTTTTGTGAAACTCTGATACGGAAATTTACGATCGACCTCCTCCTGTGGACAAAAACTATCCAGGAATCCCGGCATTCGAACCTTTTTCAGGGACAGAAATCGCGTCCGGCTTAAACAGAAGGAAATGCCATTCGCTGGAGATGAGATCATTTAATTAGGACATATTTTTTATCTCCTTTACGACTTTAATAAAAAAAGTATTTATTCTTCTTGACTCAACCCAGACTTAGTTTATTGACACAGTGATGATTTAAGCGATAATAGATATTGTAAGCGGAAATAAAGCAAACTAACCAACGTAGGAATTTACACCGAGTGTAGAAAGTAGACGGAATAAAGAGACGAAAGAAACTATGGATATAGTTTGGATCGGAAGTTTAACTACAGATGTCAATAGTGTCCAATTCAGTAGTTTTAATTTTTCACCTTAAAATTGCTGCAAAATTGTTTATGCATTATAAACTACGGGACTCGTACTACAATGGGTGCCTGAATTTATTTCTCCCATTAATTATTTAAGACTGGATAATTATATATTGATTTTCGTTAAAATGATTTTTTGAAAGATTTAATAATGTTACAACCTCTGATACAGACATTTTACTGATACAACTTTGCTTTATGATGTCCAAATTTACCATGTAAGTATGAACCGTTAAAAAATTCTTTACTTGATCCGAAGTCGTGGTAATGCATTTTGAGACGCCTGAAACACGCTTGGAGAAATGTCCGAGCGAATAAACATCCCATCACATCAGTTTAAGTAATCATACGTAAGTATATGGACATTGCAACAGGGAAAACTTTGCCAAATAGAAGAAAGCCCAAATTATTACCGACTGATATTTGTAACATTGTAAAGAAGGTTAAAATTGAACCACATACACTAAGTAGTAAAAATGTGAAGTTTGGGCTAGGGCGGAATTAATGTTTCAGATACTATAATTGCAGAAGACATGTTTGACGGAAAGCTGTTAAATGTTCATTTAAAAAAAAAACATAGCAAGCGTAAAGCGCCGTGTAGGAGTCATTATATTATGGGGTTGCTTTGCTGCTAATGTGTACCATTAGCAAGCTTGCTAAGTCGATGGAATATTGACCTACTATCAGCAAGAAAACAAGTTGTGTTGGCAGTATCGCTTTTAATAGGACAACGACTGAAATTATACGGCTTTTGTACTAAAGAAATGGTTTGAAGTTTCTCAATTCAATGTTTTTAAAGACTATCACAATTCCCAGACATAAACTCCATAGAAAGTGGGTGGTTGAAAGTAAAATTGTGCGGTCATTGAAGAACCACAACTAATAGGCAAAATTGCTATCGAAGAGTCCTCCATTTATGTAAATTTTGGAATAACGCTGAAATAAATTCAATCGGGGGCCCGAAAACACTGTATCTTTGTTTGACCCCTTGCATGAAAATATAATGTTTAATAGATGACTGAATTTATTAAAATATTAATTGAGTAATTCCCTATTTTCACCAGTGACGCGTATTCAAAATAGAAATAGAAATAGAAAGAGAAGGAAAGGGAACAAAATCAAGAATGACAAAGAGACCAAGAGCAGACAACGTCAACTTTAAGTATAAAAAGCATAGAGGCTCAGAAGTGGGAGCTCGAAGCCCAGAACAGCGAATGAAAATGAAAATTGTGTAATCCAACAAGGACATTTTTACTTTGTTCAAAGGAAAGTAAGCCGAAGAGTAGTAAAAACAATAGACATAGACCATGATTAAAGAATCCCCAAATTTTGTATAAATAAGCACAGGTACTCAAAGTACAAACTAAAATCAATTAAGAAAGGAAAAAGACTTACTTAAACCTCATCACCGCAATCTATGTTGCAATTTTCGCCGTAATTATTTCCAGGGCTGTTTCCACTTCTCGCTCGCTTATGAACCCATGCTGTTGAACATTCTGCAGGTTGTTTCCCCTCAGGTGCTTTTTCAGCCTGTCGTTCAAGAGTTTCTCGAAAAGTTTTCCGGGAAACTCCAAAAGCGAAATGGAGTGGTACCTTTCCACCTAATTTTTAGTTCCCCCAGTATGTGGAGAAAGATCATCCTTAGCCTGTTTGAATGTTGAGGGGAAAAATCACCTCTTCAGGCAGGTGCTGTAGATCTTCCGGAGTGCTTTTGGAATGTTGTTTGGCGCGTTTGCGATGTGGTTGTCATCCCGCTCGATCTTAGTAGTTCGCTTAAAGGATTTTAGGGCCTCCGTATATTCCTTCCATGTAAAGGGTCGTCCCTCCTTCAGTTCCTCTCCTCTTTCTTCGTTTTGTTCAAGTTGGGTTTGTCGTACTCGTAGGCTCCAATTTGAATGTTTTCCTCAACAGCTCTACTCCATCTTTGTTATCGTTGGGGTCCACTAAGTGTTATGTATTGTTTCCAGAATTTTATAGGATCTATTTCAATGTCGAGGTTTGCGATTAAACAGGCCCAAACCTGACTCGCCTTTACTTGGATTTGATTTCCTATCCGCCTTCTTATTTCTCTTATCCTCACATACCTCTCTCTGTTGTTCCCTCTTTCAATTATCTCCCGTATGGTTGTTCTGAATTCGTCCATAGTTTCTTTTATTCCGTGAATGTAAGACTGTAATTTATTACTGGGATGTGCAGATTGTCCTTTTTTTTATTCACTCAGTTATTTCTTTAATTTCTGCTTCTATTTATACGTTTTATTTGTTATCCAGATTATTAATTTAGGACTGTTTTAGTTATTCTGTAGAGGTTCCAATTAGTTTTGCTGAGGGCCTTTTTTGGGGGTGTCTTTACTTGGATAGGGGAGGTTAGATTGTCGTTATCATGCTAAGGTGATATGATAGGCAGCGAGAACTGGTACGTTGTGTTGTGGTGATTGAAATTAAAATTGACGCCTGTAAGAATGATATAGTGGTTGCGGTCCTTTCCGTTAGATAGGTTGGAAAGTCCGGTCCCTTTCTTTAAACAATATTCCTACGTAGGAGTGTTTGCAGACTCTTTCCTGATCCACTGGAAGGGTCGGGGGGCTATGTAACCCGCCTCGCGGGACCTTGCATTTAGGTCTCCGAGTAAAATGGCTGATGCTTGTTGACAGACTATTTTTAAAAAGTTGGAGACAGGAAGATATTTACGCCTTGGTGGTTGATAAGCGACTGCCGCTTAGTACATATGTGCTTAGGCTTATATAAGGCATGTATTATTTTTATTCCTGGCTAAAAATATACCCAGGTGATGAGCTTTTTTTGGATATTATTGAATGCTTTGATGTTGATTTTTTAAAAGAAATAGCTGGGCTAATAGGGGGTAATGTTAAAGTTAAAGTATTAAAGAATATTAAAAAGCACAGGACCCCTACAAGAATTAATTAAAACTGGAGTCAAAGAACTCCGCAAAATGAGTATGTCGGTAAAACTATAATCAATAACGATAAAAAAAATTCTGAAACTTTAGTCATGGTGAAATGTCCGAGAAATAAGGAAAAAGCTTATTTGTACGGATGACTCCCCATTACCACATCTACTAACTTCTGGAAGGGTTTATGTGTAAACGCGGCTGGGAAAACTCGACCATTCTGACTCCTTTGACGGACAAATAATTTTAGCAGCGATGTAATATATTATGCTCCAAAGGCAGGTGCAAAATGTCGGGTTATTTACAACTAATATATAATTAGCGGCTCAAGTGCACACTATAATGCAAACATTGCTACCAGTTAGAAATGCAGTGCACCTGCATAAAAAATTAGGTTTTTTAAACGAAAAATAATGGTGGAATCTGACTAGATTTAAAAAAAAAAATGTTCATAAAGAAAGTGCTAAAGTTATAGTAGATGAAAATGTACGCAAGATGCATCGCCATGGAATTGAAAATAAATTTCATCAGTCAAAACCTTTGGACCAGTTGTAGGCATGTATGATGAAAATCAGACTAGATAAAACTAGCAAGCATTTTCTGGACAAATCCTAACCATTATCACTACTTAAATATGCTACCGTCCTGTGAACAATAAAACAAAACTGGTATTATATTATCCAACTCGTGCTTATTCATATTTCCAACCTATCGCTAACATTATATTTAGAGCGGGGGTATTCAAACTGAAGATCACGGTCCCCGAGGGAGTGCTCAGGATAAGAATAAATATTTCGCGATATGACGTATCCCTTTCTGCAGTGTAAACCTGAACATACTCATTTACCAGGACAACCGTTTCTTTATTCTTGACACCCTGACCAAGAATTAATGAGTTACACATTCATAAAAGTGCCCCATTTTGATATCATTAGTGTCCTGCTTACGGAAAATACCTACATTTAGTGCTATTTTCTTGCCAGTCTGGCAAACAGGTTCTATGTATAAAAATTGATTTATCCATCATGATTTTGAAGATATTGACTGCTAACACATTGATTGATTGGTTTGATGGAAAAACCATGAAAACTGCCTTTCTTTAAGAGTCTCCAAACGGGATTTTAGACTGCTTGAGCTTCTTCGTATAAGGTTGAAATGGGTTCTTCTAGTCCAAACAAAGTTGATGAAGCTTTGAATTGCAGTCTACCTCAACCCCTTAATCTTATTACCATTCTGGTACCTTTAAATCATTCATTTTTCTTGGTATCCCTAGTCTCCTCGTTCTCTTTTAGTTATTTGCGCTTCTGTATCAGGTCATTTTTTTATAATTTAAAGAAATATGATGAAAAATAAGGGTACATGAAAGTAATTAAAATTCACGAATATCGAAAGAAATTTAAAAACAGATAAGCGTGAGGAAGGTTGCTCAAAATAGTTCAGGTGCATTAAAACCCTTTTCACAGGTAATGAATTTCAAAAACATAAAATGTATGTTTTTATGGACAGTGGTGCATAGAATAAATAATCGGGAAAGAACAGGGCTTTTTATCCCTTCTTCATAGATAACTAATGAGGGGGAAAAGGTCCATTATTGACTTTGGTAGTATTAGTGCTGTATCTTAACCACTCTTGGCGTGGACATGCTCTAATGCCACAGGATAGAACAAACGATAGAATTTGGAAGAAAGAGCCGAGAGTTAGAATGGGCTGACATAATGCAATGTCCAGAGCGGCATAAGCGAGGGTCCAGCGCGGCATAAGGCAAGGTATAGGCCGGCCAGTCCCCCAATCCATTTCTAGGTCATTTAACCAACACTTTAATTATTATAAAAAAATAAGTCCAAGTCGAGCATCTTCATACATTTCTGCCATTTCTGGATTCAGCTAAAGCTTTCATTAAGTCTCGTCGTGGTAAAGGCGGTTTACTCTAGGAGGATATTTTAACAAGAGAATCTTTTCCTTCGCTCGTGATATCGAAATCTCTCTATTCGCGAGTAGAAGGAGGGTGCCCCAAGGAGGGGAATCTCACTACCCAGTGGGGGCCCATCGGATCGGCCCCCCAGGACTGTAAGAGAGTTCCCCTCTGCACTATACGGGGGTAAGCTAAACCGTCAAGAACAGCCGTGATTAAGGCTATCTATAAACACCCCGACTGTCTACGCGTCAATCTGCCACACCATGGAGGATGTAGAACGGCTGATCTCGAACGAGGCCAAGGTTCACCTCCAAAAACCGGACTAGAGGCAAACATCCTACAAGAAATATTAGTGCGAAGGCAGAGCTGTCAGCGAAGCAGACATGGGCCTACATTTTAAAGGTGGAAAAATTCGGCAAAGGAAACAGTATAGTGAAGATCATCTCCTCGAGCATCGAGATGGCAAGAAGAGCCAAGAAAGATGGGCTGCTTAGGTTTCACCTAAAGGTATCACCCCAAAAAATTGAAACAGAAGACTGCATACCGATTGACTGCTGCTACAATTGCTATGCAGTCGAAAAGCACTTAACAAAGGACTGCACAGCGACGTTAGTTGCATGCTCCAACTGCGCCAAATCCGGGCACGGTTGGAAAGATTGCACGGAAGGGAAGCAAAAGTGCGTCAACTGTAGAGGGGACCATAGGGCCTTGGCAATGAGGTGCCCCATTCGCAAAGAAGCCACCCGTAAAAAACGGGAGAATATAAAAAAGGAAGAAGAGGCAAGAACCAAGACCAACTACGCTCAAGTGGCGGCCCCGGAGAACTTAGTCACAACAAGTGCTCCGAAGCTGGTGATGCCAGAGGCGAGGCGGGTAAAGATATCATGACAATGATCATCTTTGTTTACATAGCTAACCTGGCTAACCCCGGATCCTTTTCCGAAGAACTTAACCGTTTTCTGGAGAAGAACGCAGTTACCAAAAAACTCTAAAACCCCGAAAATCCAGACTCGGCGGGAATATTGAATATCCAGTTTACCGACGAATCCCGACGGGAACATCAACCAAATGAGGAGCCGACGCAGTCCCTTATCGAAGAACCAAAAATAACGGAAGAAACTTCTGGAGGAGAGGGAGAAACGAAGAAAGGCGCAAAAAAAGAAAAGGAAAAAGGGGAAGAAGAATAAAAAAAACAGAGGAAAAGACAAACGAGCAAAATTCGTCAGACGAAGAAGAAGCGCACGAAGAGGAATACACGGAGGTCCCTCTAACCGACAAGAAGGAAGTCCTCGAGAATGGTTACTTCTTCCACGGCAAGGACGTGGGCCTCAGGGTATTTGGCTCTCCCCTGTGCCGCCCCCAAGAGACGACCCAGAATTTCTCCTACTTGGCATCGCCAACGGGGAATTCAAGTGGACCTTCACCGGATGAAATTGCAGCATTGATGTTGAAGGGCGCGGTGTTCATCCCACCATCGGATGTCCACGCCGTGAACATGTCAACATCCAAAGCCATAAAAAAGTGGACTAAAAACGTCCGAAATAAAGTGAAAGTGCAAAATACAAGTGTATAAAATATAACGATAAGCCCAAAGGTTAATTAAATAAATAATGATAAAATAATTGATAATATCAGTGATTTGGAAAAGAGTACATAGAAAGTGTGTTGATTAATTTGCGAAATATATCTAGTATCAAATTATCTATCGTGAATTAATCAAATAAGTGACTTAAAATTAGATTAAAATCACCAGCTGGACTGAAATAGAATACTAAAATTTCTTTTACAACAAACGCGTAGAAATAATGTAAAGTAATTAAAATAATCTGTAGTTAACGTTAGAAATATATGATAATGTGTAACTTTATATGTAAATCTTTAGGAATAATTTTTTTAAACTATACACTTTTAACTCTTATGAGTAAATGTGAAATTTTTATTGTATAGAGCTAAAAAATTGATTTCCACGTCTCCGGAACCTTTATTTTATACATAGGTGCAGTGACATTTAGTTGTTGTCTGGCTGTGCAGCTATCTTATACATAGGTGCAGTGACATTTAGTTGTCGTCTGGCTGTGCAGCTAACACTATATGTGGCGATATTCCTACTCTCTGATGTCGAAGATGGCTATACTGATTTAAATGGAATAAGTTAAATGTAGTAAAAGAGAAATAACCACAAATTAGTAATAGAAACTATGATACGGAGTCGAAAAGAAACTAGGAAAGTTTTCTATTATTGAACAAGATCGAGAATGGCAAGGCCGGTTACAAGGGCAAATTTATTAATAAAGGATTTTTAGGTGTCTGAAGGACGTTATTTAAAACTTACAGGAACAAATTCTCTTCCCCAAAACGAACCCGAGCACGCTCTAAATCCCTCTTCTTCCTCAACGAAAGAGCAGGCAAAGGGAAATCTTCTTGAACTAAACCACAGATAGGAAGAGCAGTACATAAATATAAAGAACAGCAAGAGAGAACAATGAGCAAAAGGACGATATTTTTATTCTCATGCATTTTTTAGCAATGCTTCATCAAAATTTAACTATCTACGCTTAAAACAGGAGATAGTAGCAATGCTTTACCAGAATTCAACTATCTACGCTTAGAACAGGAAATAGAGCCACGTTGCCAACCACGTAGTAATCCGGAAAGCCAACGTGCGACTTCAGACAGGAGTTAAAAAAAAGACTTTTTAAAGAAAAAGTAGAACAACCAATAAGGGCTTAATCAGACCCCCCCCCCCATCTCTCCCAGCACTGATCCATTGAGTGAAACCGCTTGAATAAACTGCTACGCATAGTTTTTGTTATAACTATGTCAATCAATTAGGTGCTCTGCAATAAAGCTTTTTGAGAATTAACCCACGGGGGAATCCAGGGTGAGAAACTTTTTTCAGAATGGAACTGGGTCCCACCGCTTGGGGAGTGCATTAAACTCCGCTTTTGAGGGCCCAGCAAAGAGCACAGAGGGACATATAACCATCTATGTGCATGCTGGACGTTAATTTGGTAGACAAACCCATGCGGTGGTGACACCCGGACAGGGCTAGTTGATTTTATCCTTGTCCATCATAAAGTCAAACACAATTCGCCCCTCTAGAGGAGCCCAACCGCATCCATCATGACCTTTCAGCCTGGCAGAATTCGAGCGGGGGAACAAGAGGGGAATAGGCAGGAGTGCTCAATAACTACAACGTTACCCTCATAAAACTATATAATCTATTTCCCTTTATACACACCGCAGCAAAATGAATAACGACACATTTTGTTCAGTACAGGAGGTACAAGGAAAAAGAAAAGAAAGAACAAGGAGCAAGACTAATTCCTACTGACCACGTCGCAACTAATGACCATCCCTTAATGACCATCCACAGACAGAAGCCACCCAATAAAGCTTAACTGTGCAAGGTGCTATTCACTGAACTAAGAATAGCAATCGTGAAGCTAATAAAGGCACAGACTGGCTTTATCGCCATAGGCGCCGAGACGAATGATGCAGAAGGGCTCATGTCCGAAGAGGAAGCTAGCTTACTAAAAGGCATCGGCTCGAAGCAACCCAGGCAAAGAAAGAGAAGTCCACAAAAAAGAACCAGTGACAAACACACCATCATGCAAAGAAGCGCACTCAAGATATTGCATTTAAACACAAATGGTTGGACAAGGAAACGAACTCTTTACAGAAATATATTTAGAAAATATGAACACATAAAAAGTTGGACTTATGACGTGTTAATCACAATCTTCTCTTAGGAGCGTTATGATGGTGCCGCTATCGTGATGAAAAGGGATACAATACAAACAATAAAGAAACATGCAAGAGTCCTATCTTGCTATAGAGATCGAGATCATCTAAGGGAAGATGGTTTAAGCCACCGGACACCAATCACCAAGCAGAGACTTTTTGTCGCTTCAGTCTCTCACTGACCATTTTGACTGTAGGACTTCAGCAATTGTGACGTGGGACCTCAACACCAGTTGACGAGACACTCGGCTACCTGAACAACCAGCTAATATACGCAGAAAGAATATGTATCCCGATATCCATGTATAAGTTGATCTCAGCGTAGCGTTGGACCGATTACACGAAGGATTTGTACCGTGAACTGAAAGTATTATATCAGATAAATATCAGAAGAGCATCAATTGACTCAATGAAAAGAAGTAAAGAGATAAAAAAATAACCAATTGATCTTGGAACAGCGATGGAATAGATGGGACATTGAATAAGATCGAAAGCCTCGACCAGGATGCATTTCAAAGGAATTTTGATTTTTTTTTAAAGGAGCCTATCTGGGCACTGCTTATTAGAACAAAAGTTGCCGTAATCACGCTACAGCCTAACACTATGCTATATTAACAAACAAAAGGCATGCAAAAACCCCCAAACAAATATACAAAAAAAACAAAAGCAAAGAAATAAGCAAAGAAGGAAAGACGTTCCGGCGTCAAGAGGAGGTTTAGGTCAAAGAAAGTTAAATAAAATGGTTGGACAGTCAGGTAGTCCACAAGTCTGTGGACACGAGCCTATTCCGAGTACAAGGGGAAAGCGGTAGCGATCCCGCCCGTCCCGATACGGGAAAAGGTAAAGTGCTCGAAGATCACCCAGACTGGGACATTCAACAAGAATATGCTGAACAGACTGGGGGGGGGGAGGCAAACGTCGCAATAAGGTGTGGGTAAGCGCTCCATCAAATAGAGGTGTATCCCGCTAGTGTGTCCAAATCGAAGACGACAAAAACTCGACTTCAAGCTACCGCAGCATTGGGGGGTAGGTCTATGGGAACAGTCGCGGCGCAATCGCACGCAACTATAAGTTCCCCTCGTCCGTCTCCCATCTTCTTTGCCAAATAGCCTGGAGGGCTGGTCTTATTCCTGCCATGTAGTCGCTATAAGGAAGAGCCAAATGCTGTTCTGATTGTCCAGTGCTCGTGGACTATTTGGCGCCCTCATCGGCGCGCTCATTCCCCGCAATTCACACATGTCCAGGAACCCAGCAGAAGATAATCTTGACATCCACCCGGCTCGCGACAACCGTGGCGTCACGAATATCGCAAACCAATGGGTATGGAGATTTCAAAGCCCCGAAAGCAGTCAAGCTCGCATGATTACAACAGATATAGAGACTGAACAACTACGTGGCCAAATGGAAAATAAGAACAATCTAAGAGAAATTTAAAGTGATCACGATCGGAAGGACCAATACCACAAAGTGAATGTACTCTGAATAAAGATTACTTCATCTGGATACAGGAAACACTGCCTTTACACTCTCCTATGTCAAACAAAAACACAAGAAAAGACTTCAATTAGTGCAGCACAAATGTATGTACCTAATTATAGGTACGCGCAGTGTAATAATTGCACGGGATGGCGGGATTAAATCTCATAAATAAAGTTATAGAAGAACTGAAAATGAATATCGAAGAAAGAATCACAGAAGAAATGAATGATGAAATCATAGATAATGGTTAACGGAAACATAATAGCAAGAAGCCCTGCACGATTCCCGAGCTCCGCAAAACTTATGGTGAACGGAGAAGAAGCGATATTTTACGCATGAAAAAGTGCGAACAAAAATCGAAAATAGGACAACACCCGAACCCGGAAACCTAACAAAATGATAATGAATACCCGAAATTGAGAAATGAACCACTATGACACGATAAATCTCCCGATTATGATACACAATTATGGAAAAAAGAAACACGTAAACGACACTCATTACAACGAAACAAAAAAGTACACTAAAACTAAGCATTACAAAAAAAAACACTAGCAAATTATGAAGAAATGCAAACACAGTATCAAAAGATATTAATTTTAACAACCCCGTCGTAAAAACAAAAAACAACCATAAAAGATATACAAATGAAAATAAAAAATTATTGAGATAGGAAAAAATCACCTGAATGTTGAGGCCTTGCATCCATTTACAAATCTCATTCCATTCTTTCTCTTTTTAGCACTGTTACTCTTTCTACCTACCCCACCCATGCTTGGTTTCCCTACACACATTCACATTAATCGAATCAAAGAAAAATGAGCATAAGCAAAATTCACTTGAAATTTATTTGCTGTCATTAATGATTCCGTTCAAAAGAATCGATTGTCTTGAACCGGACGAGGGAGAGCATAATGAGAGGAAACTATGATTTGTCGCTCATTGTCACAGGAAAAAAATAGAAGCAAAAAAGTCTAGAAAAAGCCCGTTATATGTAGGGGAAAGAGACCTTTTCATCAAGTTTCCCACTCATTACATTCATTTAATGATTAATAATTCACATTTTAAATGATCACTTTATGCTACTAATATAGCGAATTTATGACGTTCAACGGAAGAGAAATAAATAAATGCCTCAGTCTTTCGGGAAATGTATATTCGATAAAGGCAATTTGTCAACCTATAAAACAAGTCTGCAACTAGATTTCAAATAATAATCTTGTATCCTTATACTATGTAAAGGAATTACAACATAAAGCCTCTCGGAGGGCCAGGCGGACGTATACGTTAAAGTCTCCCTCACCCCTGCGGAGAAAGCCAGAGAATCGAGCCACATGAAGAGAATCGTGGGAACGTTAGCCGGCGGAATAACAGTCAAACGGCTTACCCTTTTTGATATATCCACCGCTTGGATAGCAGGAGCCTGCCGCTGTGCCAAGGTGACCACCAAAGGCCATTACGCAGCGCTCAAAGGATCCAATTACCTAGGAGATCCGGAGGCCCGTGGTTAACTCGCAACACAAAGCGGTGCCAGTCAAAAAGAACACCAAGTATGGTGATGGTTGGTGGGGTCTCTAATTAACAAGCCGACTTGGGCACCGCTGTGCCACCCTCCTCACCCCTCGCTCTTCCCTCTGCGGCCTCGCCCCCTTCTCCCTTAAATGGGGCGATCACCAGGCTATAAATAAGAGACGATAGAAGACCAGTTCGAGAAGATAGATCGGTCCTCCACCCAGTTTTGAATCAACTTAGAAAAACGTCACGTTTTGTATCGGTCCAGACCAAAGTATCCTGCACAGGCTTAGTAAGAAGTTTGGCTGGACCAACATTCCTAGTGCCAAACAGGAATTTCGCAAGCAAGATAATAGAAGAACCCATCACCCTCGAGTGACTCTCTAATTGCGATCCTAATATCCAAGTGAGAAGAAGAAACCATACCCGAGGAAGATCCAATTTTTCAAGAACATTCAAAATCTCTTCGTATACCAAAAAAATCCAGTGGGAAACCCCTCGAAGAAGACTAGGATACAAAGAGGCTTCGAGAGCATCCGGAAGAGCACTCCTTGAGCTAGAGAGCACAACACCTCTCTCCGTCTTTTAAGCGTAACAGGAGGCAAAGTTGCAATACAAAGTTGACATCCCCCCCCCCCCATCTCGTCTCTCAACCTTATCTCGTGAAAGAAAAAAAACTCCACCCGTTCCCTGTAGAAAAAGAAGCTAGGGAAAAGGCCATCTAGTGACCTCCGACAACCCCTGATCCTTTCTTTCACGTAATTCAGAAAGATCATTTATATTTGTATTACTTTATTACGGTACTCAAATTAACTGAAGTAGAGAAAATTGTTAGTGAACCCCGTCATCTTTACCGTTAGACGAGTGAAGCTTAAATTGGAGTTTAATGCTAATCTAAAAGGGTCAATATAAAATAACTAATCGGCAATTGGTTTGTTTACTAGGAGCCTATTTCGATTTGGACATGAATAGATTCTGCAATAGGCCCGGTTTCAAGTATGGTTATCCTCGTTAAACTTATTAGGTGTTTATAAATACTTTACTTTTTTTGTAATTAATTGATAAATTTAAAATATATATTTATTTTTGGATAATTCCTGGGCGTTTCACTAAATCATTACGTGTTTGATAGGCTCTTCCTTAAAACAAAAAATACAATACTACGACATACTATATAGAGTACCATCCGGAAGTAGAGAACAAAATCCAAAAAGCTCAATATACTAAAAAAAATATTTGTTTAATTTCTAAGAAAATTGCACAAAATATTCTTTGTAATTTGCCTTTTTTACCTTTTATAGTGTCCAAGTTTCATTTCATCGAACAGTGGCTAAAAAAAAGTTATGAGGAAACTAATGTGTATTTGAAGAAAGAATCCGTCCGCAAACTAGTTTGCACGTAAAAGTTCTTAACTTATGTATGACAACACTACCCCTGGGCCCCATTATATTATTATATATACATTCATTAGGATAGCGAAACGATTTAAGGTCGACAAATCCTTCAGAAACTAGGTTGTCCAGTGGAAGAGTAAAGAAATGATACAGAATAACATTTCAAGAATTTGATAAATAGTTTGATTTTAGCCTCGAAAAAACACTCTCAATGAAGATCGCGCGATTCAACGGATGCCAATGCAACAACGATTTGAGATAGCACCTATATTTCACGTCATATTGCCAAGAACATTAATCTGTGTCTCTCTCTAGACTGTCTCACTTCGCTTGAGAGAGGTGGGATTCATAGCACGCTTCCCTGGTAAGAAACCTCTTATAAATAAAAAAGAATAACCCAGCTAGGTTTGCCTTCGGTACTGAACATCTCATGTGGAGAGCTGAAAAATAGGAATGGTTTAGCGGCAAAAGAAAATTAAATTTGTTCCGATCGGATGGGAAGCGCTGGATACAGTCAGCTCGTTCGTTTGCGCGGCAAAGTATGCGCTGCTAAATGTAAGGATTTTCTTCAGGAACATGTGATCCCATCTCCCCTAACATTGAGAGTACTTGAACATGTTTTCATGCATGGTAATACTCTGCATGGTAAACTAACGCTTGGATGCTAAAAATAATGACGTGATGAACTTTCCTTGTTGAGCCTTGATTTAAACCTGAGAGAAGGTTATGGCTCGGGAACCTCTGAATGTTGAAGATCTGTGGCAAGTATTGGAAGAGGAAGGGAATAAAATCACACCCGAACAATGCGACAAATTGACAAATTCCTGCGCCCGAAGATATGATCGAGTCGTTCAGAACATTCGCCCGAATACTTCTTATTAACATTTTGTTCAATTATCTATGAGAGAACTATTTTTTTCTGGTTCTGACTGCATCTATACCCAGAGTTCTCTACTTTTTGGACGCATCCTTTATTTTCATATAAAGTACATTACTTTCTCCATAACTATTTTTGATCCGTCGTTCAATGAAATAAAACTTGAACACTATCAAAGGCAAATCTCAAATAATTTTCTGTGGAATTTTCATGAAATTTAAAGGAGTAATTTCAAGAAGATCCAGATTTTTGGTACTTTTTTCTCTAGTGTTGGACATATATAATCGGAAGGAGGGTTAACCATACATCTGCACTTTTTTAACCCTTTTGAAGAATCATTTTGTCAAATAGTACCATTTTTCACGAGATCTAAAATAATTATAAAAATGATGTGATTTTAGGTATCTTAGTCTTTATTTTCTAGTAAAAAATGAGAAGACGAACGCAACCACTCGGAATTAGAATATTTAAAAGCTTTTACTGGTCTAGTAGATGAGGTGTTCGGCTCTGAGCTAGGACGGCTACAAAAAAACTTTGGCACTCGCAGGAAGCTAGTCGCCTATTGACGGCGCGCAGATCCTGATGTTTAAGCAGGTCAACACTGACTACACAGTACACACGTTATAATGCATACGCAAGCAGCTAATCATAACAGTTGTTTATTCCCTCCCCATTCATTATCATACAGAACACATACCTTTTCCGTCAGCAGTTTTGTTTCCATGTCCATGGTCTCCTGACAAAAAAAGGTGGTTCTGCCTTTGGAAACAAATGATAACATATTCAGGGGTTAGTATTATATTACAATACTACCAATCTTCCTCCTAATTCTTCACCATCAAAAACCGACCCCTGGTATCCTTGGACTACCAGCGATTTTCATTCTTATCTCAATTTTATACTCCTGTCGGGGGACCTTGGCCCCGATTGAAAAGGCAAAGGGAGCCCAATCAACTAATCTTAATTAAATAGATAGTAAAATATTTATTTTTCTTGTTGTCAAGCCCCATGTAGTTTCCTCATAGACTAGTCGGGTCTATACTTCCACACAATCATTTTGCCTAACTTCACCACTAAGACACCAATAAATACGATAAATTTTGCGTATTTATTTTAGCTCCCATACAGATATTTCTAGCGGGTATTTACTGAATTTTATTTCCGCAACAGGAAGAATTAGATCTATTTTTATATCGGTAAAACTCATTAATGACATTGTAACATCTTGTACTTGGATTAACATTATAGTCTGTCGTAGAATAGAGTCAAGTTAACCTTTTCTGCGATTCGAGTGCGTGGGAGATTTATAATATAAGCACAGTGCAAATTAACCGAATGTAGGTTGGCTAACAGTCGACTATCTTAGAGGTTCCGGGATAACAGAAAAAGGGTTACAAAAATAACTTTACTAATATGCAAATTAATATTTTTTACAAGGTTAAAAGGAGTTTTAAAACAAGCTATACACACATTAGACGTACACGAGTCTTAGCTGCCAAAAGAAATTGGGGAGAGGAGACTTGGTGGGGACGATCACCGTACAAACAAACGAACATTATTGACCGAGGGCCGCTCGAATGACCTTGACCGTATACGAAGCCGACGATGGAAGCTTACACTGGGGAGGGGGGGGGGACTTGCAAAGGAAAATTGCGCGATGCTGTTACCTCGAAGATTTGGCCCGAGGGAGTAATCCTTGCCTTAGCGCAAAGTCCAAGTAATAGTCTCTTGACAATGACTATTACGGGATGAATATAGATCTTGCTTTCGAGTAGAATACGAATCAAGATTCGGTGCGTGGAAACGGGTACGAGGTAGACTCACGTGAATTAATGAAAATACTCGGAGCTTGAGGGGTTCTGCAAGAATTGTGCAGAGTCTAACGGGACGCGAATAGCGGGTACCGACAGGACGCGGGCAGAGGATAGTGACAGGGCAGGGCGGGTGGCGGATACTGACGGGACAGGCCGGGCGGTGGATACTGACTTCCAACTCTGGCGCCGGAGGATTTATAGTGGGGTCAAATAGGGGTTTTCCGCTTCCTTCCGAGTGGGAGAGTTCGAGGGTCCAACGCATCAGCAGACGAGAATAATCTCGCCCTTTTTACACGATCGCGGGAAGGTTTCTAAGCCGGCGAAGCGAAACTTTGTTCGACTTCAGATGGGACTTTGAGGTCTCTCAAACTTGTCGCAGCTTTCTGTGATTGCGGCATTTCAGGTCATCGCGGCGTCTCACAGGATCTCATAATTCCCCCCTTCATTGACGCAGACAAACAGGGTCGCCCAGGTGTCTGTTGTCTCTTTCTCTATTGAAGGGCGAGGCGGTGCGCATCTTCCCCTCTCTCTCTCTCTCTCTCTCTGATCTCTGACATAATCAATTCATGTTTTTTATTTAATATTGAAATTATAGTCAACTCAAGTGTTTCCTTAAAATTGGACTAGTTAACTCAAGTCATTCCTTCGGATTAACATTGTAGTCAACTCATTTATTTTATCATGAATATCTCACGAATAAAGCAAGGAGAGCAGCTACTCTCCTCTCTCCCTGCAAAGTGGGGACGAGTTTTAAAAAGTTCCGCACTCCTAAAACACCATTAGCCTCAAGATATATATCGTTCCAAAATTATATTCCTTTTGATTACTCAGACTAGATACTTCCCTTATATTATTACATCCTCAAAAAATCTTTTCCTAACCCGGATTGCCCAAATGATTTGTCCACTTCCTTTCAAGTAAGTAAAAAAGTCTTCTTTTTCTAAATATTTTATTCTCTTCTCAAAATCATTTTACACTTGGATTAAAAAAGATTTTGGTGACCTCAATTATTATTTCTTTCACACGCACGCAAAAAAAATCCACATTAATGTTTTCAGTTTTTTTCATCATTTAAATGTGTATATAATCCAATTAATGACATCAACCTAATCCGGTATTGATCATTGATTATATTGAATGTAATTAATAAGAGAATAGTAAGATGTTTATTATTCTACAGAAGGAGGGAGGTACTAAACAATAATATGAAAAGCTTCATGAGCTGTTTCGAACTATATACAGAAATGTTAGCTATGGAATTTAATATCGCATGATTATACTCACATTAGACGTCTCTTTGAATACTGTATACAAATCTGGACTCTTCATATTTGTGAGGATGCAGATATGATGCAAGGAGTCCAGAAAAAGGCCACAAACAAAACCAAACTAATTGGGGGAATAAATATAATGGACCAAGAGAAAATGTGCCGAATACTCCTATAAATTGGCGGGTTTTTTTGTTGTTTTTTTAAAGGGCTATTTGGCGACTGCCCATTTTGGCATAAGTCACCGCAATCAAACAGCCTAACTCGAGGCTACTTTAAAATAAAAATTTGAAAACAAAACAATGATAAAATTGAAAGATGACAAGGTATAAATTGGCGTATATCATCTTCGGCTATTGGGGCTATGAAAGTTCTCAAACCTCCAGATGTAAGCTGAAACATACTGCTCCATGCCACACCCGATTCGCTCTTATTAGGTACATACTGGGCCCCGGAGGACGTGTTCTTCCTCTATCTCCAGATTTCTGGTTTAGCAGGTGGTTTTATAGGGGCTTGATAACAATTTCTCTCTCGTTGTTTAGGAGGCTGGGTTAAGTGGTCAAACGCTTCCTTAGGATAAAGAAAAATATATAGCTGGATTCTTTATTCCTTGATAAATAGCTGGAATAAACCTAAAAATGGCGAACAGTAATGACTTCTTTCTTCTTGAATAGTAATGATAACTCGCTTTTTCCTTTTTTTAGGGGTAGAAAAGATACGGTTTGCGGTTAATCCTCCCCTCTGTACCTCCCTTACGATCGGCGGGGAGGGGGGGGGGACAACAGAAGAGGAGGCCCGCGGCCGACTTGCTCCTGGAGAAACTCTCCTCACTTCTAACTCTCAGTTCAAGTAAACCGATAGTGAAGTGCTTAATGAGAAGTCCGGAACAAGCTTGAGAAGAGGGTTTATAGATGTGGGAGACGGAAAAAATTTTTGAGTTAAAAGAGAACAGATTGGTGAGGAGGCAGATTGAGCAACCTCGTTAGTCAAAAGATCGCGTATTGCCAAGCGAAGGGTTACTATGTAGACATTGTGCTGAGGGACGTGCAGAAGGCCTCCGACAAGGTTTGGTTGGAAGGACTCGAATATAAGATCCTAGCCCTCCAGTTAAACTCGGACCTGGAAAGAGTCCTCTGTGACTTCTTCATAGACATAAGAGCGCGTCTCATGATCGAAGAGCACAGAGGGCCAGAGTTCGAACTCACAGCAGACGTTCGCCAGGGGAGCTGTCTGAACCCTCTGGTATACCTGGTCTTTACCATCAACCTCCAGACTCCGATAAACAGGAAAACGATGTATCTGCATTTTGCAGATGACCACGCAAATCGTCCCTAGTGTGGAGAAGAAAGCGAGGGCAAAGGCAATTCACACTAAGGCAGAGATCTCTAATATAAACCAGTACGAGAGACGATTGAGGATCCGAGCTAACAGGGACAAGTTCAGGATCATCTCGCTGAGCCGCAAGTTGACGTGGCTCATCTTGATAGATGGGAGGAGATATGGTTACTCCGCCGAAGGCACCGTCCTAGGCCTTAAAATCTCCGACCATGGATACTCGAGACACTACATGGAGAGGCAGAATCTTGCGAAGAGAGAAATCTCCAAGCTGTACAGATTTAGAAACCTTAGCTCAGCCAACATAAGGAAAATATATATGATTTTCATCCGGGATAAGCTCATCTACCCTGCAGTAGTGACTCAAGCGGCCAACAGGACCTCAATAAAGAAGCTCTGGTGAGTGCAGAACTCTGCATCCCTATGCATTAACAAATGCAGAAGGAATGAACATCTTCGGCAAAGAGACTAGCACCGCAGGCAACGTCTTGAGCTCATTAATATTGTAACTCCAAAAAATGGGCAAAAAAGTCTGGTCATCACTGACAAATGACATCATCCCGGAACTAAGAGCAGCAGGTGGCAATATCAGGATCCCTGCAAGATTGCATGAGAAAGGCGGCCGAAATCGATATTTCCCAAGCACAAAACTCTGCGCTGAAGAGAACACAGTACCATTATTTACATAGGACACTCATACACACGGTACAATAATAACACAACAAAGTGAGACAACATTTCTGATATACATTAACGTAAGAAATAGAAGCAACACGAACACGAGGTGAACTGCTGAACTCGACCGCCTATAAAGGCTTGAAAGCTCAGAAGTCCACACAGAATTATTAAACAATCAAAAGACAAACACAAATATGAAGAACACACGGATACAAAGAAAAACATACAAAAACAAGGTGACATAAAAACACTAAATACAAACAACAAAAAGGAAAAAATCAAAAAACATAAATAAATAAATGCTTGCAATGGCCTCTGAACCGGTGCAAAACCCTCCCAACTTTAAACAACTATCTTCTACTACTATCCATATTTTCCACTATTGAGTACATCATTCCGAATTTTTAAGTGCTCATTTAAACCTCGAATCCAGCATACGCTACTGAATGTGTATTCTCGATTAAGCAGGTAAAGGTTTGGCGTGAACTCTTTCCTACGAGGTCTTACAAGGAGAACAACACAAGCTCCCAAGTAGCATCGAGTCAACAATGTCGCTCTCTGACCCGCACGATTTGTGCTCCAAAAAGGTCCATCATATTAACCCTTAACCTCACTACCCGGCCCAGGAGGCAACGGTTTCGGGAAGAGACCTCACCAACGGAGTACACTGGGATTTTCGTTCCATTATTTACACTAGAAAATACTGCATACTGGGGAGTTTAACTTTCCATTTACAAAAGAGAGAATACTAAGCGGGAAGTCCATCTTCCTATTTACGAAAGAGATTAATACAAAGCGGGAAGTCTATCTTCCCATTTACAAAAGAGAAATAATACAAACCGGGAAGTTTGTCTTCCCATTTATAACGTTCAAATTTTTCATTCGAATGTTTTACTTAGTTCGACCCCCCACAGTTTTACCACTGGTAAACCGCCCACCTATCCCAGGTGGATATAATAGACTACACCAGTCAAGGATGTTGACACATCACAAGATGAAGTTTCGTGGTGATATGGGGAATCTTTTTCTACAATTGCTTTTGATGCATTTTTAATGTTATCTTGAGATCTGAAAACTTTGATTGAAATAAATTACAAAATCCTAAATAAAATAGATAGCCTTCAAACGTTTTCTATGAAACTTTAAAGAAAATACCATTTTAATACAGACTAATTAAAAATGAATTACTTATTTTATTTTATATATTCCTATCTGGAATGTACAACATAAAAATTCAAACTAAATAATAATCAATGGGGTATGAATTTTATTAAAGCGAGATGCAGAGAACTGATAAATGAATGCATGACCCTGCTCCTTCTGAGTACTGGGTGGATTAAAATTGCAGTTCGGTTCGTTTAGTAGCGCTCCGGTATGAGGAATTTATGATTTGCTCCAGAATGGAACCGGGAGATTTCAATGTGAAATTCAATTCAAGATTGTTTGCAACGTTGAAGAATTAGATTCAATATTTTATTCTTAAAGTCATGAATGAAAAATCTTTGGGTTAACGTAATTTGCAATCAATTCCAACACTTTTGAATACCTCTGCTTTGCTTGAATTAGTTCTGTATTGGGGCACACACGAGACAAGACTTAGTTTAAAATTTTAATTGACATGGAAAAATGAAATGAATTAAAATGGAAAATCAAAACGGGCTAAAAAATAAGTTCTGGAATATGCATAATGAGAGAGACCAGGAATGCAACGTTAAATTAGTGGAAGTTAATAATACTGCGAAAAGAGTGAAGGTAGAAATAGAGCGTTAACGTAAGCTACACAGCACCAAATAACAATAGAAAGAAGCATTCCCAAGATGGCTAATGGAACCGTAGAAGCCGTATTTTCTATACGAAGTGAATGTATGACTGGAAATTTATATATGTTTACAACACAAAATGGCGATATGAATGATTTTTAGTGACCAATTATTACAGGTTATTTTTTTTTTTAGCGAGTTTTATTGGCTAGCTAATTCAGCGCAGAGATTTTCTTGATCGTAGATTTATTTGTTTCGATGCGACTCGCACAGACTTAATACGGAGTCGGCTACGACTCTAACTGTAGCACATAGATTATTGACTCGAGGAAACAAGCACCACTTTTGCTCGCCGAACAAGATACACACACTCATTCTCTCACAAACACACACTTTCACCCTTTCCTTCCTACCACCTACCATCACACACACTCTTTCTCTCCCTATGCCTCTATCTCTTACGCACTCCCACAAACGTACCCTCTCACTCTCCTTTCCCCCACTTACTCTCTCTCTCTCTCACACACACATACAAAAACAGACACACACTCTCTCCTTCTCCCCCTCCTCCTCTCCCCACTCTCTCTCTCTCTCTTGTTGAAAAACGCACAATCTTCCTCTCACCCACTCTCCCTCCCTATCAAACATAGACGCACACACACTCTCTCACTCAACAAATAATCAGCAGCCCTCCCTCTCCCTCTCTCTCATTCCTTCTTCCTTTCTCTCTCTCTCTCTCGAGCGAAATTATTGTGGTTTTAAAAATAAATTTTAATCTCTTACTCAGAATGACAGATAGATCTCGCCGCCCGCAAAAAAAGTAAACATATTTCAAGCAAGACACCCACTCAAAACGTTGTTTGCAGCGACTTCGTATTGAGTTAGCGCCAAAACGTATAATTTTGCGGCAAACGAACGGTCACGAAGACAGAGCAAATTTTTCTCTTAGATGATCCCACGAAACCGCGGTTTATGGGCTCTGGATTTGCGAGAGGGCTAGCAAATCAAATTGAAAAGCTCCACTTTCCGCCTTTCAGAAGAGACTCAAGTTTGGAGTGTATTTGGTAGAACACAGAATATAGAGAGAGACTAACAATAACTTTGAACAAGGAAGTAGATAGCTACCCACCTCACTTCTAGCAGCAACTCAAACCGAACTAGTTATACCTAAGTGGCCACTACAAGACTAGTGTGTTCATCTCCAGAGGAAAGAGACGGCAACAGGCAGGTAAACCCCCCTAACCTCACCCATAAGATAAGTGATTGTGTATCGTTTTTATTTGCTACATTAACTCCCCAAGCGTTAATAAGTGTCCCACGATTAGCATCTAATCAAACGGCTTACCAAACAAATGGCAAACAACGTTTAGTGAACTTGACTAAAGAACAAGCAAACTTGAAACAACGTTGAGCAATCTGTAACATACCATTGCAAATTAATCTAACTCTACACAGTTCCCCCCTATTTTATTCTCCTACTAACGAGAAAAGCTTTAGGAGCAATTGATCTAAAGCTTCCCTGGAGGAAAAAACTTACTTGCAAACGGGCACTACCGTTGTATTACACTGGGAATTAGTCAATGATTTCCCCCATTTTCTGCTACCACCTACAACTTGACCCCGCGTTTGAATCCATAGATCTCTGCCAGCATCATACGCTCCTTGAGCGGGCATGGAACATGAAGCCATCAAGATAGGATTTGACGACGCATAAAGAAAGAATCGCTAGAACATTACTAGATAATACAGGCAGCGTAAAAAAAAGAGGAAATATTTGAGAGCATCACTCTAGGTTTTACACAGGAATGGTAGCCCAGGCAGACTATATCCATATGGGCAAGGAGAGATTATTGAGATAAGTAGTGTCAGTGTCAGTGTCAGAGATCAGAGAGAGAGAGAGAGAGAGAGAGAGAGAGAGAGAGAGAGAGAGAGAGAGAGAGAGAGAGAGAGAGAGAGAAAGAGAGAGAAAGAGAGAAAGAGAGAAAGAGAGAAAGAGAGAGAAAGAGAGAGAGAGAGAAAGATGCGCGTGGCAGCGCCTTTCGAGGAGAGAGAGAGAAAAGACACCTGGTCGACCCTTTTTGTCTGCGCTAATGAAGGCGCGAAATCAAGAGAGGCCGTGGTGGCCTGAAAGCCCGTCATCGCTGAAAGCTGTGAGAAACTTGAAGGTCTCATTGGGAGTCGGGCAAAGTTTCGCCTCACCTACTTAGGAACTTTCCCGCGATCTTGCTAACAGGGCGAGACTAACCTCGCCTGCCGATGCGTCGGACCCTGGAACCCTTTCCTTCAGGCGGAGGGGGGAAAAGCCCAATCGACCCCACTATAAATCCTCTGGCGCCAGAGTTGGAAGTCAGTATCCGCCGCCTGCCTGCCCAGTCAGTGTCCGCCGCCGGCTCGCCCCATCAGTATCCGCCGCCTGTCCGCTCCCGTCAGTACCTGCTGTCTACACTTCCCCGTTCGTACCCTCTATTTTTGTCCCGTTGGACTCTACATAATTCCTCGCAGAACCCCTTAAACTCCATGTATTCTTGTTTTATTCTCGTGAGATTACTCCGTACTGGTTGTTACCGGCTCCTCGAACGCAACGCGCCCAATCTCGATTCGGTGTTCTAAACTCGAAGGCAAGATCTAAGTTCATCCCGTTAGTAGTCATTATCAAGAGACTATTATTTGAACTTTGTGTCAAGGCAAGGATTACTCCCTCGGGCCAAATCTCCGAGGTAACAGCAACGCGCAACTCTCCTGTGAAAGTGACCCCCCTCTCTCCTCTCCCAGTGTAAACCTCAATCGTCGGCTTCGTGTACGCTCAAGATCTTTCGAGCAACCCTTAGGTCAGTATTGTTCGATCGTATGTACGGCAAACGTCCCTGCCAAGTCCCACCCCCTTTAAGACGCTGAGACTCGTGTATGTCTAATGTTTTGTATAGCTTGCTTCAAAAACCCTGTTAACCTTTGCAAAAAGAACATTAATTTGCATATTAGTAAAGTTATTTTGGTACTCGTTTTTCTAATGTCCCAAAGCCTTTCAAGATAGCTGACTATTTGGCTAACCTAAAATTCGGTTAATTTGCACTTTGTCTGCATTATAAGTCTCCCACGCACACAGCGGTCATCTCTCTTGACTGAGAAACGCAGACTAAATCAAAAGTATACCATTTTTATTATCTAGTGCAACAACAAGTATTAGTGAAATCTAGAAAGCAGCAAGTCTTTCCTACAGTAGATTTCAAATTATCATAGGAGTTTCAAGAAGTATCCGTGCTCTTTGTGCGAACTTGGTTTTTGAGTTCGTTGATGTTAGTTCCAAGCATTTAAGGTGAATAATATGCGATATTGTAGCGCTTTCTATATTTCCTCCATTAATTATCTATTGTTTTCGTACAGTTACGTTTGCTTCTTCAATCTGTTATTCCTTTTATTTTTTCCACGCTCTGATTAACCCAATTACGGGCTACATATGGTTTAAGTCATAAAAAAGTACTTACCAAGTCTTGCAAGTGGTCGAAGATTTCTGCGTAAGAAGGGTCTGACGTAATGGAAGTAGTATCCCATGCCACGGCATAATCCCCCTCAAAATAAGGGGGACCTGGCAACCCTTCCATTGAGATGTGAAAAATGCTAAATAGAATTTTTAGTCTCCCCGGACACCAATGTTTGAAAGCCTTCGTCAATCAAGTTTACGATGAAACGCATGTAAAAGCCAGGGAAAAAATGCAGTCTGAAATTGCACAAACATTCTCAACATTTTCCATTTGAAGGTTATTGTCCATGAATATATCCTTTGTTACAGAGATATAAATAAGAGCCGTAGCACCTATATAGTTTTTTGAACACCTTAAGACTTAGTAGTATGATAGCACTTTATTCAACAAAGTACATCGAATAAGACCACAGACAGAAGGCAAACAATCAAGCAATTTGGGGTATTTCTCGATGCAATTTCCAGCAATGTTAGTATATGAACAAAAGAGGTAGGTTAGATATACAGGATAATCATATAAATAAAAGAAAAGAATAAATCCACGTAGAAGACTTGAGAAACGACGTAGACACAGAACTCAGAATGCGCAAGCAGAAACTAAAAACACTTTGCAACGAAACAATAAATGAAAGAATCCTCAGAATAACACAATGAAGGCTACAAAAGCACCCACGACAATTTTTTGTGTTGCATCATGCACCACTGTCACGCGAAGTGTGGCTGAATGCACCTCATTAATCTTTAATTGACCGGTTGGTTAGAGGCAAAAATGAGATGTAAAAAATAACCAAGAGCTGCCTACTTTTTAAATAAGAGTAATAATAATGACATCAGTTCTTCACCAGAATGATAGGGAGGAGAACGACGTAAAGAGATAGAATGAAAGATGTCAGACACTGTTTGCGAATGAAAGAGATCAGCATAAATTGCTAATGTTAATTAACCTTATAATAGAAAGGGGCTTGGCCTTCTAGATTAATTCCTCGATGAGAGAGATAGATTGTACTGTTAAAGATGTGATAATGAGTGTTTTTACAAATTTTTTAATATGCTACAAGAACTGAAAAAAATGCACTGCTAACGATATAAATGATCATCGATTTTTATTAGTGATGAGTAAACGAAAAACTGTGATCGAACGAGATGTTTAAACAAAGTTAAAAAATGAGAAAGGAGAGAAAATGAAAAGTTAGATATATTGAAGGAAAATGACTAAGAGTATTGAGCAAAATCGATCTTCCATAAAGGGTTGGATAGATAGAAGGAATAATTACCTAAGCGTTAGGAAATAATTTCAAATTTCTACAGAGAACGAACTCAAAGAAACGAAACCTTGAAGTCATTTGCGACAAACGCCTCCAGGAACATACAAATACGAATGAAATTAAGACTCTCGAAACGGAATTAACTTATAAAGTTATGAATTCGAATCTTTGAGCGTTGTGCAATCGAATTCATCGCAACTAATCGAACTACAGAGATAATTCAAACTCATATTTGAAGAAATTTGTTCCGGTAGGTTTGGAAGCAATTAGGTTTTAAATTTTATCATCCCCAGCGCTTTTATTTTCTTTCTCTTTTTGAATCGTTTTCCTTCATTCTTCTCTCTATCCTTCCTTTGAAGTCCTTTGATTTCGCATATCTCCCCTTCCTTAATAACCACCCATAGCGGATTTCTCTCCTCTCAACCAGAGGCAAAATAAAGCTAAACAAAAGGGGAATTCATGCCTTCGACCCTTAACTAACGCCTTTAAAAATACAATTCACAAAGCTTAGTTTTTCAATTAAATAGGGCTAAATTAAATGGAATAATTAGGGAAATGCGTGGAAAATTGAAAAATGGGCCAAAAGGCTTTTGGGAATTTGGTACGATGCATTAATAGAACTTTGACCTCAAAAATGGAAAAGTCTATGCGCCCATTAAGGCCTTAGAAGAAGAAGGAGGAAAAATTAATGTTTTCGAGAGGTCGATGCCATTTATGGAATCGGATTTATTGTAGGGATTTATTCTCGAATTTAAAGCGCAATAGCAACGAAGCAGTCTAAAAGTAGAGAGAAATCTGTAATAAAAATGGTGAAAGTAGATGAATTGAAAATAGTGGGAGATATATCGGCACAAATCTTCCTGCAGGTCGTGGGGACTGGATGGCATACAACTTCGGACACTGGGGCCGGGAGGGCGGGCATTTACCACAGGCTTCAGTTGTAGGAGGGGTAATATATCCCTGTTAACCCCCTTAACGGCGAATAGGAGAAAACTTAAGAAAATACAAAATATAATGGGGGATTTAGAAGATGCGCAAAAGATGCAAAGAGAGAGAGAGAGAGAGAGAGAGAGAGAGAGAGAGAGAGAGAGAGAGAGAGAGAGAGAGAGAGAGAGAGAGAGTGTGTGTAACAAGAAGTAACAAGGAAAATAAGTACCCTAGAAGACATTACGGTCTATTCAATGAGGGTACCTTTGGACTAGCTGTCGAGCGGGCACATTCCCGCTCAATTGCCTTAAGTCTTTCCTAAACGGCCACTTTTCAAGACTTTGTTTAGTCTTGTCTTGAACTGATCAACAGAATTGCTGTTGACAACCTCCATCGGAAGTGCGTTCCAGCTACAACAGGTACTGGACGTCAAAAATTTCCCACACAGATCGCGGTTGTAACGCTTCAGCTCAAGTTTGAAGCCGTGATTTCTTGTTCTGTTCTCATTAAGGCTGAAAATATCCTTGTAGTCAACATTGTCGAACCCTCAAAGTATTTGGAAAACTTCGATGAGCTCACCACGTAGTTTACGGGTTTCCAATGAGAACAGATCTAATTCCCTTAATCTATCTTCATAACTTTTATGTCTGATAGAGGGAATCAGTTTGGTTGCCCTGGCTTGGACGCGTTCCAATCTCGCGATGTCCTTTCGAAACAAAGGACTCCAAAATTGTACGGCATACTCCAGGTGCGGTCGGACGAGGGAGTTGTACAGACACAGTACTATCTCCTTATTCCGATATCCAAACTGTCGACTTATATACCCTAACATCCTTTGGGCTTTCTTCTCCACCTCAATACACTGTTTCGAGAACTTGAGGTCACTGGTGATAGTTACACCCAAGTCCTTCTCAGTGTCAGTGGATTCAAGAGCAGTGCCCTTAAGGATATATGGTGATTGGGGATTTCGGTGGCCGATATGCATCACTTTGCATTTGATCACGTTGAAAGGCATTTGCCACGTGTCCTACCACTCCCCAATCTTCCAAAGATCTTCCTGCAGGCGGGCAGTATTTCCATCCTTTGCAACGTTCATACCAAGCTTGGTATCGTCGGCAAATTTAGAAATCTTAGCAACCATGTCACCGTCCATGTCGTTGACGTAAATGATGAATAGTATTGGTCCCAGGACAGAACCTTAAGGCACCCCGCTAGTAACGGGCACCCACTCAAAAGCCTGTCAATTTAGCAGCACCCATTGACGTCTGCCACTTAGCCAGTTCGCTATCCAGCCTGCTACTTTTCCGTCTATGCCCAGTGCTCGCACTTTCTGGAGAAGGCGGCGGTGTGGTACCTTATCAAATACTTTCTGAAAGTCTAAGTAGAACACATCCACCGCGTTGTCCCGATCGTGCTCACTGAAGACAAAGTGGAAGAATTCCATAACGTTCGTCAGGCATGACCGTTGCCTTCGGAAGCCGTTCTAGGAACTCCTCAGTAGCAGGTTTGGCTCTAAATGCGACGTCATTTTGTCCACCATGATGCTTTCCATGAGTTTACCGACTATCGAAGTCAGACTGACTTCGATAGACGGTTAGCTACGGTCTCCTTTCTTGAAGATAAGAGTCACCTCCTCTTCACGTCAGTCTCTAGGAACGCATTTGGTCTGGATTGACATGTTCAAGAATTGCGCTCTGGTGTCGTAACACTTGATCGTGCACTTCTTTCAACACTTTAGGTAGAAACCCATCCGGGCCAGGTGACTTATTCTTTATTAGGTCAGTGATCTTCTTGTCTATTTCTCCTTTGGTGAAGTCCATATCCTTCAGCTTTTCCCCCCGAGTAGGAATCCGTTAACTGGGGGATGGGACCACACTCTTCAGTAAACACTGAAGAGAAGTAGTCGTTGAGGAGGTTAGCATTTTCTCCATCTGGGTGCTTTAATGTCACTTCCTCATTCCTCGAAGGGCCAATCGTTCGACGGATTGGTTTACGGCTGTTTACATATCCAAACTTTGACTGCCGGTACACAGTTCTCTTCTTCCTCAGCAGTTGACCGATATCTCGATTAAACCACTTTGGTTGAACAGAAGAAGACCGACGGAGACTTTTCAAAGGGGTGAATCGTGATTGAAGACTCATGAACGCAGTTTTGAATCTATTTCATGAATCTTCAACACCCTCGCATACTTCTATCGTCTCATCAGTCAATCCAGCACGAAGACCCGCAAAGTCTGCTCTTCTTAAATCAATTTTCCTTGAGTCACTAGTCACAGACTCTACCTTGGGGACCGTGACTATAAATCTAACTAGTCGGTGATCACTGCCGCCGAGCTCCTCGCCTACGGAGAGATCCTCAACGATGTCATATTCAGAGGCAAAGACTAAGTTGAGGGTATTAATGCCTCTCGTCGGCTCTCTCACCCTTTAAGTCAGGAACTCGTTGTTCACGAACTCCAGGAGTAGTGCATTTTCGCCACAGGCTTCTCTGGTTTCCCAGTCAACTTGGGTGTTGAAGTCACCCATGACGATGCACACTCTGCTTTGAACAAGTTCACCTAGCAGCCGGTACAGTTCCATGTCCTTTTCAATGAGTTGGACAGGCGGTCTGTAGAGAAGCAGGGTCCTGTATCTGGTAGGACCTATATCTAGGCCAACTCCTAGTAGCTCGTGGTGGGATACAATGTTGCATTTCGTCGATTTGAGTGTATCCTTGACATACAACATCACACCGCCACCCTTTCTGTTGTGCCTATCTTTTTGGAAGAGTTGGTAACCTGGAATCGTGATTTCACTTTCAAAATCTTGTTTTGAGGTTTTTACCCACGACTCGTTTATGGCCATCATTTTAGGTTCTTTCGTCGCTACGAGGCCACGAAGTTCAAGAATTTTGTTTCTGATTGACCTCGCATTAAACAGAACTTTCACGGACTCCCCACAAGTAGGACTTCCGTTTCCCTTCTTACTTGTCTCTCTATTCTCTTTTGGTAATGTGATAGCACCCTTTCTAGCGACCTCCGCGAAGGTCGTTCCAGGGGTGACTTTGGCGTACTGGCGCACGTCCGCCCTCACTTTGGGTCAGACCGTCCTTTGAGTCCGCTCCACAACATTTTCTATCAGGTTTGAGAGTATAGCCTTTCCTTTAAAGGAAAGGTGCACCCCATCCATTTGGTAGAGATCGTTCCTACCATAAAAGATGCAAGAGTCGACAAAATCACCCCCTCCACCGTACATAAATTTGCTAGTGGTCGGTTCAATGCGACGTTTCTCGAGTGAGCCATCCGGCTTGGACCTCTTCTCGGGAGCATCCTGACCACGACACGTCGGCGGGTTTTCAACCCACAGTCATTCACAGCTCTCATGACCGTCCCAAGGATCTTGCCTGTAGGGCCTACCCTACCTCCTCTGAGGTAGAGGTCGTTGCCACTTACCATCAGGGCAACGACTGAACTCTCATAAATCTGAGATTTATCAGCCTCTACTCTTATCTGGTGGTACCCACGTCCTGGAAGGCAGCTTACCCTCACACTGGTGCGAAGGCGGGCCGCTAGCATGCATTGTAGATCCCTTGATTGAGAATCACCGATAAGGATGACCCTCGCACATTTGGCTGCAGAGGACAGAGTATTTTCTTTCGGAAGCGACTTCTCTGTTTCCTGTTTCTTTTCTATATTTTTCTTCTTTTTCTTCTTCTTTATTTTTTCTTACTTCCTCTCGCTTAACTTCTGTTTCTGATTTCTCTTCTTCTGTTTCTACTTTCTTTTCTTTTTTCTTTCCTTTCTTCCTCTTTCTCTTCTTCTTGTTGGCCCGTTGAGCCAGTCCCGCAGCAGTTGACTCCAGCTCTGGGACGTTGGACGGCTGGCGTGGCACTGCCGATGCAGTGCTCGCTTCTTGTGCAAGGGTCTCGTCGGTGGATCCAACCACGTCAGTGGGAGATACATCGTGATCCGACTGGACCTCTAGTCTTGAGGGCAACTCGGCGATCCTGTCCTCGAGACGGTGAAGCTGACGCGCGTGTTCAGACTCTAGGTTCTGCAGCTTCTTCTCTAGTTCTTTAGATTTTTGCTGATGATCTATATAGACCCTTGAGCTCTTGAACTTCTCCTTTAAGGACACAGTTGGTGTAGATACTTGCAGGGTGGCATTTCGAGAAACACCCCTCCGGGAAGTCCACGCACCTCTTATCCTTTTTGCACACCGAACATGCTTATTTAAGAGCAGCCCGTCCTTTCTTTCCGGTCATGCTGAACACTTTATATCTCTGAATATTTTGCGACCACTCAATAAAAAAAGAAGGGGGTTGGTGAGTTCGGCACACGTGAGTCGCTCCCGCCTATCCATCGGAGACTTTTCGGATCTGTCGGAAGGCACGCTCCTTTTACTGCTGTTTGTCCGACCGAGTCGTTTAAACCCAGCGTGCCATGGCTCTCAACCAAGCAGCACTGACAGCCTCCGAAGGTGGTATCGGTTTCCCCCCGGGTGAACATCGGAACATGCCCCGTACTAAACTCCTACTAGTTCTCTTCAGGGTGGCAAGGATCTCGGCGTAGTGTTCAATGGATATCACGCCACATCAAGAGACTCGACTCAAGGCTTTGTGCTAGCCTGGCAACCAACCTTGACACAAGGCCCGTCACCTCGGACAGTTGCTACCAGAGGCACCCCTCAACGGTCACTGGGAATGGTCAGTAATTACGCGCCAGAGAAGGGGTTAACAGGGCACTCACCCTCATCCCATTCATCGCACCCCAGCGCCTAGGACCTCTCTAGTTCTAATCTCTCGCAACCAGTGAGCGCCGATTGGCGTTATTTTTAGAGGTTCCAAAGCCTCTCTTCTGACGCATGGTGTAGCTGTCAGGTCCTTAAATTTAGATAGATGAAGGATAAAGCTGAAAGGATAATAGTAGTTTTTTTTTAGATCAGTCGAAGGGACAGAGAAAACAGTAAAAGAATACAGGATAGAAGAGTAAAGATGGACGTACTTTGTCTGGAACCTCATTCCCGACCAATTCGACAAGAGTAGCCCTACCAGGGGTGCCATAAAGGAAACCCCCAACAACATAGCTCGAAAAATCTATAGTACACACAAGCGCTCTCCCCACGACAAGGGGGCGTCTAGAGAGAGAGAGAGAGAGAGAGAGTCACAAGGAGTCAAAAGGAATAGTAGTACCTCAAAGGATATTGCTGACCATACCGTGGAGGTACTATTTTGGGAAAGCTCTATAGCATAAGAGAAAGTATAGCATAGATGAAGGCTCTCACCTCCAACCTCTCCCATCCGCATTTGCGGACCAGAAAGCTGAAACGATACCTGAATGTGCTAAAAAAATAACACCACTTGGAAATTTTTATAAAAAATAGTTGAAACCTATCTACTTTAATCAGATCTATAATTTATACCAAGGTGGTACCATCTAGGTCAGGGTGTGGATTATCTTGTCAAGTCGAGATTTGAACTGTTCGACTGACGAACTGTTCACCATTTCTAACGGTAGACGGTTTCTCGTTCCGCAGATTTTGTATGAGAAGAAGTTTCCGCAAATGCTAGTGTGGAATTGCGGTAATTATAGTTTGTAACCGTGGTTACGTGTACCACTTGCGTTAAACGTGAACAGCCTCCTATGATCTACGTTCCCAACTCCTCGCATTATCTTAAAAGTTTCAATCAGCTGCCCTCTTAACCGGCGCGTCTCCAAGAAGAACATCTCCAGTTTTCGTAGCCTATGCTGATATTTTTATGTCTGAGGGAGGAGATCAATTTTGAGGCTCTGGCCTGTACCCTTTCCAGAGGTTCAATATCCTTCCTAAGGGTTGGGACCAGAATTGCACGGCGCATTCATGGTGTGACCGGACTAGAAAGTTGTATGAAGCGAAAATGCCTCTTTATGTACCCCAGCATTCGCTGGGCCCTCTTTCTCACCTGGATGCACTACTTGAAGAACTTTAGATCACTGCTGATTAGCACGCCTAAATCTTTCTCAAGGTCAGTGGTATCTAGTTGTTTGCCTAACAAGGAGTAGTTTTTCTGATCGTTAGCATGGCCGATGTGCATTACCTTGCACTTGTCAAGGTTAAATATCATCTGCCACCTCTCTGATCACTCGCTTATCCTGAGAAAGCTATTTGGCAGGCGTTTCACTCCTTCTCGCGAGCTCACACTACCTCCTAGTTTGCTATCGTCGGCGAACCTAGCTATCGAGCATATTAGTCCTTCGTCTATATCATTGATGTAGACACTGAACAATAGAGGCCCAAGCACTGAGAACTGGTTCACCCCGCTACTGACTGGCGTCCATTGCGAGGCTATCCCGTTGATTTTTGCTCGTTGCCTCCGTCCCGGGAGCCAGTTTTCTATCCATTTGGCTACCTTGCCGGAAATGCCAAGGGCGCGGACTTTATTTATAAACCTACGGTGTGGTACCTTATCGAAAGCTTTTTGAAAGTCCATGTATAAGATATCCACAGCTCGACTACGGCCATACTCACTCAAAATACCGTGAAAAATTTCTAGTAGATTAGTGAGACATGAACGGTTCTTGCGAAATCCGTGCTGAGGATCCAAGATCAGGTTGTGCGACTCTAAGTGCTGCACTATACGGTCTACGAGTATTCCCTCGAGTAGTTTGCCTTCGATAGATGTCAGACTAATAGGCCTGTAATTACCCGGGCATTAGCGTTCCCCCTTAAAGAGAGAGAGAGAAGAGAAGAAGAGAAAAAAAGGAGAGAGAGAGAGAGAGAGCACCAGTTTTTCTTTGGCCACTGGGTTCAGGAGAGCGCGAGGCTCCTCCAGAGGTTGTAGGAGGGGCATTAGCCCTGCTACGCCAGTGACCCCCAATGCGGGGAACTTCAAAGGAAGGAATTCAAGTGTGCAAGTCTCGAGTATCGATGCTCGTACTTTGGGGCTTATTGCAGGGGTTTGGTGATTGCTACAGGGTTTTTGTGACTGTAATATGGGGTTTGGCTTGTTACAGGGGTTTTGAGCTAATTTAGGTTTTGTGCTTATTACGGTTTTGTGTGATTGTTATAGGGGTTTTATCTTTGTTATAAGGATTTTGTGCTGGTCATAGGGTTTTTTTCTTTGTTACAGCCGTATTGTGCTTGTTAGATTTTATAAAAGTAGAAGGGATTATTAGCTCTTGTCTTTGACAAGGCTAGTCTGTCTTGGTAGTCTCTAAAATCTCGTATTTTTATCTCTCGGGACTGGGAGACAAAAGAAGACTTCCGAGAAGACTGATCTGCTGCTACAAGGGGGGGTGTTGATGAATCCCTTCATTGCAGCCACCGAACTGAAAAGGAATCATACTAAGCTGCTGGAAAATGTGTTGATTCGGACCATTCAATATTGGCTGCAGAAGGACTTCGAGTTCCTAAGTCGACGCGCTCATAAGAACTACTCCCCACACCAAGTATGGTGCAGAAAAGACTCGTTTTTACGAAGAGATATCTTTACTGGACTGAAGACGAATGGATGAAAGTGATGTTTTCCGACGAGAGGTGCTTTAAATGTATCACCATCAGCTGCTACAACCCTCGCTATACCGTTCATACTGTTAAACACCCCGAGCAGGTGATGGTGTGAGGGGTGGCTTGTATTTTTTACCTAGAAACAATACAATGAACAGTGATCGTTACATGAGCGTTCTGGAAGACTATCTTTTGCCTTTTCAAGGCGCGGATTTTTTTATGCAAGATGGGCCCGCCTGCCACACTTCAAGATAGGTAAAAAAGCTACCTTGCTGGCCACAATATCAATATTTTGGAGCGGCCTGAGAACAGCTCCGACCTAAACCCCATCGAAAAGACCAGCTCGCCACTGCCAACACCTCCTTCGCTCCACGACTCATCGAGGAGCAGAAGGCCCTCTGGATTACTCTGCTCTGGAAAACAAATACTTCAAGGAATAAAAGCGCGAAAATGTACGAAGGAAAATGAATAAAAGTAGGAAGGTGTAGGAAAGAAAAGGACCAAGATTGTTAATTTCTAGGAAAGATAAAGACTAAAGGTGGGATGGTGTAGAGAGGAATAGGACTGAGGGCGGGAAGTTGTAGGGAGGAAAAAAACCTGTCACTAAAGAAACTTCGTATTGGGGGAGATTTGAACCATGACTCCGCGTCGCCTAGATCAGAAGATGGATAAGCTTAATCCACTCGGCCTTTACAATTTAAATGGTCTTTTTTAGAGACAAAAGAAATCGATACCTGTACATACACCCACCAGCGTCGGGGGAATAGTAGATAGTATTGTGATATCAGATAGAATTATTATTATTATTATTTATGTTGGAAATCACTCCAAGAAGTGCCTTCGTTGGTTTTTCGCTTTATCTTTAATTATGTCTAACCTCTGGTTAATGAATGACCAAATTAGTGACATTTCTAGACTTCGCACGCTATCTCCCTTCATATATCTTCCCTTCTAACTTACACACTTTCGTTATTCACGTCCCTCAAACTTCCTGACGAAGATTGTCACGTTGGTTTTTATTTTTTTGCCCCATGATCGGCAATGTTGACACAGTTTCTTATGCCCCAAGTCCCATTTTGTTTACCATGATTATTTACCTTGCATGCAATTTCAATTCACCTAACTTCAACACGTTACCAACATCACTGGAGCTCTCGGTAGCCCAGGAGTGACGACGTTGGACTTCTAACATCGAGGTGTCGGGTTCAATACAAAGCGAAAGCGATCACAATCGTTAGCGCAGTTAGAGGACTGACCACCGATTGGTACACGCGCTGTGCTTACTCTAGCGGGAGTAAGTAGATCATATACACATCAGCATATCTTTACAACATGACACACACATACACACCTTTTCTCTGTTTCAAGGAACACATGAGGAACGGGTGCCACTTCTCTCGGAGTGACCAAAGATTTTACCTGATCGATGTTGGTGCAAAGCTTCCCCACGTAATACTCCCCTACTATTGATTCCTTCTGGTTCACCATGCTGCTCTTTATGTAAGTTTCATTATCGGGTCGAGCGTCCTTCCTAGCAAAGAGACGGATGACATTCCATACCTAACTACCAACATACCCAATACTTTCTAGACATGATGACCTAGTTGATTTTTACTTTATTTTAAATAAATAAAATTTAAATTTATTATAGTTATAAAAATAAACTATTTTAAATAAATAACTAAGATGAAGTAAATAACTAAAAATTTAAATAATTAAATATTTTGACTAATATTACTATATAAATTTAATCTAAATAAATAAAAATTCTCCCTCCTCGCAATAAATCAAATCAAATTAAGAAATCCAAAACAAAAAAAGATTCAGCGTTCACGAAATATTCTTCGTCCTTTAGCCACAAAACGTTTAATAGTGTGGCGGAATGGGGCACACCCAAGTCATTTGCTACCTTCCCCCGTCGCCTTTAAAGGGTTTAATGTCTTTTTTTCTGCAGATCCTGGCGGCGCTACATCCGTCTGTGCATCGTGACGATTCGTTACCACAAAAGCTAATGCTCAAACTAGGTCGCCGAGCACGTTAGCGCAAATCTAGTGTCAAAGGCATCTCGCCCAGCCTCTTTTCCCGTTGCATCCAACGAGATTAGCTTTGATGGCGAAACAAACACGAATTCCAGAGAGTTGCGTGACCTGCGGACTCATAGCTTCTAAAGTAGTCTCTTCTTTTGGCTATTCGGGTCACCTTCACATATTTTCTTTTCACTTAACCTCACCTTTCAAACATCTTTGTAAGTTATACCTTTCACAGATGCACTTGTTGGTTTAATATTTTAATCCCATTTCAGTGGGTCTTCCACTTAGTATCGACTTTCTTATGTGAGCGTTTCCCCCCCCCCCCAACCCGCAGTTCAACGAGAAAACTTTATTATGGAAACTAGTTTCGGTAGAGGGTTGACTCTATATCGAGCTGGTTGTTTGTTTTTGGACTGAAAATGGAAGACATATATTATCGAAACTAGGCTCCAGAATACAGTTTTTTCCTTGAACTGAGCCTTTTTTTTTACCATTCTAGTGGTTAATGTTCGTATTGTCGGATCTTTACTGTTCTCATTGGTGCGCACTTTGGAGATACGAGAGAACAAAGATGATAGCAAATACAAGAACTCAACGAACCTCAGAGAACCCGTGATCCTCAGATGTAGTGAAGAGGCAAAGATGAATTCGACTCGAAGAAAGCAGGCGAGGGCAGAGATTCGAAAGGATGATAACCGACTGGAGAGTTTGGATAAAGGGAAGAAAGGCGAAAACCAACTGGTGCATCTCCAACCTAAAATCTTTGAACAGATTTTTGTAGCGAAAGTGTTGAAGTTATTAAAAGTGATAGTGTATGCGCAAGATAGCATTATTCGAGTATCTAAAGGAGAGGATTACTTGGACCACAAGGGACCACGGTGAGCTTGTAACCGTCCGCGAACCACCCGGCAGCATCTTCTCGCCATTCGAAGTCACGACGCCGAACATCATCACGGAGGCTGGGTGCTTGACCGTGGACACATGGCGGACCTCCGAGACGTTTTGGCCGAAGCTTACCACGTGTTGTTTCTGCTGTTGACGACTGGTTCGATCGTGTAGGTTTTTTCATCAGAAAAAAGTGGGAATTCGATTGCCATGATCCTTCAAACCGTTGAGAAGGCGACGACAGAACTCGCGACGTTGTTCTTGCATACGCTTGTTAAGTAGAGGCCTTTCCATGCTCTTGCCGCCCTTCTCCTTGATGCCCCTGGATAGCGTAGACCCGAAGATGTTCTTTTTCGCGATTACAGAGTCATTCTGAACTTCGGAGCACTTTTGAAGGCCTTTCTCACAGCCAAACGGTTGACAACTTGAGGTCTGCCTGAACGAGGTCGATCTTTCAGGTCTTCCCGGTTCTTGAGTCTCTTCACGACTCTGTGAACATCATCCGGCTGACATTAAGCCGTTGGCAATGATTTGTTATGTCCCTCGGGCAGGAGACGAGATATCTCTCTTGTTTTCACTTCCATCTCGACACACACTTGCACACAATGAGAAGACTTTTTAATGACACGTGCTGAAAAAGTAGATCTTTAAAGTGTGATTGATGGAACTTTTTCTATCACAAACGTAATCCTCTCCGAAAGATAAAAAACGCGTGTAAGAGAACTTGTGCAAAACACGATATATATATATATATATATATATATATATATATATATATATATATATATATATATATATCTTCAATAGTTCTGTTGCAAAGATCCATATACTTATGCCTGCTGCTATTATTTACCGCTGCTAGCCCTGTCTAAATGACCTTATAACCCTCTGGAAAAGCGAGGTTGAACGCACTGATTCAAGAAATACTTAATTCCCCAAGATGATGATTAGCATCACATTGGTGAGGCACTAATTTAACTACAATGTAAAAGGTTAAGGGTAGGAGGTTATTTAAATGGGGCTAATTTTTATATGTTTTAAATAAATGGTTGGTTGTATAATTCTAAGTTTGGCGAGAGTAAACAACACTGAGCCAATATAGAGTCTGCATGCACCAAAACTTTGCTACAAATGATTCCCGTAATAGAATTCTGGCTTTTAAAATACTCCTTAGTAGTAGCCTTAAATGAGCCACAAAAGAAGTTTATTCTAGCGAAGATCTTTGTGACGGTTGAGGTTCGAAAACAGATCGCCCCGTCTAACTCAGATTCCGATGCGGGTTTGTAACTCGGAAAATAATACGTTTAGGTGATAACAACCCCGAAAAGAGTGTGTTCCGCGCTGAATAAATGGCAACAGATAATGAAAATAAGGGTGTAGAATAGAGTGAAGGTATTTTTCCTGCATAAACGGTGAAGTCATTAGTCTGTAGAATTACCCTTTATTCTAAAATGGAAACCCATCGCCTTACGAGAGGGCAAAGTGGAAACACCGATTCAAACTCTGGACGAAGTAAAACTACATAGTGTGCGGTTAATCCTGAGAAGGGCGCGGGTTGGGTTGCCTTTATAAAACCCGTGGTTCAAAACCGTCTTTAAACTGTCAGCACTGAGATATGTGTCGGACGTCAGCTATAAATCGGTGTCAAAAAAACGTCCAAAAAAGTAGACTAGGATTCCATCAGAAAAAAGGCTGACTGTCATAAAGCATGGGGATCATAAATAACAAGGGAAAAATCAAATGCTATGTGATTCACTGTACAGATAGATAGAGAGAAGGGGATGAATAGTGATTAATGTGTATAATTAGCCACTGATGGTGAAAAAAGTTGTTATTGTCAGAGCGTAGCATCACTCAATTTCGGTTTAGAACGTTAAACTGAATTGTATAGAGAGGAAGTTTAATATAACGAAGGAATATTGTTTCATCCTCTGTCATGACGGAAATATACGCTCTTAATTTCATTTCGCTAACACCAGGCCCCCACCATGTAGAGATACCAAGTGCATCAACACACTTCACCTCTAAACACTTGGGAGACATAAACACAAATAACGAACACTAATTTCAATATTCATAAATAGAAAATAAAAGTTTCCCCTTCAATCAAAACATTGGATTCAACACAGATGGCACACGCGGTTTTCAAACAATTAAGTCAATATCTAAATTTTACGAAGATTATTTCATCAGAGCCAAAATAAACACTTCACTATTTATTACACGGCAATCTTCAACTTCTTTTCTCAAACGATCGTACCGCGGAAGTCTTCCGTCAACTCCCATCCACTGCTACTGTTTTTAGTTAGCTGGCGAGATTGCGACGCTGCCAGGCAAACGATCATCTGTCTACAAGCCCCTGAACAGTGGCACAGTGCCTGTGCCACCTAAAAAGTGTCGATGGGTTCGAAATCTTTTTTTTTTTGTAGGGCGCATCTGGCTACTGCCTACAGTCATCTTTAGCAAAAATGTTTTAAAGAGTTGGTCGTAAAGAAAATGGTTAAGTTAGGGAACGTGAAAGCGCTTTTTTTCTAGAAAGGGGAACGTTCATACAAAGAACGATATTAGATTTGTTTTGGGCATAGAATTTACCATCGTTTTGTGCTTGATTTTAAAGCATCTGGAACTGGAGATCTAGTTTATTGTGGTATTCCAAACACAGTTCACTGCAACATATGGCAGCAGCTACCAATTCGATCCTGAATGGGACTCAATCAGCGACTAGACAGACCCGGTGTGGCTTAACTTCGCTCCATTGTGAAGTGGCGTTTTCATTCAGCTTAGCCGTTGTCGAAGTTAGGTCTAACACATGTGGGAAGGTAATTGAAATATACAGTAACCTTCAAAATTTACCCAAGAGTGTGTGGGGGAGGGTGCTTGAATCAATCTCATGGCTTTTATATCACTCTTCATTGCCTCTATTTATCCATTTGTGGTTATCTTAAATATTTGTTTAGCGTGGTAATAATTGATACCAACATAAATCGCAAACTAGTACTAATACTTTGATGTTTTTAACATGGAATAATGTGGCAAAGGAGAAACCGTCCAATTTAACGTTTAATTTCCGAAGATTTCCTTGGTGTTTGCCGAAATCCCTCAAGGGACCCGCGTTTTACTAGATATGACAACCAAATGCATGGCATGACTTGGATGGTGACCCCAGAGAAGAAGACAGTTGGTAAGGGAACCCAAGTCTTCTCTCATTTGAAACGCCCTTGGCAATGTATACGAGTATTCGATCTGCATTCTCCCCAGCAAAGAGTATTCCCGCTAAGAGTGACTTTATCAACCGCTATTTACAAAACTTTCTAAGAAGCTTCAGTCAGTTTTCGTCCTGTAAATAAATAATAAAAAAAATCGCGAAATCTCCTATCAGAATTCGTCTTCAAGAAGGAGAGGTCGGAGAGGAGCGCAACGGAATCCGGATTATCATGTCGTGTTCCACACCAATTCCCGTGGAAGCCGAGTTAACAACGTGGTCACATGAAAAACAGTCATAAATTATTACCCAACAAATTCTTCCTATTTCACAAGACAAGGCCTCTACAGGGAATCAAACCTGGCACATTAGAGGCACCGAGTCTCTTATAGGGACTCGTTCTTTGGTGCTTTGAAATGAACAATCTTTCATGAACCATACGAGGGTAAAGGCTTGCCATTGCATTATAGTCGAGAGAAAAACTGTTGGAACCAATGAGAAGATTTCAGTGAAGAGAGAAGGTAGAGACAAATGAAAATGATTGCTTAAAGGAAAGAGAATTAGTGAAATTAAAGGTTGATAAAGGGATTATCTACTTGAAACATTCTGATGTCACTAAGCCTTTATTCTTATCCCATTTCTTCCTTTTCCTAGTTATATTTTTAAAAAAATTTCCCTTCGATTTTTTTTTCCCTTGTATATCACGCTCCTTCGTGACTAGGCGTCCTGCACATATTGGTTACCTATGATTTAATTCATTTCTCATAAGTCATAAGCGAAAGTAGCTGAAGCTAATGGACAGGCCCACGCAAGGAGCAAGGAGAGTCGCTCCCTAACAATCTCTTTTGCCCCAAGTAGGCTTCTCCCATGGCTATTGTACCTTCCATACATTTTCACTTGCGTTAACTTTACTAATTTTAGCACGAAACTCTGAAAAACATTTCAGGTGGGTATCTCTTCTCTCTGTTGAGGAAATTATCGGGGAATTAAACTATGAAGATTCATGAGAGAATAATAGAAGCAATCTTAAGAAGATAGACAAAGGAAGTAAGGAATTAAATTATGAAGGCTTATGAAATAATAATATAAGCACTGTTAAGAGAGAGAGACAAAGGGAGTGAGGGTCAATTTGCATTCATACCGGGTCACAGGAAGATCAGATGCGATGTTTGGATTGCGGAAGGTCATAGAGAAATATGGTCAGAAACAAAACAAGTTACACATAATGTTTTTTGATCTAGCGAAAGCTTATGATCAAGTAGCCGAGGAGGAAGTTTAGAGGTACTGATGAAAAATTGTTTCGGAGAAGAATGTGAAATTAATAAAGGACAGATGAAAGAGTATCTAACCAAATGAAAAGTCTGGGTGTTAGATTGAAGTTTGCAGTGAATGTCAGATTGCAACAGAGTTCTGTTTTAAACCGTATATTTTTTATTGATTGAAGACAGTAGAGAATGAGTGGAGAGGAAATTGGGAGAGTGGAAAGAGGCAATGAACGATAAGAGGAAAATTAGTAGGTTTAAACAGAATATTTAAAGTTCAGGGGAAAAGATCAGGTTGGTGAAGTAAGACTGGGAGAAGATGAGTTGAAGAAATTGAAAACATTAAAGTACCTGGGATCGCATGTGGCGGAAGGTGGAGAGAGTTGAATATAGAAATAAATAACAGGATACAATCAGCATGGAGAAATTGGAAGAAAATGTGAGGAGATTTATGCGATTAGAAGATCACTGCAAGATAAAAAGGTAAAGGTATAAAACTATTGTGAGGACAGCAATGGCCGATGGGGCAGAGGCATGGACTGTGAAAATGCCACTGGAAATTAAAATAGAGGTGGCTGAAACGGGAATATTGCGATGGCTAGGTAAAGAAACATCGATGGAAAAAAATTGGAAGGAGAGAATAAGAGGAGCAATAAAAATAGAAAAGGTATCGAATAAATTACAGGCAGGAGAAGAGATTGCACTGGTATGTGCCTGTTATGAGAAGAGATAAAAACTACGTTGACAGAAGAATGATGAATGTGGAGGTGGAGGAGAGAAGAAGGGGAGAAAGGCCAAGTTTAAGGTGGAAGGATAGGGTAACACAAGATGTGTGAGAGAAGAGAGAATTATGGAGTGGAAACGGATGACAAGAAACAGCGACCCCATATGAATATGGGAAAAGCTTGCAGTAGAAGAATAACTACGGAATATTTAGGAAAATTAGAAATTTAGATTAGGGGGGGGAAGTGAATTTGAAAATTAGAAACTTAGAATTTTGAAAAAATGAAAAGAGAAATGCGAATGTTCGTCTAAAATTATGACACCCCGTGTCTCATAAATCAACACAAAAAAAAGTAACCACAGAGGCAAATTTATTTTTTATGTTTGGATGATATAATTAAATGTTGGAAAACAAATCAATAAAATCAGTTTTTAATTTTAATCAATGGTAGGAATATTTTCAATGTGGAAGGAAACCGGTATAACTAATGTGAGCATCTCAATGGAAAAAGAAGGGAGAAAGAGATGAATGCTAAAGATTGTTGAATAGAAAGAGAAATAGTCACAATTAAAGGTAGATAGATAATACATAAAAATCTGAGACAGATGTATCATAAACGTCCACAAATGTTGGAACAAAAATGGATTTTAAAGTATGAACGAGGTCTGAGCTTCAAGATTAAAGTAAAAAATATCATGAAAATTAAGTCCAGATCAAATTAATGGATTAATATGAAATAAAAATATTAACGAAGTCAAAGATATCTAAATCCAATTTTATGAAAGTCGACCATACATTGTTACATATATTTAAAAAGAATAAATAAGCAATAAAGTGGGAATAAAAACGGAAAAAAATCAAAGAATAAAATTGACAAGAAGAAAACTATCGAGAATAACAAGAACAAGTCCACCCCTCTGGTTTAGTGTGGTTCAAGTAAGGGTAATTCAAAATGGACTTTCACAATACATACAAAACCCAGAGACTTGGAAATATGAGTTTAATAATGATGTAGTGAGTAGAGGAAGAGGAAGGGGGTGTAAAATGAAGTGAAGAAGTGAGAATAAGGCTTAGGGGAGTGAAATGTTCAAGAAAATAAAACTTCTCGAACGGAAGTTTTGAACTTCTTAACGTCCAATTTCCCCCCACGTAAACTTCATTTTCAGCCACCCTGAGAAACAGATTCTAACAAAGAGGTTGTTATTCTCAGCTCTTTGTTATTTTATAAACAATAAGATTTAATTGTGAATAGTTGATCTATTTAGACGTAGGAAATGTATACAGAATATACAGAGGGGAAAATTATGGTACATGAGGTAAAAATAGCCCTAAAGAGTTCGGGCTTCTTATATTAACCTTCATTAACCTAAAATGGTGGGCTTGAGAAGAGGCATTTAAAGCCTACGGGAACAAATTCGAAAAAGAAATGAATTTTTAAATAAGAATTCTAGACCCTGTGAGGGAGAGAAGTGGATTCGAACTGATAAGGGAGCAGAGGATATTTATCACGGTGCTACGGTCATTGACAGCAAATGAAATGCTCGTGATTTTGTAAAAATCACTTCGGGTTCTTCCTTCCCGATATGGAAGATAATTATTAGTCGCGTGCAAACGACTAATAATTTACTATAAGTTACATTGTCGGTCGTTTGGTTGTCAACCATTTTACTTTTCAATGAGTTTTTAAAAGTGTTGAAGGTCATAAGGTCAGATGATATGTTTTTTAATTGATAATACGTTTGTTAATTATTTTTTTGTAATCATTGAGATAATTGAGAGCACGCGACTTAGGTCTGTCGACCTTGTTTTTATTATTATTAGGGAATGTGTTTAGTTTTCTTAATATTATTTTGGAGAAGAATAGAGAGAAAACTTCAGAGAATTTGGACATCATTTATCCATTGCGAGGGAGCACGTTGTTTTTATTCTTCGGAACATCTTTCAAAATTTTCGAATCGTTTTTTTTCAAATACTGAAACGAACTTAAATGACAATTATTCAAATTAAGGGAAATTGACTAAGTGTTTATATAGAATGAGCAGCCAAGGAACTCAAGTTATGTTTATTCTACCGTACTTTAGATTGCTATGGTGTTTTTCAGAAGAAGCGCTTCGCCAGCAGTCCACAAAACATGTTTACTGCAATTATGGCCAAAGAGTTCTATTTTAGTTTCGCCGCTGTCTAAAATTATATTCCCAAATTTATCACGGTGGTCGTATCTCTTTTCAAACGTGAATCTTGCGGCAACATAAGTTTTTACGGAGATTCTTTTTATCTTGTCCGTTAGCTCTATAAGGCACTTTAGTTGAGGAATCTATTAGCAGTCATCTCTAAAACATTAGCTCCAGTTTGTATAAGGAGAGGCTGACTAATTGAGTATGAACGTGTGTGGTTGCTTTTTGCTGCTATGGACAAGAGTGGTTTATGTTCTTACATCGAATTTAAAGCGCAATACAAATGAGGGCATCTCCAGCAGAAAAATTGTAACGAGGGATCGGCAAAGAAAGTAATGAAGCTAGAGAAAGTGAAAATGTGTGAAACTTATAAAGCCGCTGATCCCCTTGCAAGCATTGGGGCCAGGAGGTAAAACTGTGGGCGTTGGGGCCGGAAGCCACACAATCCTCTAGATGCCAACCGCAGAAAAAATGCTCATGTTACACTTGACATCCATTTAGATTAACCCTGGGTTAATATTTCATGAAGTGTTAAATGCTTCCAAAATCAACTCAAGACTAGCAGGAAATTTTCGGTAAATTATCCGGATGTGAGGCCAGGAGGAAGCGCCCCTTTAACTATTATTAAGAGGAATGAGGGGGCTGAAGAAATGATCGAAAGGCCTTTGACAATTTGGCAGAGTATAATTTAATATGACGAGTAAAGATTTGTTCAATTTTCAGACTGTGGACCTGTATAGATTTCGAGCTTATTCCCTCAGGAGTTAGCCATTAACAGATTACAACCTAGTGTGAAATATGGTGGCTTTTCTGTCATGGTGTAGGGAAGACATTAAAATGATGAAAGGTCAGAGTTCGTTGAGTGCATTTCCAATATCAACTCGAGAAAATACATTTGCATTCTTACTGTAAAAGGACAAAAGAATTGGAGGACCAAAGCGGTTCAAACGACTTCCGTGGCCGAATCAGTTCCCTGCCATGAGCCCAATAGAAAATGTATAGGGAATACAAGAAGAGAATTTATGGTAAAAAGAAAACAAAAAACCGTAGCACGATTACACTTGCTGAATTTCCTACGCCAAACATAATCGGAAATGCAAAAAGTTGCAATCTCAAAACTTATTAATTATATGTCTAGGCAAGTTGTAAATCTAAAAGCGGGTAAAGTATTAATAAAGTATTTTCATTGTCCCAAATGTGTTTCATTCTTAAGATTTGCATATTCAAATAGTCAAATAATTAATAGGATACCTATTTACTACCAAATACATACATAAATATATATATATATATATATATATATATATATATATATATATATATATATATATATATATATATATATATATATATATATATATATATGCAAATACAGTCACAAAGTTAAAGTAAAAAACGATTCCAAGCTTTTTCGTCTTTATTCTTAAAGACGTTTTCAAGGAACATACATTGCCTTAGATAGTGGAAGGGGAGATTAGACTACCCACCTCTGAACCTTAATTAGGGAGTTCAAAATCCTGAAACAACTTTATTTGAGATTTTATATATGTAGTGATAATGGGGTCCAGCATGAACAAACCAGGGCTAAGGTTGAAATTTGGGAATACGTTAATGGAGATAAATTCTAATATATTTCTATAAATATAATTACTGCATTTTATGACTGGTTTGGCACTGTTCCAGTTAATGCTATGGTTAAGATTGTACATATGTAGAAAAAGCGCAGATCTCACTGTGATTACGTACATTGGCTTGATGTTCCTTAACCGGGACTTCTAATTCTTTCCCGGTTTGAGATATATATAAACTGTGTATCACGCTTTATTGCAGGTCAAGTATTTGGCTTATATTTTGAATATTAAACATTGTACAAACGTGAAACTTGGTCCACTGAAATACCTTAAGTAGGTACGTACGCAGTTAACATTTCAATCGTATTTATATGATACATACAAAGTTATGTTGAGTTATGTATTTTGATGTGCTTTCAACTGTGTCACGCTTTATTGCAGGTGTAGGAAAATGCCTCTAAAACGACGTCTGACAGCTAGAGAGAAGACGTGGATTGCTGCAGGTCTCGCAGAAGTCTTATCTGTTGGAGAATTAGCCCAAGAGCATGGTCGGGATACAAGAACATTGAAGGCGTATGTGGAAAACCACATCACCAAACCATGGTAACATAAAGGTACGAGAAGAAGTGTATCTCAGCGTGACATCCGAAAAATAGGTAGACAAGTAAGAAAAGACCTCGGTAGCACAAGTGCTGCCATATTTGAAAGTGCTGGATGTAAGAGAAAAGGGGACGCCAAGGATAATACCCCCTTCTTTTGTATCTTGAATTCCTTCCCTCTCTATCTCTTCTAACTATAACTCCACGTGGAGTAAAAAGCTCTGTATCCAAGGAGAAAAATAAAAGAAGAAAGAATTTGAATATCAGTTAAGCTGAGCGCTAAAAGATTTAACCCCACCGATGAAATGCTAATCTCCGTAGTCGGGAAAAGGATGGCCAAAAGTTTCCATCCACATAGTTGGAGACGATTAAGACTGGTGTCGGGCGACCAAAGCTAATCCCCTTGGCGCCGGAAGCTTTTCTTTCAGATGCCTGTGCCTTCCAGCGATTAAGCATCAAAAAATGGCCATCATATAAATACCGATGGGTTTTTCAAAGATCGGCAGATTGAGTTTGAGATCTCGTTGCCTTCAGTTCAGATCGTGTATCTGTTTCCCCAAGTCCCTGGTATTCGCGTATACCATCGTGGTTGGATCTCACCAGGCAGATCCATCTCTTTTGTGAAGGCTTACTCAAATTAGAGCAAAGCCTCAAATTGTTTTTTCCCCAGGACTGGCAGGGATTCTTCTCGTCTCATCACAACCCCATCTCCCTTCAAGCATCTCCAGTTTCCCGTGTGAGATTTCGCGCTGAGCCGTGTCAGAGTCTCTATTTTTGGAAGTTGAACTTCTCTGGAGCAAGAATCACAAAGAGAAGCGTATTAATTAGGCACGATAGTACATGAAGATAAATTTCCAAGATGTCCTCTTCACGGATGAGGCCAGAGCTACTCTGGATGGCCCCGACGGATGGGGCAAAGTTTGGGTACCTCTTGGAGCCTCTCGCCCCCATCGCATTCGGCGTCAACAAGGAGGTGGTTGTGTCATGTTTTGGGTAGGAATCATAGAAAATGAACTTGTCGGGCCTATTCGAGTTCCAGAATGTGTCCAACTCAGCAGCAACTCCTACACTGCGTTTCTGGAGGAGCATTTTGCAGCACGGTTATATGATCTGCCACTCTCACGTCGACGGCGATTGATTTTTATGCATGATAATGCTCTTTCGCATTCAGTTAAGGCTACAATTTCGTACCTCGCAACTTTGGGAATCACAGGTCAATTGCTTATGACCTGGCCTTCCTGTTCTCCTAACCTAAACCCTATCGAACAGTTCTGGTCGATCCTGAAGAGGAAAGTGTATGAAGGAGGTATCCAGTTTCCATCGAAGGATGCACTGTGGGAAAGGATCAAAACAGTTGCTGTTACAATAACATCTTCCCAAATTAGTCGGCTAACAGCGTCTGTGGACAAAAGACTGTTTGATGTCATTTCCAAACAAGGAAGTCACGTAGACAAGTAGAGTACAGCACCAACAATTTAATTGTGTTTGTTTCATATATTTTGCTGCTATTCTTACGTAGCATGTTTAATTATTACAATAAAATGGTAATATAACGATAATACTTTGTTTCATTACCTTAAATTGGCATTTTCGCGCAATAAAGCGTGAAAAAGTTGAAAGCACTTCAAAAACAATTACTCAACATAACTTTGTATGTATGTTATTAAAACGATTCAAATGTTAACTGCGTACGTATCTACCTAGGATATTCCAGTTGGCCAAGTTTCACGTTTGTACAATGTTTAATATTCAAAATATAAGCCAAATATTTGACCTGCAATAAAGCGTGATACACAGTTTATATATATATATATATATATATATATATATATATATATATATATATATATATATATATATATATATATATATATATATATATATATATAATTGAAAATCACATGACGCGTGATATATAGATGTATTTTTAAAGGCCCAAGGAAAATGGAAATTGATAACACAACCCGGAAAAACGCTAAGGAGGATATTAGATGTACCAATGAAAGTTTAAGAAGGAAAATGAGAACATTGGAAGACAAAGATCAAAGAGAGCAAAGGACAGCTCATTTTTGACAATACATGCTAAGAAGACAGAAATAACGCTAAGGGAAAACAATTTGAAATATTCTAGATTGGAGTTACACCCCGGTACCGCGATTATCGGTTAGTTGCTTTACCACTAAGCTATGGGACAGAGCAAATCAAACTTACCCAATGCGTCACCCTATCTTACCCCAAATCTCCCAGGATAGAAGGTACTTCCAGGGACATTTTTGCCCTTATCTCTAACCCGGTCACAAGTTAAAGGCTCACTATCATTATTACTTACAAAGAAATAGCAGATTCAAGGAAGCTTTGTGGTAAAACAACTGACCGGCAATGTGGAGACCCGGGTTCGATACCCGGTCAGGATCATTTTTTCCCTTAGCCTTATTTCTGTATTATAAATCACATTGCAAGAAATTTTATAATGAAAAATGCATACATATTATTAATTGGGGTAATTTCCCTCGGTGATTTCAAACTTCTCTTCCGAGTTGTAGGCTAGTCGCAACACCGTGTTGTCGCACATTACTCGGTATCGAGATTAGCGAGGTGGCTACCACTTGTTCCTAATGTTAAGTGATGGATCCTGCGCTCCCCGTTGTGCTGTAATAGTTATAGGAGTGGGGGGGCTTCTTAAAAAAAAATTACTTTTTAAAACTAATGGTAATCCGATTGGGCACCTCAGTGAGATGGGCATCACCGAAGGCTACCTGAACGTGCCTCTTATCTTTTCCTCTGTCGGTTTTAATTTTGTCATTTTTTTCATTGTTGTTATTATTGTTTTTGTAAATTTGCTTGAAGTTAGGTTTTGTTTTTTTTACTTTCGGTAGTTGTGACTTCGTTATTGGCGACCATAATGGATCGCCATAAAAAAAATCTGTATTACGAACTATAAAAGTTCGTACAAGAACAAGAACAGAACAAGAACCGAACGTTATACGGGATTACCCCTTTTGAGGGGACGGGTTTACTGGCAGTGAATATCTTTGCATCATTATCTCACCAAAACTCATTTCATGACAGAACAAATACAAAAATAGAAGGGAGTAGTCCCCCCACCCCCTCAGTGTGAAGTGTTTTGCAGTGGAAGTAGATAACTTTGCAAACAGACCATGAAATATTACTTTTTGACCAGAATAAGCCATTTCACGATGTCTCTCACGCTCATATATATCATTTAAGTCGACTTTTAAGGGGCATTTACATTTTAGCACTAATTGACGAAGGGTTTCGTGTATCTCCCAGGATAATACCCAAGGAACAGCTGCAGTAAAAACTAATAACCCCACTTAAGTCATCTGACCTATACCATCCTAAACAAAATTACCTTAAAACATTTTCAGTTAAAGTCTCTCATTTCGAAGAAGCCTAAATAACTATAGATGTTTTTCCGATTAACATGTTTAGCGTAATATAAAAATTATGACGCGAATTAACGAAAAGCCTACTTCATGCGGGGAGAAATTTAGCCCACATATGTCTGCTCGTAAAATGGAATTATTTGTCCTTCAGCGGCAGAAGATCCTTCATTTGGCAATGTCATATTCATACCCGAGTATATTAAAGCGCTGTTATACAGATTCTGTCAATTCTTTTCATTAAACGATCCTTAAATCGAAAACTGGTGCAAGAGCTCTGTAAACTCCGACTCTGAATAAAACATATGCGTAAAGGTTTATCTTATGACTTGCCGGTTAGATCTAACCCGCAATGATATTTTATGTGGCTTGTAAAAACAATAGGATGTTAGGGGCGTTATATTTTTATATATCCCGGTTATTTTAATATGTTTTAGCCTGTTATCTACAAATCTGGGCCAATCTCTGATCTATACAGGCATTTGAATATTAAAAATTGAATTCATCTCCTTACCTTTGGCTCGCATCCTTTGTGCACCAAGTATTTGCAAACTGAAAAAAAAGAAATGTTTTATTAGCAAATATATTTAGTTTTGTAAATCACAAACGACGTCATTAACATCAGGATTTGCGCGTAGTTTGAATTTAAGTGGAGGAAGCAGATAATATTTAGCGATGCGTCTAAAAAATACGTAGGCAACTTTTATGGCCACTACTGGCACTAATTTGTATCATTAAGATATATTTGCCAATTAAGGAATTGATTGCACTGAGTGAGTTTGGAGAACGTTCAATAAAAGATGGAGTTATTCAATTTAATGAGAATTGCTAATAAGAATTAATTGTGTATTATTGCACTGAATTTATTCGTTTCACTTTATGCACTGTGGAGACACTGCAAGGATATAGGAATTGATAAAATTATACATTTCATCGTATGTTAAAGTTAGTGATACGCGCGGAGTTAAATAACTGATCTTTGAGTTCGGTGAAATGATACGAGAAAAACGTGTGGAAAACTTACGGGCCGTGGAGATGTAGGCTTCGATTGGAGTCATTCGTCAATGAAGATAAAGGAGTAATTAATGGCGACCTTTGAAATTGAAATAAGGCGATAATATTTGGAGGAAAGGGGAAGATTAGTGAAGAACCGTTACCATGGATAACAGAAAGAGTTGGATGCAGGCGTTACTTAAAAGTTTTCTTGGCGTGCTGAGAATAGGATAAGTTCTGAATTCTGAACTGACTTAGCCGCTCTCTCTGCCTTGTGACAAGCTAGTTTTTATTCTGTTTAAATTGAGTGAGTGTGGCTCGTCTAGTGCTTCTAGAATAGCTTTTCCTTCCTGGGAAAATTGCTTCCGGGGCAAACAGAAAGGGATAGCAAGAATCTTATCTGTAAAACACAGAGAAGGCTCTTCTATTTCTTTCTCTCATTTTCCCCCCCTCTCTCTCTCTATCTATTTCTCATTCTCCCTCCTCCAGCTGTCTCCCATACCCTACTCCCTCTCTCACGACCTTACTCTCCCTCTACCTCTCTTTCCTTCCTTCACTTCACCCCTTCTCTTCTCGTCCCACCCCTCTCCCCCTTTCTCCTCTCTCCCTCTCTCTCTCTCTCTCTCTCTCTCTTGGTCCACAAAGGCAGCCGGAAGCTTGGCTGGACGCACAGGTATGTCATGTGTGCGGGGCGAAGTTGTGTGGAAAAACGGGGGGGCGGCGTCCCCACAGAACGAACGGTTCAGGCTTGATTATTGTGAGTAGTAGTAAAATGGTTTTGAGAGTCGAAGTTTTTTGATTCTTGGGGAGTTCATTTCTATATATAATTACTTAGGTCATTTACCTCTATCAAAATCAGCCTCTAATTTGACTGACGGGTTACCAATGATGAATCAGTGGTTTTAATTGCCCATAAAAATAATATCCACCATACCGTATATTAATATATTCATCAACCCCGCACGCATGTGCAAATATTTCTAAAAAATCGGCACCAGCTTCAATGTACTTTGATGATATACTTATAATTTTGATAACAGACACCGCTTCATCATTAAGAAAAATCCAGTACAAAGAAACAAACAAACTAATCTTAAACATACAGTCAACTTTTTTACTAATTTCCATCAAATAGATTTCCTTTGAGTTTATTTAACAAAGAGAATTAAATTTACAAACAAATTTGCCAACGATAATTAAGCTTAAAATTAATTTAATCCAAAAACTTATAAGGAATTTTTTCTAGGCTTTTTAGCATTCAACGGAGTCCACCATGAATTTAAATTGGACTTTATTTTAATGAAAGAACTCCTAAGAGGAATAGAACCACTCTCCGAAAGAGGGAAAAGGCCAGGAAGGAATGCACAGTAGGGAGAACATGTTAAGACGTAAAACACAAGGAAAGCCTAAAAGAAAGGACAGAAAGGGACAAAAGAAATAAGCACAAGAGGAGAGATCTAAAACTACCCGTAAGGAAATTTGACTTCGTCCGAAAACTTGATCGTTGCGTTCATTCCAGGTCTCAAGCGCCCTGAGTACCCTCCTCTTTCGTCTACTTAGGAAGAATCCCTTCCACATATTTTCACGTTCCTAAGACAAAACTTACGACTTTTTTAAATAATAAATTGTTGAGGCAACGGAACCATTGACCCTCTTGACTTTTAAAAAAAAAATATTTAAAGCACTTAAAAAACTTAGAAAACAAATTCCAAATAAATAAGGCTAAACCGTTACCAAACTCTATAGAGCATTCTACATATCATGCTCACCAAACTACCACTCAGCGCTGGCCCACCTCCTAACATTACGGAAGACTTCACTTCCACGATGCTACATGGCTATATTCTATGTTAGAAAGATAAGAACTTTTATGGGACGCTGGACGCCGTCTTTCACACACAAGTAGAACACACGCATAAGGCATGCTCGATCAATCGGGGAACTTACTTCCGGGAGAGAGAAGAAAATCTCTTCCGTGTTGCGTGAGATAAGGTTATTCCTATATCCCTTCCAGTTCCACCGAAGTAACTTTCACTGAAAACACATTCCTCCCTAATCAGAAAACATGCAAGATTTCCCTGATTTGGGGAGAATAAACCAGCCTGTCATGTTGTCCATGACTTTATTACATTCTGGGTGATTCTATTCTCCAAACCACTTCATGTACAAGTCGAGAAGAGAAGAAACGCCCGTCTTAGCAGACAACTTCTATGTCTCCTCAAATCCGAGGTAATGGTCGTTTCTGACCGCTCTTCTTTCGACTTCTCCAATTGCCAAGCAAGTTTCGCCAAGCATTTCTCTTATAGCTGCGCTGAACTAAATGAACTTCTAAGACACTCCGCGCCTTATCGCTAATTTAGTAACCAAATCGATTAATTTCATAGTGCCTAAAGTGAAACAATATATTCAGTGGAATATTAGTAAATTAATTCTCATTAATAATTTCCATTGAATTGAATAATTTAATCTTTTATGTGCTACCATATTACTCGCCCATTCAATTAATATCTTTAAATTAATTATTTACTATAGGAAAGCATAATCCAAAGCGTATTTATTCAACGTATTTCAAACTCATTCCGAGCAGTCAATGCACTCGTCGGTTTCGGTGGTCAATTAAATCAAAATCAAATAGTTATTCCTGGCCCAAAATTTAGCGTCAGCAGCGCCTACAAAATTGGTTCAGAAATGCAATGATCCCTCAATCCCACACAAGACTGTTCTCTACCTACTCCTAGTGAACCTCCCTGGGCAGCATACTCTTCATTGCAGTCTTAACCACCAAATAGGGTGGAAATTCTACAAGGAACTATCCTACCACCGTGTCTTTAATCGTTATACAAATGACCCTGAAGAGAGAGATACTTTCATGGACTATACTCCATTACACCGATTACTCTTAATAGAGTTAAATGGAACTTTTGTAGCAATTAAATTGAACAAAAGCTCCAAGGAAAAAAATGGGTGGCCCATTTGACCTGTTTATAAATTCATTCCACCAACATACTCAACAACATTTTTTTTTAAGAGCTCATCTGGCGAATGCCTACTTGGGCATTAGTCGCCGTATTAAAAACGTGCCTAGTACTATGCTACTTTAAAATCAAATTGAAAGACACAAAAAACAACTCTCCCCCCCTAAAAAAGGGAAAAAGAAGCGAGCAGTAAGCAAGCTCCTACGTCGGTGGAAGGTCCACCTGGCGCAGGAGCGTGCGACCTATAAAAGAAAAAAAACAAAGCAAAAAAACAAAACAAAACTACTGGTAAATAATAAGGGAAAGGCCGGCCTCCCCCCCAAAAGTCAACAAGTCCACCAGTCAATGTGCACGCACTCGTCCCGAGGACAAAGGACAGGCCTTAGCGACCCCGCCCATCCCAGTACGGGAGAGTTAACGTGCGAGATCACCCAGACTGGGACATTCGACAAGAATGTGCGAAACAGTCTGGGAGATGACGCAGTCGTCACAATAGGGCACAGGCGAGTGCTCCATCAAATAGCGATGCGTCACACGAGTGTATCCGATTGGGAGACGACAGAAAGCGACCTGAAGCCGTCGTGACATTGGGAGATAGGTCCATGGGAACAGTCGTGGCGCAAGGGCACGCAACTTTAAGTTCCCTTCGACCGTCTCCTATCTTTTTTGCCAAGCAGTCCGAAGAGCTGCCCGTATTCCTGCCATGTAGTCGGTGTGAGGAAGAGCAAACTCTGGTCCGGTCGCAGAATCCTCGCGGACTCTTTGGTGCCCTCATTGGCACGCTTATTCCTCGCGATTCCCACATTTCCAGGAACCCAGCAGAAGATAATCTCGACATCCGCCCGTCTCGCTAAAACTGTGGCGTCACGGATATCGTGAACCAGGGGATGCGGAGATTCCAATGCCCCGAGAGCACTCAGGGCGCTTTGTGAGTCGCTTTAGATCACAATTCTTTCTCCGAATCGGACACGTCGCGTAATCTTCCTCACCGAGTGGTATATTGCCACGAACTCGGCCGTGAAGACAGACGCAGCACCTGGCAGAGCCCCGCTGACTTCAAACAGAGGGGATACGGCGTGGAAGCCGACCCCCTCTTGGGACTTGGAGCCATCCGTATACAGTGGCACGGTTACAGCGTGACACGAGGTGTGCTCCACAAAGGTCGAACGTAATGCTCCCAGCGCTGTACAAGCTTTGGGAGCAGAGGCGTGGCGACAAATAGCCAAATGTGGTGCCCTCCAATGTGGTGTCCTGGACAGAAACAGGGGCGCAACTGACCCAAGAGCTATACCTAGCTCTTGAAGGAGTTTCCTGGCCCTAAACCCAAAGGGCTTAGGGTATGACTAACGTCTCTCGGCGGCATAGGCACCGTCAAAATCAGCTGCGGATGCAGTGAGAGCTGTTGGCGACTGAGGGAGGTGCCGGGCTGGCGCGCACAGGCGAGTGATGCACTGTACGCGGCGCAGAGCGAATGGCATCTCCCCAGCATCGACCAAAAGGCTCTCAATCGGCGAAGTGCGGAAGGCACCGGTCGCAAGGCGAAGGCCGGTGTGGTGTATCGAGTCCACCTTCCGCAATAAACGCTCGGCTGCGGATGCATAAAACTCGCATCCGTAGTCGAGCTTCGAACGAACAAAGGATCGATCAAAAAGTAAGGCAGTAGCCCTATCAGCGCCCCAAGCGCTGAACGTCACTGAACGGAGAATATACAAGGCGCGGGTACAAGAGACCCTAAGGCTGCGAATATGAGCCTTCCAGGTGAGGCGTCGGTCAAATACAAGACCAAAGAAACTGTGCGATTCAACCACTTTCCAGCGCACCCATTAAGAAAGAAATTTGGGTCACGGTGGAGGCGTGGATGGCGACAGAAGTGCACCACCTTAGTTTTGGCTAAAGAAAACCAAAACCTGTGCGCTTTGGCATAGCGAGAGACGCGGTTCAATGCCTGTTGGAGTCGAAGCTCAAGAGTTGGCATCTGGGCCGCGCCAAAAGAGATCGAAAGGTCATCCACGTAGAGCGTAGCGAGAACATCTTCCGGCAGCACCAAGGTGATGCCATTGATGCTCAGGGCAAAGAGTGTGACACTGAGGACACTTCCCTGCGAGACATTCTCTTCCTGCTCTATTGGGTCGGAAAGGGCTTCCCCCTCCCTTATGCGGAATCGACGATCTTGCAAAAATTCAGATATAAACATTGGGAGGCGTCCCCTCGCCCCCATCGTTTGGAGAGTCTCCTTGATACCGTATCACCATACGGTATCATAGGCCTTTTCCAGATCGAAAAACACCGTGGCGTAGTGCTGTCTACAAAGGAAGGCCTTGCAGACGGTATTTTTCAGTCGGAGCAGATTATCCGACGTGGAGTGAAACTTGCGGAAGCCGCACTGTGCAGAAAACAGATGGTCTCCGCTGTCCAGGAAAAAGGCTAATCTAACACTTACCAATTTCTCGATCAACTTGCACACGCAAGAGGTTAGAGAGATTGGACGGAAACCGGCCGGAGTAGAGTGATCTCTCCTCGGTTTGCAAAAGGCGAGCACAGTAGCGATTCGCCAGGAATCTGGGAGGAGACCTTCCACCCAGATACTGTTGAACAAATCTAAAAGAAAGGCCATGCCTCACTCACCCAGGTGTCGAAGCATGGCGTACTGGACATCGTCCGGACTATGGGCGGTGTCCGCGCACGAAGCAAGAGCGGAACGTAACTCACTCAGAAGAAAACCTGTCGTTGAATGGGTTTCCGCCTCTGGAGGTAAAGTCCAGCCGGCGGCCTTTCGCGACATTACGACGTGCATTGAATGCTGGTGGAGCAGCAGCCCGGCTAGAGAATGGAGAGAAGGTGATTACGAAGGATTCCGCCACGGATGCGGAGTCCAAGATTGCGGTGCCATTCTCCTGGAGAACGAGAGGGGGGTCCTGCGAGAACTTGCCCAGAATCCTTTTGACTCGCCTCCACACCTCTGCCTTAGGGGTCTTCCAGTTGAGTGAAGACACGTATCCCCGCCAAGAAGAGCGGCGGGCGTGCTTCGAAATATACCGGAATCTAGCCCTAGCCCGACGAAATTCAGGAACAGTGAAATCGTTCGGGCGGCGCTTATAGCGCATGTAGGCACAACGCTTCTGTTTGAGGGCCGTCTCACACTCGGACGACCACCACGGGAGTGGTCGGCGTGCAAAACGGCCAGACGTTCTCAGAATAGTAGTCAGGCCCGCGGCGATGAGGTTACTGGAGAAGAACTCAACGGCCTCATCTACCGAACTAAACTCCTCGACTACGGTAGAGAATTCAGTCATTTTCTGAAATGCAGGCCACCACGCCCGCAATAAGCACCACCGAGGTGGGCTCTCAGGTGGCAGTCGCCCTGAAAATGATATTTGAATGGAAAAGTGATCACTACCATGGAGGTCATCGACCACCCCCGAATCAAAATCAGGCCGTGCATCTAAAGAGCACAAAGATAGATCAAGGCAAGAAAATAAAGCGGTTGTCGGGCAGTGATGAGTAAACTCATCCACATTTAGGACACTAATCTCAAGCTCTTCGATCAGATCGGCAAAGACTTGTCCCCTAGGATTTATTGAGTTATCTCCCCAGAGAGGATACCTGCCGTTCAGATCTCCAAGCACAAGAGAAAGGGCCTCGGCAACCGTGCCACGACGCGGCGGAAGTCCCCCGCGTCGAAGACAGCTGACGGCGGAATGTACGCAGACATGATAGTATACCTTCTATCCAGGTGAAGTTGCACAGCCACTGCCTGAAAGGAGGTATCTAAAGTAAAAGGAAGAACGGCAAAATCATGCCGGGTGTAAACCGTGCATCCCCCAGCCCGGCCCCCATTTCGTTGTGGTGGGGTCGCAAGACCCTTATACCCCGGGAGGGTGGACAGGGGGCACACGCCTAGCATGGTCTCCTGCAAAAAAATAGCTAACGGGGAACGTGACGAGACGAGCCTCCGCAGCTCCTCCCAGTTGGCCCGGAGTCCACGGCAATTCCATTGAAGGAATATTCCTTTCAGGCCTAGCTCGGAGGAGACGCGTGGGCCCTCTTCGAACAGAAGACCCTCATGGGAATGGCCGTACGCTTCCTGGAGGCAAAATCCCGGGCGCTGTTGGCCGGATAAAGCGCTGAAGGCGCTGTCGCCTTCGAGGACTTATTGGGGGAGGTTGGGCTCGCCATGCGAGTCTTTGCCTCCTTCCGCCTCGAAACCTTAGGCGGGCGTTGCGGCTTCAGGGGCGGCGGGGCCCTCTTTTCGAGGAACCACCGTCTCCAAGCCACTCAGCCACTTTCGGGGGACAGCTTTAGGAACCCCGGAAGATGGCCTAGCGACCAACTTCAGGGGTGTTGCCTTCTGTGAATCTAACGACTCGGTGGAGGCGCGTGGCCGTTTCGCCTTACGGGAAACGGTCACGCTCAGGACCGGATGGGGAGCCCTGGTTTTAGCCGGGGCTGGGTGTGAACCGTTTGTGCCGCCAGCTTTACTGGGGGAGCGCCCGGGTTGAGTAGAACCCGCAGAGGGGCTCCGAACGGGTCCGGAAACAACCGTGCTCGTTGGCCTGGATGGGCCAGGAGCAGAGGGTGCCTTTATAACCATTGAGGCATAAGACGTCCCAGGTAGAGGTGGGCGCGCCTTGACAAAGTCCTTAGCCTCGCGGAATGAGAGTCGATCCTGGGCGTGAAAGGCCAGGATTTCTTTCTCAAAGATATATGCACCACATTGCTTCGAAGAAGCGGAGTGCGGCTCTCCGCAATTGACACACTTGGCCACACACGATTTAGACTTACGTGTGCGGCCTTGGAGCAATTTACACAGACTTTGGATGACCCCGTCTTTGCACGTCGACATTAACGATTTGTATGGCCGAAGCGGTGATAGTAATAGCACCGCTGCGGCAGTGGCACGAATGCCTTTACGCGGTAGTGGTACCAACCGGCACGCACCGACTCAAGGAGCTAGTCACAGTCGAACGTGACAAAGAGTGTAGGGGTGGTTCTCGAGTCGCCTCCCGGTTTTCTCATTACATGTTTGACCTTGACCGCCCCATGGTCGGCCAGCTCTAATGTGATGTCCTCTATGGAGTAGTCAACGAGTTCCCTCGCATAAACTACTCCTTTCACAAAGGTCATGGTAAAGTGCGGCGTCACACTCACCGGGGTGCCATCAAGTGTCCGAAGAGCACTTATCTTGGCCCATCGGAGGGATCCGCCGCATTCGCCAGAAGGCTCCTGTCCGAGAAACGGGTCACCTTCGGCTCTCTACCAATTACACTAGCTAATGCTCTCCTCTGATGGATCATGTTGCCCTTGGCCAACATGCTGCCATCAGTAGAGCGAATAACGAGGAAGCGTTTGAAGCCAGCGGGCTCGAAAACGCCAGGTAACCTCTGAATGAGGTGCCCCGATGTTATCGAGGCTCCGCTCTGCGTTCTTTTCGTCTTAGTCATAGTTGGGGGGCTTCGCACCCGGGGGGCGGCAGAAGGGCAGGATGTGCCGATCTTAGCTCGGTCGCTTACCAAAGTGGCAGCTGACCCATGCGTCCCCACAGCATTCGCGGATGGAGAGGATCCCCGAGTCTTCTTAGTCTTTTTCTTTTTATAAGAGGGGGGCGGGGAATGAACCCGCTTCTTCCCTTCGCAAGCAGAAGCCCCTAGGCCAGATGAACCGGCCTCAGCCTGGTCCTTCTCCGAGATGGAGAAGGTCCTGGTAGTCGCAGGGGCACTGGTTGGAGGAGATCCCTTCCCTCCTTGTACTGCCTTGGAAATCCGGGCCGTTTGAGGATGAACTTGCATAGGGGTGGATTCGGGTTCGGTGCTTGGCGCCGAGCCCAGATTCCCTCCCTTGGAAGGCCCTACCGTCTGAGGCTGGGTTGCCTCAAGGACCATGTCTATCTCAGGAGTGGCCTCCAGTTGGCTATCTCTCCCAGGACAACGCAGGTCACGTTGTCAGCGTCACTAGTCATGTGTGGGGAGGCACAGGCCTTGACCCCGGCAAGGTTCAATATTCTTGCCAGCAGTCTTTTGAGGGAATCGACTGAAGGGGCCAGGCTTCTCTCTCCTCCCTAAGGGCGTTTGCCCTACCAAGCCACTTTACTGGGGAGCGGTCAGCTATGAGCTATCTGTTGCTTTCTTGGCAGTCCCCATGGAAAGAAAAGGAAAGGACTGCCGCTGGGAAAAGGGAGGTGCCTGAGAGCACCTCCAGAGAATGGGGCGAATGGGAGTCCCCTACACCCGTAGGCGAAGGAGAGGAGTAAGCCTCCTCTCCGGTTAGAGAAATATGGAGGGTTCCCTGCGCAAGCACAGGGGGGGAGGGGACCTCCATTTTTTTATGGGCTGCCCGAGTACGGTTCCGTTGATGAACAAGGAAAAATGGGGAGATTTTTTATTTTTTATATTTTTATTCATGGGCATGGTGACCCTATTTATTCCTCGGGATGCAATAGCTCATTACCCCTCGCAGTAACCCGCTTTGCAATGGGTGCGTACAGGACCTGGCAGAGCCAGGTGCCGCCATTTCGGACTTCCCCGACCGCCTGATGGCCTAGCAGTCCCTCAGCATCGCGGCTCCACCTTGGACACGGCGTAAAAAATTAATAGATTGTGAAGTGAGGAGGAAAGGGGATGTGAGGAAGGTATTGGTGTGGATGATGCAGGTTGTTAAAAAACCACCATCCCGAACCGGAGCTCAGGAGTTAGGGGACATTGTCTCCTTCCCCCCTCAGCCCCGATCCGGGACGGCTGGCTGAGAAGAGGGTCAGCATCTACCCTGGGAAATTAGAGGCTGACCAGCCAAAGTTGTAGTAGATGTTGTATGAAAAGCGACGAAGCAAGGGAGAAATACAGGCTGTTTGAAAGAAGGAGAAGAGGCTAAGCTGAGGTCGGACGGAGTGCTGAGTCCCGTCAGTACTCAACAACAAACAATATATTGTGTTACATCACGGAAAGTAACACAAATTAGTCCAACCCTCTCCTGGAGATCTAACATTCACGCAAACCAGAAAGAACCTATACTAGCAACCCTAAGAGCAAGACAACACTGGCAACGTCAGAAGCCTATGAGGTAACATCCAGGCATGATCCAACAATAATGGAAATGACACTGTCAAGCCTCCCTAGAAACACTAAATGGCAAAACACCTAAAATTTCCGGAAAGCGATCAGTAGACTAACGAACTCTAAGAAAAGTAAACAGGAAAACGATCGCTACTCTCTCATAACCTCTTCAAACTTCTCAATTACATGCTTGCTCATGATCCCATCATGATACTCTAGAGCTACGTAAGAGACATTGACATTCTCAATATCTGAATTGTCTCTTACTATTTATTTGGCACGCAAAGCACTATTTTCAGATATATTAGCACTTGAAAGTAGTAATTTCCGCTGTTATGATTTCAAAAGCCATATTTGAACTCTAGCTGCAACGGAATTTGATGACTGTCGCCCACTTCCTTTCCATATCTCCCGGTAAGCTCTTTGAGGCTTGCACCATGGTGTACAACAAAGACCTCTCCACCAAATTATCATACACTCCACTGAGACACAACACCGTAACTCATCTGTGTCTGACTGGATCAAGACGAAAACTCCAACGATACTTTAAATAAAGGATAAAATTAGCATAAAAATTGACAAACTCTGAGCAGTCACAGACACCAAATTCAGACAATGCAAGGAATCCATCACAATACATACAAGTAGTACATTATGCCTCGCACTCACCAATGCCAGATAGCTCCACCAACATCTCAGGCACCCCTACACTTCACCCACTGGAACAACCACCGGATTTACAGTAACTAATTAACTACCTACACTTGTATAGGAAAATTATGTCCATTCAACATCACCTAACAGAACAAGCGTTACAATTTATGTCAAAGCCATCTCTTAAAAGCTACTCCACCAAACATCGAACCATAAGAAACATTTCTTCCACATCACAAACATTTCACGATGATAAGACCCCGATGTGATGACCATCCCAAACTAAACCCAACAACACATCAACACTTACACATGTTCAACAATACCTACAGGTACATAAAGTCTGGGAGAACATTGTCTTGTCGGCGAGATTCATCGAGGCGGTTAGGAGGAAAATTCTAAGCCAGGGGAAACGTAAGGAGAAGAAAGAAATAAGGAGGTATAAGGGAAAATAAAGGGCCTCTATCGTGAAGGTGAATCGCGAATGAGAAAAACACCAGATAACATGAAGTGCCAAAACCGTAAATATCCATATCCCTAAATGCTTGTCAAGGAGGATCACTCAAACTTCAGTAATAAGCATGAATAAGAGAGAACTCGAGTAGAAAATGCCTCCTTGAATGATTGGTCGAATCGACAATTTTAGACACGCCAAAGGATTCGAGCCTTGGGTGTAAACATGGAAGGTTGGACGATCAAAATATAAGAGAAAAACGATTGGCTAAGACTCATTTGTATGTCTTATATAGGTAAGAATATAGAAAAACCTATAAGAAATTTTCAGACAGAAAGTTTTCCTAAAAAGCTTGGTCGAAGAAGTGGTAAATTTAGTGTACTTAAAAATGTGTGAAAGGTTAATGGCTCTCATAGTATATAGGATACTATTCCAGCACGCGACACAATAAAATGTTAGAATAAAAATCATGAGTAGAAGTTATTAAGTGCGAGACTAGTTTTCGAAATACGAACTATAATTGTGAAAAAAGGGGTAAAGGGGGGGTTAAGGAAGAGGAAAAAGAGCGGGGCTCAAACGGTGTAGGATTTAACACTCACCTCGGCAGCAAGAACCGAGCTTGAGGACTGGCTGATGGCACACATGGCACGGCCTTCCCTTCTTTAACTTCTTGGCTTTGAAGATGTGTCGAGGAATGTCAGGCGTCGTCTGGAAGAAAGAACAGAACAAGTTAAAGGAGGTAAAATTTATTATTCATATTACTGTTATGTTGAGCAGTGATGGCTTGAAAGAGGTACTATGAAACTGTGGCATTCCCTTACGATCTTATAATTAGTCTGATGTAAACACCGGTGCTGAAGTTAGCGAAATTTTGCCATTTATTTCTTAATGAGTGTGTTGATGTGTGTGATTAATTTTTTTTAAACTAGGTTATTAATTCAGATTATGTATCAAAATGTTGCATAAAATGTATAAATTAAGAAACAAAATGTTAATATAGGGGAAATGCACAGTTCCACAAAGTTTCACTGCTCCACACTATTATTAAAAGAATTCATTAATTATAATTTTATTTAAAAAAAAAATCGCAAGCCATGAAAGTATCTCTGGCGTGAGGAAAATTTTCAAAACGGTCATAAAGTAGTGGTTGGATAAAGGGAAATGTGTGGAGTGTACATAGGCTGAGCAAGCATTAGAGGAGGCTAATGAGGATCCTGGGGACTGGAAAGGAACGCAACTCTCCCAACATTATGGCTCAGTTAAGGTTGAATTAAATTATCTTGTTTAATTTTCCAAAATTCCCCAATCCTAAATTTTATTTGGTATGTGTAGCTGATAAATACAGTCTAGCGGCTCTTCCACACAGATTAAATTGTCTTATTTTAATCTAAAAGGAATTGTAGAAAAGATAAACTAATAATGAAGTGGCAAAAAACAACACAGGAGAAATTAGGGGAAGAGAAAAGGCACAAATGTACGATTATTTATCCTGTAATACTACAGATTAACAACTCCAACTCAAACGAAGTCGTTTATATATATATATATATATATATATATATATATATATATATATATATATATATATATATATATGGGAAGGAGGTGTATCTTTTATTGTTTTTATTTTTTGTGTGTTGTTTTTCCGCCGGCTAGGAACCAAACAAGAAGCATATTCTTGTGACACGGCGTGGCATAGTTTACAGTCTAAAATGTCTGCTTTCTGTGAAGGTTGTGAAATAACTGTTCTTGCATTCCCTAGTGAATATTATGGCCGTTTCGAAGCTATAAATAATTTTTGTCCAATCCTTGGCCTAATCCGGAGAAAACATTTTGTGAACGGTGCGGGAATTACGAGGAATTATATTTAACCAGAAGGATATAGAGATACCAGTTAAATTTGAGGATTCCAAGACAAAAAAAAAGGAAATGTAATTGGTCAGAATCAATTTTTAAAACACTTAAAACTAAACATGCTTAAATAACCTAAACCCTCTAACATTCTATATCGTATTTAAATTCACATCATCGTTTTTAATATGCGTTTCTTGTGTGGGTGGAATGAAACTAATTTGCCTAAGGTTTATGACGTCATAGCAGTGGCAAATAATAGCTCTATGTATGAAAAATACTATTTTTAAGTCCTAATAACTTTAAAATTAGTACTTTGCACGCCGAGTAAATAGCAACAGACTATTCAGATAGATCTGTAGAATAAATAAATTGAGTGCATTAAAAAAACCGTTAGAGTTGTTAATCTGTAGATTTACCCTACGCGTTTATCTCTTATCTACATTTATTACTTTACATATTTCACAATTTATTAGATTAAATAGAAATAGGTAAAAACACCAAACGACTCGAATTATTAGAAAAATAAAAATAAGAATCTTTTCAAAAGTATCCCTCATAAAAGTGTAAACCCATTAATAGAAAATGTAGAGTCAGTGTTTAAGGGATACAAAAATAACTAATCCAGTGTAGTTGAAATGCTGGGTATGAGACTCCCTCTAAGAGCCTACCTAGTATGTGCAACCAAGAGCACAACAATTTAAGGGCACAAGCTTGAGTGCTTTAAGGAACCACGAAAATTAACATTTCATTTTACCCTGCAAATCCTCTGATTATATTCACAGAGGTGGACACAATCGTTAATTCGTCAAAAGTTTTGATTTTCTCATTTTCATCATCATCACTTCATCATCATCATCATTACTAACTCTAGAATTTAATAAGGGTTTTTTTTTTAGTATTTGAATAATAATTTCATCTTAGTTTAGTTATGGCTTATGTTTTTTTCTAAAAGTTATTTCTAATAATTCTTTTGTAATATCTAAAAACAATATGGTGAAGTTCAGAAATAAATATAAGAATCGAAATTTTGTGAATTTTTTAAAACCCAAAGAATTACAAATGGTGAAGTTCAAAAAAATTATTTTTATATATCTTCTTCTCTAACTATATTTTAGCCACGTGATGTTTTGAAAGGGGGGAAATTTAGTTTAGAGTTCCTTTTTAAAATTATTATAATTGGCGAAGTTCAGAAAATTTATAAAAATTTAAGCATGGCTGCTTTTTTTTTTTTTTTAATTTTAGTAGCGAAGCGCAAGCTCCCCGCGTAAGGGTGGGGGGCGAAGCCATTGCCTGGTCTTCTTTATAATTTTGGGCATTTTTATATTTTATAGTGTTGACAGATTTGAGGTGATTTTAGAGCAAAAACGCCGTTTTCTGTATTTTTTTTATAATAATAAATAACGTTCCGCAAGTTTTATAACGAAACCTCTGATTATATTCGCCAACAACAAACTAAGGAAAGTTCGAAAACGAAATCCACAATTAAGTTCTGGGTAAAAGTGATGAATTAGGTATATGTGAAAAATTATAGATGGCAGAGCGAGAAGAAAGTACAAGGTGACGAAAGACGCGGCGTGTCGGATAGGGTAGATGATTCAGGAAACAGACCCCCCTCCCCATCCGTCCTCAAGTTTTGCTCCTACGCAATAGAGATAAGATAATGGGCAGGCCTGTCAGGGATCCCGTCCAGTCATATAGGTAGCGGCGTTGATGAGCACAAACCCCGCCTTATGGGAACGCGGATGATGATGATGTCTGTTTAATTTTCCCTAAAAATATCTTCTAAGGTTTTTCATAACCAATTTCGGAAATTGTCAAAAACTATTTATACAAACATTCTAGTGGAGATGTCCCTGTCAATTTTGACCTCGTAATTTACATTAAATAAATAAACAAATAACTAAACCATGGGTGTTTCTAGTGGAGGTTTGGGATTTCTAAAAAAAAACTTTCTTCCCAAGATTAAATGTTATAATAATGGCTATAAAAAGGACTTTCAATGACTTCTATCACAGACATATTTAGAATTAAGTTCGAGTGGGTTTCACCAACAAAGAACTACTTAGTATAAAGAAAAAAAATAAGAGAACAGACGAATTCGTCATCTCTTATTCATAGAAAGAGAGGCGCTGACAACTCCTAATAATATTTGACAAAAGTTTTAATAGTTATATGTATTCTAAATCTGTAAAAATATGTAATTAATGGAAAATAAAATAGGATTGTATACAAAGTTTTTCCTCCAATAAATGATAGAGAGGGGGTGAAGAGGGAAGAGAGAGAGGAGAGGCGAAGATGGGTGAGGGAGGGGGAAGATGGAGTAGGAGAGAGTGATAGGATAGGTGTTGATGGACAGGGAGAGGTAGCGATGCAGAAGGAGAGGGAGCGTGGAAGAGGAGAGAAGTAGAGAGGGAGAGGAGAGAGGAGGAGAAGGAGAGAGGACGAGAAGGAGATAATTTTCTTTAAATTCGTTACGCTTTTCAGTCTCCGTCTGGTGAAAACTGGCAGAAGACTTTGTTTTTTGTTCGTCGCTTGAAACTCTTCGATCTGCATCCTGCGAATTCCACCAACTTGAGATATCACCCAACCGCATGGATTTTTGGCCCTCCAATATAATGAAAGGGATTTAAAAATATAAAAGGTATATTTGTAAATAATCACTTCTTTATCACAATAATATCCAATGGATGAAGCATTAGTTGTGAGGCTTAAAAAGTCATTTCATCTAAGTAAAAGAGGAAGAAAATGGAAGAGAAGGAAACAAAAAAATATATGAAGGAATGAAAAGTATTAGAAGACAAAAGATCCTGTATGAGGAAGAATGGTCCTATAGTAGACCACACCCATCCTAAATACCTGATTAGACAGTGGTAGTACACCGCAAAAACTCTAATGATCAGTGCACACATTGAAACACTTGGGCTCAATTATATGGACCAAAATCATTTATGACATGGAAGGGTGGTTTGAGTGCATAAGGCTATTAAAATAGATTTTTTATAAACCCCCATCTGGTATAGAAATAGAAACTAGCAATGGATTCCACGAAGCCAATTAAGAACCCAATAATGAAATATGGATCCCACGAAGAGGAATAACTGGTAAAACAAATGATGACCACCTTTCACACACTAAACAATATGCATAAATATCAAGGGCCTTTCCAGTTTCGAGGAAGAAAAGAATCACTATGTAAGTCTTTCTTTCAAATTTCATGGCTGACAATTATTTTAAACAAAAATTTGATTTATTTCCACAAATATTTATTTCTCCCATGAACTTTCCGCCTTCTCCTCACCCTTACTTCAATTTCTCCTAACCCCCACTCTCGAACCAAGCCTGAGCAAGTGAAAGGAAATTTTAGGTGATAAGTTGCTAGGTTCTTTTTAGCACCTTCCTCTTTTTTCCAGGAATTTTACTGCTACATTCATCGTTTTTTCGCTGCTTTTAATCCATCCGATTTTCACTGGGAAGATAGCGAGTCGTTCATAGACTTTTGGGTCAATTCTTCTCTCTTATATAGAGCATTAATGACCTTAAAAAAAAACCCTTCGAGTAGCCCCGACTAAGGGCAAGACGGCAGGTTGGCCAGTGAGCCTCGGTCCCGCGATATAAACAAAAAGAGCAAATGACCGTATAGACGCCTCTCTCCATCTTAACATGAACCGGGGGCCACCTCTCAGTTCACCGCAGAAATAATGGACGTTGGAGGGCAAGGGAAGAATGAGGACGAGACAGCCATAGGGGCTGGGAGGAGAAAGGGGTGACTCGGTGCGACTGGCGTAGACCGGGACAGGTGCCCAGCGTGGGCTCTGAGGCGCAGACTCGTGGCTTGGGCACGAGCGAGGCGGAATGGGCACATTGATGAGGAATACTAAGGGATATAATGGCGGACGATACCAATGGGTAGGAATTGGGCGCCGCTCTAGGTTTCGAGGAGGCCTGAACCGCGCTCTCTTACGCTTCCCTCAGTGGATCGATCTGATAAAGAGGCACCTGAAAATCCCAACTAAATAGCCATTGAGTCGATCCCTGAGAAACAAACGATATATTTGTGTCATAACTGGCATGTGCGTACACCTGATCAGAGACATAGGCGTATTTACACATACAGAAACAAAATAGTACAAAAAACATTAAATGCGTTACACAGAGTTACAAACATTTCAGTGCATACCACCTCAGTTGAAGGGGTGTGGTAGGAAAAAGTACCCAAACACTAAAATGACCCCAAAATCCATCAGACTTCAACCGGTAAAACACAGTGGAGGAGGTTAAAATGATCGAAGAACGCATCTCTGGTCGTTATTCAAAGACGACCTTCCAAAAAGATCTGAAAGATGTGGTGGAAATCCTTGAATTCACTTTGAGACTCCTTGAGTCCTTTCTTCGACTCCTCCCTTAAGATTGCAGGTCGAGAGAGACTCAAGTCCTGTATAAGCAATATTTAGTGTTGTGGAATGTTTTGATGTATTAGGATATTTTGTGATCTATTCCCAAATATTTCTGTACCTTCTGGCGATAGAGTATGTACCACACAAAACACAAAATTTCAACGGATATTAGCGATTATACACGCACATGTATACCAAAAGGCAGTTATACTAAGAGAAAAACGTGACATATAAAAGCAGTAACACACAGATACACATTCATACACCCATGGATATAAATACACATATGTATGCACACATATGTACATGAATTAGAAATAAACAACTATGCACATTACATACATTTAGGTAAGTATACACGTATGTACATAAATACTCACACACGCACACCCACCACCTCAAAATCCAAATCAATTCTTCTTGGAAATCGAGGAAAGTACAGGTCTGGAACCAGGTACTGACGCTCGAGACTGAATTGGTGCCTCAGCTACTAGTTCGTACACCGCATTCCTTCCTCGAAGGCAAGGCGGACACCATCTAACAAAGCCCATATATTAAGTGCGGGGAAAGCTGGACGAAAGCTCGTCCCGCGCCGTCCAGACCCTGGTAAATTTAGCGCGCAGTCTACTTCGCACGGACGCGCAGCGGTCGCCGTATACACAGACTGTGTGGTCTTTCTTTTATCAACAAAATCGCTCTGAAGCTGATGTAACAATCGAGGGCATTTTCAGAATATAGTATGGGTAATGAGAAATAATTGAATGAAAATGGTGCATTATAAAGGGAAGGAACAATGATAAAATGGATTAGAAAGACAAAAACTCAACAACTTTATAGTTGGACAAGGACAACCATAACGTACAAGAGCAGAAGACTTGAGAGTACGAGCTTGAATCAATATACTACCATACATTAGTAGCATATTATCACTTAAACCTGAAGAAACTAAAAATGGTATTTAGTGCAGAACAATTTCAGATGTTGGTAAACATTTTGGTGAATTAGGGGCGTGAAAATGTGTGGTTGTTACAGGGCCAGATTAGTCTAAAGAAGAGACTACTTTTACAGTGGGAGCATTCAGTTGTTCTCTGGCTTTAGGTAGGGTTGCCAGTCGCCAGATGATACCATCTTTGACCATTTTTTGCATCCCCCCCTCCCACAAAAGGAAAAATTAATAAACGGATTTGATAATTTTTGCAAAATAAACGAGAGAATTTTCCAAATATTGTTTTACCAAACTGGAGTGAAAGAATTGCATAAAATCTGGTTGAAAGAGACCATCTTTAAAGATGGTTTGCTTTAGTTGTTCTTCCTTCCGTGTTCATTTTCTCGACTTGGGTAAGCGAGAAAGTGGTGCAGAATTAAGAGAAAAAAATTCAATATATTGGAGTAAAAAAAAAGAGAGACAATATCAAACGGACAGGATAGGTCAACAGGCCGCATCTCAACTCACCTTAACCAAGTGGCCAAAATTTGTAACTTTAAACTTTTTCCTATAAATATGTTGTTAGTGGCCACCTTGCTGTACCCATTTAGCTTCAGCAAGGAGTCCAAGGCCAGCCATCCTAAATCTTCACAAGTCACAATAAATTTAACACTAAATCCCATTTGAGCCACATCGGGTTCACAGTTTACAAATAGTTTAGGTCGATTGCGGGTAATTTTCAAGGAGAGCGCCGCACGATATTTTAGCAGCATTTTCTTGCTAGATTTTAGTGGTTTTAGCTTGTTTTAAGTTAGTTTCTAGGTTATGTTTGTTTATATCAGTTTAACTCAAGTATTAAGGTTAAAAAAATAATTAAAAAGCTAAAAACAGCTAAAATCTAGCAGAGAAAATCTCTGCTAAAATATCGTGCGTCCCTCGCCTTGAAAATTACCCTATTGCGTTGCAAGCCTCAAGATAACATGCCTTCGTTGAGGTATGAAGGCAATTGATCCACGTGTAGTTTCCTTTTTTCGTTACTCGGTATGAACCTTTCACTTTTCTGTATGAATCATGTGAGGATGCCTGAGTTAAATTTTGCCTTGACTTAAATAAATATATAATAACTAAATAAACATTTTATATCCCCGATAAACTTGTCTTAACACTTGAGTCGGAACAATTATTTTTTGACGGAATAAATCCAATAATTCAATCAATCTCACTCAATTGAGACTAATAGAATTTCAGGTAAAAATGTTAGTGTCAAAGAAAGGCTTTAAATTTAAGCAACGGTAATAAAGAAAGATGGACAATATGTTTACATCGAGAATAGTAGGTCATTAAACTACTATTTTAGTAGTTCTGTTATTTTAGGTTACTATAAATGGATTATTATTTATATTTTAATCAATCCAAGTTCTAAGTCTACAAACTTCTAATATATTTGCTTTGAGCAAGACATTTACCAAATGCCTTCACTTGACAAGATGTATTATATTTTAAATGTATTAAAAGTTAAAAGAAATGTATTCTATTAAAAATTGAATTAATTTAAAGCAATAAACATTTGTGTGTTAACTATTATAAATCTGAATACCCTAGCTCAAATGTTAGTGTTAGGAGCTGATCTGTGCAAATATTGAAATTTATTTTGACTTTAAGATAAGCAAGTTAACGGACTTAACAAACATTGTTATGGAATAGTAATCCCTTGAACGGACTTAAACATTGTTATGGAATAGTAATCCCTTGAGTTAAGAACACCCCCCAAACAATCCATACCACTCAAAACTATGGAAGAATAATCCCTAGAGTTAAGAACAAGTTCTAACACAGAAAATGCAGGTAAAACACTTCACAAATAATCCGAACTACTCGAAACTAAGAATGTGACCTTGAACCTACCAAGTCGGGCTGTAGCGTACAAAAGAAACACAGATTTGTGGAAGAATGGTGGAAATAAATTTGATGTTATCAGCCCAATTTTAACGAATTTAAAATAAAATGTTAATCCGTGCAATCTCCCTATGATATCGCAGAAGGTATTAAATCATGTTTGTACCTTCGAACTTGGTCTGCTCTCAAATACGTAAATGTAAGGATATGGCAATCAATGATTCAAAATATAGGTGTTAGCGTTAATCAACAGTGGGTCAGACAAAGAAAGACCTTGAATAAGATGTTGACAAGGCTATAAAAAGATGGAGATCTACCCCAAAATATTATAGATGAATAAAGAATGGCAAGGACTGGTACAAAATATTGTATACTCTGGCAAAACTAAGGGCATCTTAAAGATACAAGAAATATGTTCGTACCTAAGGGTTTATGGATTCAAAGATGCGAACTTTTTGTTTCCCTATTCCTCTTTTCTGGAGAAGGCACAATAAGGGTATCGTTTATCTCCGTTTCAAAATTCCCAACTTTTATTTATTTTCTTCCTTCTTTCTTCTCTTTCTGCCACAAAGAGGTTCAGGTATTCGAACCTTTGACTATCTTTATACGAAGTTTTTTTTTAATTTCTATCCACGCTACCTCCTTTTTTATACATTAAGTGAAATGCCCCATCGGATTACACAATTTGTTCTTAATTACAGTATATTGCGAGGACTTGGATGGCAAATGGCAGTGAAATGTCTTCTTTTTTTTTAACTCGAAAATAAAGGAAACTTGGGTAACCAACGATGGCATCATGACTTAAATGAGAAAAGAGAGGGATAGAGGAGTGAAAGAAATAAAGTGAATAAATATTAAAAAAGAGGATGACATAGGCAGGCAAAATTCACGTTAAATACTGGGGAATGGAGGGCGTACTATAAATCTAAAGGAACAAGTTTGTAAAAAGAGAAAAGACCTTTAAATCTATGAACCTGAACCCATTTGCGGGTAGAAAAATTTCAATTTTCCATTTTCATTCATCAGGTTGGAAAATGGCCTCAATCTAAAAAATAAATCCCTTCATTTTCTCTTGGACTCTTGGAAAATACATATCCACATTAACGGATACCAATTTCCTCTATTTTAACGAAGAAAAGCAATCCTTTTTCAAAAGACTAAGCTCATTCCAAATAAGAACCTAGCCTTTACCCGTCAAACCCAAATGAAGTAAAATGACTTCATTTTCCAATATTTCTTGCTTAAATTGCTGGATGAAATAACCCCGAATATAAAGATTGATTCTCTATCTTTCCTCAGGCCATGTATCAAGCTTTCATTTTTTTCCAGCAATTACAAGGGCTTTCGGAAAGGCACACGAGAATGCGTTGCAATTAGTGAGGAAAGCTCTTTGCAGTTTATCTCCCCTTGTCATCGCTGGTTTAAATCTTATATACGTGATTAATGCGTAGAATGACTACAGTAATCTGCGCACTGCTATAAGAAATTGCGACTCTGAAACAATGGCAAATCACGACTCAACACTAGAGAAAATGTATCACACACATGCAAAAATACTCATTTCAACCATGGAATGAGACCGTAGGAGCGTAGTTCCCTATCTTTGTGATCTTTTCTAGTGCTAAATTTCGTGTAGATACGAGTGTGTGAGAGAGAATTGGAGTGTAATCAGATGCCAACACCTCCACACTTGGAATAGAATAGTCGAATTCTGTTCTAACGATGCTCGGTGAACGGTGGGAGAATATAAATTCGTCGAGACGTGCGTTTTTTTTAAATAATAAATAGTGTTGTTTTTCGGGACAGGATTTCGTTGTCGAGTGATAGTAGGTTAGTTTGATGAGTTTCCTTTCTTTTTCCTACAGGATATATTCACATATCTCTGAAAATCATTTAAGATGAACAACATAAATTTAACAAAAAAATGAAAACTTGAATTTAAATGAGTAATTTGTGTACATATTTTAGGCGAAACTGTGGTATGTATGCAGTCTATATGATATGTGTACATATGTAAGTTATGTATGTATTGAAGTTGTATAGGTGGCGTTGTGGCATGTTGCAGGGTGTATTTGCGTAAGGAAAAATACGTATATGGCGAGATAATGGGCACATATAGGTGTATGACTTATCGGGATGGAGTGTAGTTACCGTGTACCAAATGGCTTGGCAATATGTGATGTGCATAATATGTTTTAAGAGGTGTAACGTCCTCTTTACCCCGTAATTGGGTATGTACAGGCGCATGAAAGAGGGTACGGACAGGAAGAATACGCACTCAAAAGTACATATACATTAAATCGCACAAGTACTCAAAAGTACATATGTATTCAATCGCACAAGTACTCAAAAGTATATATGATAAAATCGCACAAGTACTCAAAAGTATTCATTTGATGTACAAGTACTTAAAAGTCTGTTTAACCTTACTAGTACTAAAAAGTACATATTTAACTGTACAAGTACTCAAATGTTCATATAAACCGTACACCTATTCAGATGTCCACATTTAACTGTATAAATACGAAAAAATATACTTTCAGTGCACAAGTAATCAAAAGCCTATATCTAACCCTACAAGTACTCAAAAGTACATACTTACAGCATAAGTACTCAATAGTTCAATTTTTATGTACAAGTACTAAAAACTATATTTAACTCTACAAGTACTCAAAGTCCAAGTACTCTACACGTACTCAGATGTAATTTAACTATAAAGGTACTCAAAATCAGACCTTTAGTGTACAGTACAGGTAATCAAAATCAATCTTATATATATATATATATATATATATATATATATATATATATATATATATATATATATATCGCATATGCGATATCCTCTCGTGACTGTAAGAAGAGCTTCTTCTGATGAAGAGATTAGTTAGCTACAACATTGCCATTTTAAACGCATATTTGTATATATTATATATATATATATATATATATATATATATATATATATATATATATATATATATATATATATATATATATAGCTACAAGTACTCGCTTGTACATATTTAATCGAACAAGTACTCAAAAGTACACGTTTAACTCTACAAGTACTCAAAATTACAAGTTTAGTGAACAAATATAATCAAAAGCCTATATTTAACCGTACAAAATACTCAAAATTATACACTATGTCAAATTTCTCAAAAGCCTCTATTTACGCCTACAAGTACTCAAAAGTACAGATTTAACCAAGTAAGTACTATAAAAGCTCATATGTAACCGTACATTTACTCAGATGAACACAATTTACTGTACAAGTACTCAAAATTATATTTTAATGTTTAAGTATTTAAAAGCCTATATTTAACTCTACAAGTTTTTAACAGTACATATTTAAACAAACAAGTGTTCAAAAGTTTATAATTAACAGTACATGTACTTAAAAGTAAATATTTAATCACAAGGGCACTCATACGTATACATTTGATGTAAAAATGCCAAAAAGTCTATACTTAACCGTACAAGTACTCAAAAGGACATTTAAACTTACAAGTATTCAAAAGTACATATCAAAGCATATATGTACTCAAAAGTACACTTTTATTGTACAAGTAGTCACAAGCCTATATTTAATCCTACAAGTACTCAGAAATACATATTTATTCCGCACAAGTACTCAAAAGCCTATATTTACAATTACTCATATATTTATATTTAACCGTACAAGTACCCAAAAGTATATATTTTATCTGCAAGTAAGCACAAGTACATATTTATTCGTATCAATACTCAAAAGTAAACTTTTAATGTACAAGTACTCAAATGCCTATATTTAACTCTACCATTACTCATAAGTACATATTTAACCAAACAAGTACTAAAAACATATTTAATCAGACACGTACTCAAAAGTACACTTTTAATGTACAATTGACAGAAGTCGATATTTAACCCTACAAGTACTAAGAAGTACATATATAGCCTAAAAAGTACTCAAAATTTTATATTTAACCGTACTCCTAATTAAAAGTACCTATTTAAACGTATACTTGTAAGTTTAAATAGGTACTTTTGATTACGAGTACTCAAAAGTCTATATTTAACCGTATAAATACTCAAAAGTACACTTCTAATCTACAAGTATTTAAATACCTATATTTAACCCTACAAGTACTTAAAAGTACATATTTAACCAAATGAGAACTAAAAACTTTATATTTAATTGCACACGCAATCAGAAGTACATATTTAACCGCACAAGTACTCAAAAGTACATTTTGACTACTATATTTAACTACACGTACTCAGAAGTTCATATTTATACAAACAAGTACTCAAAAGTTTATTTTTAACCGTACACTTTCTCAAAACTAGATATTAAACGTATAATTATTTAAAGCTACATATTTAGCTGTAGAAGTACTCAGAAGTGACTTATAACAATACAAGTACTCAAAAGGATATATTGACCGGTACAAGAACTCAAAAGAATGAATTTAATCGTATAAGTACTCAAATGAACATATTTAACGCTACATGAAGTTGAAAGTATTGATTTAATCGTAAAAGTACAAGTACATATCCAACCATTACGGGTTAGCAAAACTACGTATTTAACTGTACAAGTCTTAAAAATGTACATATTTAACAGTACAACTACTCAAATGTACATATTTAACAGGAAAGATACTCAAAAGTACATATTTAACAGCAGAGGTACTCAAAAGTATATAGATATGTAACAACATTCAGTGTGTGTGTGCATGCGTATATTATGTCGTTTGTGTTTCGTTGCGTCTATGCAACGTCTACATTTAAATGTGCATGTAGTGTGCCCATGTAACATGTGCATAGCGTAACATGCCTGCATGCACCGCGTGCTTCTAATGTGTGCATGCAGCGAATAAATTTTTAACGGTTTTATGTTTTCAATTGTTTTATTTAATGGTGCCAACCATCGAGGGCATTGCTGAAATAATAATTCATTGTATTTGGTCAGAGTTCTGTGTATAGCTGTCGTGTGTGTGTATGTGTGTGTGGCACGTGTGTATGTGTGTGTTTCGTATGTGCTTCCTGATTGTGATGCAAATGGCGTGTTGTCGATCACTTTGCGAGACGCGTTTCTCTGCCCCTCAATTGCCAGCTCCTCTGCGCTGTCCCACCACAACACCCTTTGGTTCTTCTTTCATATCTTCCATCACTCCGCCCGTCTGCCCACCCAAGGGGAGGGGGCTTTTAAATATGGGGGTTAGATGAGCAATGTGGGATTTATTTACAAAGTTTTGTATATGATGAAAAAAGGAAGCGAGAAAAAAAGGAATTAAACAAGAAAATAAAAAGAAACTCACCAAAATAAAGAAAAGGAAATTAAATAATTAAAGGAAAAATAAAATCCCACAAAGAAAGAAAAGAAGAAAAAGGGTACTAAACAAAAAAAGAAACCCCCAAAACAAAGAGTAGAAAAAAGGAATTAAACAAAAAAGAAAAGAAACCCCCCCCCCTCCAAAGAAAGAAAAGGAAAATAAATCAAACCAGGAAAGGAAAAATGAAATCCCAAGACAAACAAACGAAAATAAAAATAAAATAAATCAAAAGAAAGTAAGAAAAGGTAACCAAGAAAATTAACACATTCACATAATTTCTTTAAAAGTCTTTGATGGTATTTTCTACAATGCCTTAATTGTGTTTTGCAATTTAACAGAACAGTGGAACTAGGCTCGGACTGCTCAGAATGACCTACCAGGGTTTCATTTCACTTTAATTCGCGAGACCCTGGGAAGGGTATCGGTCATAAATCCGAACCTTGACTTTGTTTACTTACGATTGAACGCTCCATTGCGATACCATCCTGTGACCAAGAAGGTCAACCATCACGGCATTAAATACCCATTCTTCGATTACGGACTAATTAGGTCATTTATTATTTGTTTCTTTTAATGAAATATATGCCCACTCGTGGTATTCTTTTTTGTTTCCTGGCGGTCAATTTTCAGACGAAACAAAAAGAAAAAAGCACCAAACATTGTTCTTTTGATTTAATTATTTAGCGAACATATAATCCAATGAGGGAAAGTTGCCTCGGTAAAACAGAAGAATAATACAGATAGAAGAGAAACAATTGAAATAAAAACATATTCATGATAGAAAAAAGTATGAAAAATAATAATTAAGATTTTAAATTTAAACGATAAAATCCGGAAAAGAAAATGACCTCAAGAACAAGTTCGTACGAAGAACCCAGACATTTCGAAGAACGAACATATGCCATCTGGTTAGTGAATTGCCTTTGCAGTACCCTTTCTTCAACCACTATCAAGACTATTGAACGACCCAGAAAGAACAAAGCTACACAAGAGTCCAATGGATAAAAAAAAAATACAACTTGACCCTCACTGCAGGGGTGTAGGGGGAGAATAGAAGGTTTTGATCCTCCTACAGACATCGGCGTCCGGGTCGATTTGCATAAATTAATACATGAAGGAAGCTTTGTATGGATATGTACACAGTGAATAGCCACGTTCACAGGCTGACCCTGGTGTATTTGGTACTCGGCAAATAAATGAAAGGCCGAAGATGAGCAATAGCCGAGATCGCCGGTCGCGATAACGCTGGAACAGATGGCGCGGAACCGACCAAAGCATCTTAGAGGCCCCTCGAAATATTTACATTATTTTATTTTCGAAAGCGAAAACCAACGGGGGCATCTTAGAAACGCAGGGGGTTATTTTATTATTATATTTCTAAAGCAAAAATCGACGGGGATATCTTCATCAGAGTTCTGTGAGTGGGAAAGAAAGTGGTGATGTTAAGTGAAAATGTGCGGAAGATACTGTTTTTGATTCTAGGCAGCCAAAGGGGACGCGACTCTCATCTAAAGTCCATTTAGGGGGGGGGGAGTAGTTGCTTACGCTCGGTAAGCCTCTTTAGGCAAGAGGACAAATGTCGCTTAACATCGAGGAATGGAGGACCAGGTCGTTGTTGTTATTATCATCATTCTTAGTATTATCATTCTTTGTACTATCATCATCATTCTTATTATTATCATTAAAATTATCATAATTATTATTAATTGTTGATTACGTCACTCATTCCTTTTGCGAGGGAGTCCCTGACCTGTAATGAAATCCGCATAAAAATCAGTATGAAAATTACTGTCAAGCCCGAGGGAACCAGATGCCGTTCCTCGGATGGAGTGGAGACAAGAAGAGCGGTAAGACTGGGTTTGTTACCAAACAGCGAATGTGGAACCTCTTCGTGGCTTCAGGGAGAGCCACCCATAACTTCAGAGGAGTGTGGATAAAGAAACCCCTTCGACAGTTCCAAGGGCGGAAGAGTGTGTGTGAAATCGAGGGGGGGGAGGGCAGCAAAATTGTGATTGGCTATGCGAGTGATCAGGTACGTGGGCGGAGCTGAATTAACTTTCCATTGTGATTGTCAGGTACTCCCTACCAGCAGTTCTCAGGCGTGGAAATTCAACGTCTTATCCGCCAGGGTGGAGGAACATGACAGTGTGTGTGCCATTTCGGGCCCATTTTGGCACTCTCAACCTCACATTCACTCCCCTCACGAGCACCCTTAATCCTGGAAAGCAGCGCTCGATATCGAGGTCCTTTATCACCCGTTGGACCCCAGTCACTCACAGGGACGAATTGCCTTCGGTGTTTAACGGGAACAGTCAGGAGAGTTGCGCACCCTGCAGGACTTGAGCACTTCAATTATCTCTTCTTTCGGTTCTCTGACCCACAAGGAGATGCCATGGGCAATCTTGCTGCGGTTAACATCTGGAGGATTATGTGCCCTCCTTTCCCCCACACGCGAGAATGGATGCCTTCAGGCTCCACTGCGGCTATATATGTTCCATACATTTTCACTTCATCTTCACGTTAGATATATCACCTTGCAAACATTCTGAGATATATGCCCTCGTTGGGTTTCGCTTAAAAAAATAACTTTAAAGCATGGATGCCCTAATAAACACACACAACCCAAAGTCCTAAAATCGTCCTTGGGTAGATTATCTACCTAACACCAGAGACCATTATGGGCTACAGCTCAGCTGAATGGAAACATCGCTTTCGTAGTTAACGATGTTAAACCACATCAGATGGGGTTAGTGGCTGGATAGAATGCCCATTCGGTTGTCTTTGCAGAATCTGACATAAGGTTTAGGACCCATGATTCGAATATCATCGAGAAAGTCCTCATAATGGACGCAAATAGGTGGTAAGTCTAGTATTAATCTAAAGAGGGTTTCCAAGTTATCTACTAGTACAGGACGAACCCACAACAATGGACCAATGACGCATCAAAGACCTTACAAGTTCTATGCTACAAACACGAACTAGTATTTAGTGAAGTTTTGTTCCTTAAGATAATCTAAACGCTGATTAAGTTCAGAACTCACGTAAAATACAAATACAACTAGATTCGAATTTAATGAAGACGTCCTCAATGAGAAAAACAACAATGACAAAATGGACCTCCCCCGAAAATAATATAATGAGGCTCCTCAAAACCCGTAAATGAACAACGAAAAAATCATGTTTATAATAACAAACACCTCCAGATACAACGACGTACCAAACAACAAACAATCCTCCCAAAAAACAATAACGATAAAGACCAGAACTAAATTTCGTGACTTGACGCCCGTTCTCGATGATCATGCGCCCCCCCCCACACCCACCTAGGCTTCCAACCAAACCCTGCACATGGGGTTCAGGTGTGTCCTTTCTCGTCACTTGGTTATGCTGGTCTTGCATAGGAAAGAATATAGCTAGGAGAATAACTAGGAAAAGACCGAACAGGATTGATAAAAATGAATAAAAATCATAACTATTACATCAAATCTCATCCCTCGACTCTGAGGTATCGAAATCGTATTTTGAAACCCTTGAGAATAAATTTGCCTACGAAAACCTGAAAGATGCGAGCTTAACTTCTCTTCCTCGAACCCTCCAGCGAGAAGGATTAAGACAATATTACAGGTTTCTTTATTTAGGGTCATCAGAAGGCTATTTACGGTGGATACTATCGGTAAGAAAGAGAGAGTTACAAAGAAAGTAAAAACCTTAAAAAACTGTGATCCATAGGGACAAAGAGCTTTTTTAGGGTATTTAATATTTTTAATATATTTTTATCTAATGTATAAAAAATCAAAAGTTGAAAATTAAAAAATATATATTTTCTTTATACAGTATATACAATTCGCCTATGAATTAATTCCCCAATGTTCGTATGATGTACAGATCAGCTGAATTTCTGTCTCAACTTAATCCAACAAGTCAAATAGGAATGTTACACTAATAGTCATATACCAATACTAGGAATCACGTTATATTACTTTTATATGGACGTTATATATAGACTCTCTTTATATAACCATACATTAAAGAGAAAAATACCCGCAAAGTCCGCCAGGTTTATATGGATGAGGGAGAGAGGGGCTTGGCTGAGAATGAGAATCCTCTTTGGTTGTGCTATCGAGATGAGAGTTGTCATTATGGGCATCTGAGAAAATGGACATTTAAGTAAAAGGATTATATTTCCCTGTAATTATTGATAGGTTTTGAAGCATTGCAGATCTATTAAGCTACTTGCCAGCCTTGTTACATAGATCATCAGCTGGATTGCTACATATTTTAGCGGAAGTTTTTTTTGAGGTTTTGACTCTTTTTAATTACAGGCTCGGGTTACGGGACAGATTCGATACTTAGGCCTGTCCTTGTTATTTCAGTACCCGTTTCTCTTGCTTATTTGATCTTCAGATTGTTAGTTACGTCATCTGTTGTCATTGCCCAATATTTTGCACCACCTACAGAGGGAGGGGCGTTCAAATCAGTACCTTAAAGGCTTGTCCGACTCGACGAACTTCCTGAAGGTTTTGAAAACCACTTTCCCATCCCGACATTTAGGGTCGAAGAGATTTGTAATAGCGGTCCTTGTCCTTGTTTTTTAAAATTATTTTCTTTGTTTTCTGTTTAAGTCTGCATTCGCCTTCAGATCATCCGTATTCAACAGATTAAAGAAAATAAAATAATGCCAAACAAAAATAGCATAAAATTACAAAACATTAACATAGTAAAAAAAAAACAACACCTCATATTTTTAAACAAATAGAAGAATAAAACCAAATCAAAGGAACAAAGAAACGCAATTAAGCATGAATTAAAACAAAGAAAACCGTCATAATCCGTTATTCTACTTAATACTCATGAATTCTTCCAACCATCCCTTTTAGAATAGCGGACGAGATCCCCGACCGGATAATGAAATTAACATAAAAATCAGAATGATATCTTTTGGGAAGAAGGCGCAGATACAGGAGAGGTACTCTGTTTTCCCACTAACGAGCTATTAGGGAACGCGCCGTGGCTCAATGTGTGGTCACCCGTTCCATGTAAAGGGAGTATGGATATAGAAGCCACTTCCGCAGGTTCCGAGTCAGAAGTATGATGTGTTGTTTGTGTGTGAATAGGGGATTGGGGAAGAGACATCGGTGCTGCGAATGGCTATGCGTGTGATGCCATGTGTGATTTAGGCTGTCTGCAATTACACGCAATTCTGAGTGCGTAGCTGGTGGGCGACTAGCTCCCTACGCACGCTGAACCTTTTGTGTCTGCTCTCGCGGGGAATAAAACCCGTACTTAGGCATAAAAGTCCATTAGCTTATAGTGACCTAATTAAGGGATTAAGAATATTGGAAATGGATCATAGAACAAATTAGAAAAATCCTGTCACTTCCGCTATTCACTCTTTCTAATATATCATTTTTATCTGTTCTCATACACTTATTATACAAAGCCTTTATATCCTTTAGATCAACAGTGATCCTTATTCACTCAAATACTTCACTGGTTATGACAACCAGGGCCTACAAGTCTTATTTCATGGTTCATTCCCCTAGGCAGATGTTCATAGCCCGTCATCTTCCATAGTCATTTAAAAACACAGCTGCAGAGTTGCCATAGGAATGAGGGAGGAGCCCGGCCTCTTTAGACAACTTCTGCCAGCACATAATTCTCATAGCTGTGGTGTGGAATAATTTATTAATGCGACTTTTATATTCTTTAATTAGGAATAATTTTTAGATAAATTCTGATTTGTTCGAAGCATTCGACACCATCCTAACCATTTATATTCATGGAGATGAAGACATCAGGCAGAAAAAGCGACTCAAAATTATGTGGTCATTTCCAAAAGGTTCCAGATAAGAGTTTCGTGGAGAAGGTAGTGAAGTTAAGGGAAGTGAAAATGCTTGGAAATAACCGATCCCAGGAGGAGATTGCTTGGTGCGCTGGAAGACCAACAAATCTCCCAGCCCTGTCTTATACTGAAGGCTCTTTCTTGTCTCAGTGTAAAAATCACATCCAGTTTGCCATGGTTGTAAGGAGTGGTCTAAAAAAAACACGTCTAAATTACCATAAAACGGCAATAAAACTCTATGATCTCCTCCTCTCTCCTTGCGGAATTCCGAGAGATAAGAGAGAGCCAAAACACCATTCTTGTGTGGTTGACTCTTTATCGAAGACTGGTTTATAGCTATACAGAAAGGGGATAACGACTGTGGCAGTAAGAAGTGGACATAAAGATACCATGAGCCATTAAGCTAGCAAGAATAGAGACAAAGTTACTCCTTTTAATGACTCACGATAGTTCCAACAGGTTCCTCCATGGATTTGTTCATTTGTAATATCGTGTTGAAAGAAACTAAAAAAAAAAATGTTTTACTGATAAAAACAGCGCTAGTGTGAAATATTTCAATAATAGCCAGTGACACTGTTTTGTTTTCCACTATATATTGCATGCGTTATTAGGTCTATCCTCAAACATTTCGTTTAATTTATAACATTTTCCACTACATTATTCAGCATATACTTTTTGGATCAGAAACTTAAAGCACCTAGGAGTATTGTCTAATTTATTTGTTTGTCAGGCAAAATGATTTATACAGTATGCGTATGACACATGATACCTGACCTAACGGGCACATGTATCTATTTACCGTCATTAAATATATACAATTATACAAATATATCCACAAAAGTTTAGTTGAATTTAAACTTTAGGATCAATAAATCGTCTTAAGGCTTTTCAGAAGAATGGATTTTCCAGAACTTTTAAGAATAAGCTACGAAATCAAATTCGGTGTAGAGGATGCGTCTTTCTTTACACGATTTTCAGCATACATTCTTACTCCAACTGCTTAGAATGGACAAAAGCAAGGAAAATGGTGAAGAGATAAGAAGACCTGTTGTTGCACTTCCAAATGCCGGGAGCACTTATGGAGAAATATTTGAGTGAGTGAATACCTCATAGGTATCAGTTCAATCATACGCAAATATAGGGGCACTGCAGCAGTGAAAACTCTCCTAAGAAGTCGATTGAAGCTCGAATTATCACCGATTTATTTTCGTAAGATACTAAAGAAAATATATCAAGGTTTGGCTGCATCTAAATTTAATGTTAAAGGCAAGGTAAAAGGAAAATCTAAGATTTGTTCCAGTCGAATTTATAGATTGCTATGAAAAGGCAACTATACTGAGCGCGTTACGACTGGAGTACCATTTTAGGGTACAGCTGTTAGAAGTATTTGGCTGCATATTTTTAAAAGTTGGGAGGGGATAAGAAGAAAACTAGGATTATCCCGAGGCATATTTAACTGGTCATCGGCAATGTTGAAGAATTGAGCAAGCTTCTTTCTGAGTTACATCACTCAGGGCTTAGTTACCAAACAACTAAGCACTACTTCTTACGAAGATAACAAAAATGATCACCAAAAAATGAATGGATTCTTAATATTGGGTAATTACTCATTTAAACTCCAAAAATCTTGATCATTTTCAAGATACTCTGCTACAGACTTTAGACAATCATTTGGAATGTTATCCCAAGCATCTTGCAAGACACCACACAGTAAATCTTGCAATTTAGCGCTGTTGTGCTATCTTATTTTCTAAGTAAGCCTAATAGCTGGAGTTGCCAACAGCCTCGTTTCTTTATAAATAAATCTTAGCATTATTAACGATATGCGTGTGGTCAATGGCACATTGAAACAAAGTTTCGGCTGATCAAACATGATCCTGAGAGAACTGCATTGTCGATTAATATTTTTCTATAGTTTTCAACAGTGATGATTACGTTTAGTTTCATCGAATCTTTCACTTAGTTTGCTGATATCAACCCTCTTAATTTATATGGAACTTTCTCAGCTTAATTTTCGGCAAAATAAAGATGTATTTAAGATCATATTTGTTTCTTCTCTTTGTCTATAATATTTCTAATTTTGAATTATCACTCCGAATTATTTTTTCACGACTCTCCATATTGCCGAGGTTTTCTTGTATATTTTAATCTTTTGGCTTTATTCTCTTCCTAGGAAATGTTTTATGTATAGTCTCTGGTCCCCTAAACCCATGTTCAACGTTACTCTTCCAATGGTGGATGAACTTGTGTTTGGGAACTCTGAATAAATTATGTGGGTGCCTCGTCACTTAATGCTCTTTTAAGCGTCTGACATAAGATTTTAAATGTTTTCTCGGTTTTTTTTTGTGTTTTGCTGTCCGATACAGTCCTTGTTTCTTCCCTTTTCTTGTTCATTTCTCGTATTGAATATCCGAGAATGCAGATATTTTTAAATTTATGTGACAAATCTTGAACAGAAACAATACCCTTTGATGAACTTATCATTTAAGACCGCAGAGGACATTAATTAACTGATCAATCATGTTGTTGTAATAAATACTGTGTTCTATCATGAATATATATAATAAATGAGAGCAAAATATCACAAATTGTATAAGAACTTGTAAATAGCTATGGGGACAAAAAGGAAAATCTCAATTTAAATTAAAAGCTACCTTTAAGCTGAAACGTGTCTCTATGTATATTTTAGATTGATTTAATATTTACAAACAGAAAACGAGTACATATATTAATTTATCTTAAGTTTAGATTTACGTCTTAAGTCTGAAAAAAAAACCTGAGCAAGACTTTTGCACTTACTGATTTCAGTTATCTATTGAATTTTTTCGACAATTCGATTTCAATACGACAATTTATCATAATAATGAATAATAATAATAATAAAGAACCAAAAGTGCATGGTATCAAACTATTCTCTTGATATTCCATCATATACATTTATATTTGATTGTAGAGGAAGTTAGAATATTTCGTCGTGATAGTCTATGTCATAGAAGAGAGCCAAGAGGTGTCTCCATGAGAGAGAGAGAGAGAGAGAGCATCGGGTGGCCTAGAAAATCCCTACTCTCCTGCCGACAGAAACATTTCCGGCGATAAGTCGCCCTGCTGGGTACGCCAAGGGTCGAAAGTCGGGAAGAAAAGGGATTCCGTGAGGCCGAGCCCCAAGCAAAGATTTGCCCTTCCAGCGACCCGCTTGATAACTGGGAGTCTTTCTCTCACCGCCCGGGGCAAGCCACTTCCGGCTGCCTCATATAAATAACCAGACGATGGAATTAAAAATTTAGTATGGTCCCGTCTCCGCGAGCATTGCCAGTGTTCGGCCGTTTTCGCTTTGACCAAACGCGTCGCGCAACTCTCATTATCGGATCCCACACCGAGGCAGGAATCCCGTTCCGCTAATTAATAGCCTAGTATATAGAGGCTATTGTCTGAATCCCGGAATCGTTTTTAGTTCGGTGACATACTCTCGAGGTCACCCGTGGTAAACATAACTTCCCGTTGACAGGATTCTCTCTCTCCGTCCAATCCCCGTAGACCTTCCTGCTAAATCGAGGCTACGTGTCGTTCGTGACTCAGGCCTCTCGACTTGTAACAAGCGAGCGTTTGTTTGTATTTCATTGCCACGTTTAAACTTTTCCCTGTTCCGTCCCCAGTTTGCACCTAACCCAATTGTTTATTGTACATATTATTCTCTTGTTAAATTGTATATATATATATATATATATATATATATATATATATATATATATTGGTTCCTTAGAAGTAAAGTTTATTTTGTTTAACTAAGTTTTAATATCCCTGAACCACCAAGATAGTAGATTGTTACCGCCAGCTTTAATCGCACTCGGTTCATGTATATAAATTCCCATGCACATCACGGCTAATCCGTGCACGTAGACTAGCTTCTTGAGGATCAAAAGAGCCGAGTAAAGATGGGTCCTTTACCTGACCTACGACAGTCTGTTTTCTGACCAGTGCTAATGCTTTGGAACTATATATGGAAAACGTTTTCACTCCAAACCACACAATTAGGAAAATAAGCATAAATAATACGATGTAAAAAGGTAAGTATTAGTGTCATCTTTGAGGGCATTCATATCCATATACTTCTTATGCAAAACCTCGAAGGAGAGCACTACCAGAGCCAACACACACAAACGAGGCTCGACCCCTGGTGCCTTAAGGTTTGCCAGCTATTGACATTCTGATCTTTAAGTGCATTTCATGATCCGGTTGGTGGATCTCATCCACGATACGATGGAAGGATGGAGCAACTTACCTATCATGATAATTAACTGTAAAATGTAAATGCAGAATTATAATTTATGCGTTTTAAGCCGATGCTCCCGAAATTGTCACAATGATATCCTCTACATTCGGAATTCATTGGTGGGCGATCAAAACTGAAACTACGAACGAGGGGGTCCCACCACTAATAAATAACCTTCACATTTAGGCGGCCAATGCCCAGATTTAGACGAAATAGATGAGGGAAAAGATATCATTCATCTACAATATTCAAGGTTTGACTTGATGCAATCGCACTGGCAAGTGAAAATTCCCAGTTGCTGAATTCAAGCTTTCAAATTGTAGGTGTGTTGGTACGTGATTTGATACAAAATCATGCTGGAGTCTTTCTTAATCAAAGGAACCATGGTTATTCCTATGGTGTGGAGAAATGATTTAAGAAAGAAAATCGGATTTTTAGAAAGTGAATAAAGGAATTGGATTCGAACCCCTATGTCTTCAAGCGCTCTTCGCGATCAGAATCTTTTATGGGGTTGAGGATGGTGGCTCAGTCGATGAGCGTCGTGGTTTTGATAGCGAAAAGCGCTTGATGACACTGGTTCGAATCCAAATCCTTTATTCACTTTCATATAACGGTTGAAATAGATTCAAAATTTTCTCCGCTTCTAAAAGTTTCATTTTCTTTCTTAAGGTTTCTATGGTTCACGTAATCTATTTCAAAGAGTTTTACCGTGTTGTGATACCAGTTTTCCTTTCCTTTGGCTATTAACTACATTTATTGTATCTCAACTGTGATGTGGTTTTTCTGTATTATAGATAAAAGGATGAAATCGGTGACCTTGCCACACATCTTTTCGTCTCTCACCTCCGTCCCAACTGGGTCGTAATCCACGTTGGAGAACGTGCTTCCTCCTAGGTCAAATTTCACTTGGGAGGAGGGAGTCAATCCTTTGATATAACTTTAATCGAAACCTTCTCCCTGAAGCCCCCGAACTACTTCATTGCTATCAAGAAAGAATTCGCGGATCCTTCGCTTAATTCCTAAGATTATCGCCTTATTGTAAACAAGAACTTCAATTAGGAGGGGATCGCAATAAGGTGTCTCCGTCCTTGAGCGGGTACACTGCGTATGTATACTAGAGAATACATTTACTTGGTATACTTGTTTGTAGGCAGTGTATATTTGATATTTATATAGTGTCATGTTTTCTGTATGTGTTGTGCGTGACGATATTGAGGCTTGAATCACGCCCTCAAATTCGTCTCCCCTCGCGGAATCTCGGCGTTTTTTTGCTCTCCAACTCAGGATGACAAAAGACCCTCCCCCTCTTATTACACTCTGTCATATCATGCGCGTGGTTATACACAGTTTGCACAGGATATACATGTGTGGTTGACTGCAGTCATGAATATTTACGTTAAAAAACAAAAAGAATTCTCATCTCAAACTAAGCACTTCAGAGTGAGGATATATCGATGAGGGAGGGACACTATTGCTTTTTTGCTCTCTCTCTCTCTCTCTATCTCTCTCACCCACACCTACCCACATACACCTACCGAGTTAAAAAAAACTTTTGTGTGATTAGCAGTGATTTAAAGTTCTGTAGACAGTGCCTTGAATGAGAGACAAAAGGCTTTGGAATCGTTGTAACATTAAGAGCCAGTTCAGTTTTCAGAACAAGAAAATTGTGCTAAGCTTTGTATAACTTGTTGGTGCGACCGCACTTTGAGTACGCGGTTCAATTTTGGTCTCAACAACCTACTATATTACATCCAACGGCTGCAACGAGTGCGAGGCCTGGCCGCGAAATTGAACCGATCGATTCGTTATAAAGACGATGAGACGCAACTGCAAGAGCTCGATCTCTTCTCGATCGGAGATTGAATCGTCAAGTGATAGAAGGGTTCGAAATTCTTCGAGGCTTCGATAATATTGGTTCCCAGGATTTGTTTACCCTTAGCCAGAACAGGACTATGCCCACAGTTGGAAACTTGCACTTCCGCGGTTCAGGACTACTTTATTGGGTACCTAGTTCACATATAGAATATCTGACACATGGACGAGTTAACTGCAGTTTGATTACCCTGCAAAGTGGGGCTTGACCTTACAACATTCTGCCGGAGGTGACCTTGTTGGTTTTCGCTTTAAAATTTAAAAACCCTTACGAAGCTTTTCTCATCATCTCTCTAGCAAAGATACTTGTCACTTTTATTTTTATTTTAAATAAATATAAAAATACGTATAATAAAGACTGACTCAGAGCTACGAACTCCATCTCACATATGCGTTGCTGTATGTATGTACGTTCGCGAATCATGACCACTCGCATACATTATGATTCGGAAGAGATACCATGAAAGCATATGATTAGGATACGTCCAGATAGAGCAAAATACCCATAAAATTGCTGAAATCTTTTATCTTGAATAAATGCTTTTGCCGTAAATATAAGCCATATGTTTTAAAAACTCGCCAATTAACCATCTTTTGGGAGAAAACAATTACTAATCAGGCATTCTTCATCTCGATAACGGGACGCTCCATTAAAGAATTATTTTTTATATCTTAATTAAAAGACACTCGGCTCATAAATAAGACAAAGGCTAACTGAGCTTATGCTTGGCCTCTACACGGGGATTTAATGTAAAAGGCAGAGTATTGGTTATATCAGGGCCTTTTTTGTCGAGATTTGACTAAAAGCGGAGTGATTTGCGGAAGATCCGTGCCAGATACTGCCAGACGATATTTAAGTGGGGATAAAACTTAATGTCTTAGACTTGGAAGGTAATTGACAATCGCTAATAAGGAATAAGAGCTTAGTGGAAAGAAACTGAGTTAAAGTTGAAAACAGAAATAAAAGGGGAATAGAAAGAATATATAATCCATCCTAAAATTTAGATAATATATTTTTCTTATCTCAACTTAAAATTAAAACGAGCGTCAAATTTGGTCTGGAATCTGTACTTTTATGTCTACGTAACGTTAAATGCTAAAATGATTTGGTTTTGGGGAGGAGACGAGGAATATTAAAACTGAAAACAGCCTAAACAAAATTGAAAGCAAAACCCGACAGGGTAATCTAGATAAGGCAAAAATATTTACTTCATGAGAAAATAAAGTGAGAATTAAGGATATAATCTCCGCCCATGATTTTGAAACAAGGTTAGAGGGAGTTAGATGGAAGTTAGAAGGAGGGAAGAAGGTCACGCGATAAAGATAAGAATAGGTTTGCCACTTTCTGGGTCTGTCGGCGCCGCGCAATAATACAAGTCAAATAAATAGCCCGTCTAGTGGACGATTTACTTGCTAATGGTTCGAGAGCCGCATAAGTGGTCAGACTGCTTGGGTTCTAACCAGCTATCAAAACAGTGCACAGGTTCAACCACTCCTACCACATACGCCACCTCATTTAAATCTTATATTCTTCACGCTTCCCGTTGAAATTCATAGTTTGATGGTTATAAATTGATAAAACATAAACAAATAAACGGTCTTAGAAGCAAATAAACGTAGGGAAAAGCAAACAAACCAACTCGAATCTCCCAAGTTGTCAGAATCCGGCTGCAATTCTTCCTCGGCTCAAACGACAAAGGTTCCCTGTTCAATCGTGTTCCCTTTCACAGGTGCAGTGCCTCCAATTAATATTATGGCGCATTCCCCACCATCCTCAACAGTAGTTCTCAGTAAAATTCGAGGACGTTAAACAGAAACTATTTCAAGTGGCCAAAAGCTGTTTAACACTGCATCACGCTGATGTAAGAATGGACTCTTGAAATAACTTTTTTGTTTCTCTGGCAACATCTGTTTCTGGACGTCTGAGGTTTCGTTGTACCTTCTCAAATCTTGTAAATTTACTCTGGTCTTATTGCTGAGCTTATTATTGATTTATTATTTTAAAATGGAGATAAAACAACTTGTATTAAAAAAATTACAAATCAATAAGGCATTTCAGCCAAAAGGTAGGCGTTTGTAAAGAAGATGAAGTTAGGTAAAAAATAAAATTGGCGTGGTTAGTGTATAGCAAAAATTAACAACCAGATGCTTCGAGCGCCCTGGGGGACGAGCTTCTTCCTCACCAGGAAAGATTAGGTTTCATAGGGTTTCTCTAACAATCCCAAAAGGAATTGTATCAATTAGCTTTTATAAACAATACTTCTACTGTCGCAGAAAATTGAAATTTTTATAATAATTGCCACGGTTGTCTATGCTATATATTTCTTTTAAAGATGGGAAAGTTCAAGACAAGTGGTGCTCATCTCCCAGGATGCTCGAAGCAGTGTTGCTGCTTTTTTGCTATACACTAACAGCACCAATTCTTTTTAACTTCCCCTCAAATGAAAATATATAGAGCGTACGTATCGTGTGTCAGGGTTAGGAATACCGAGCAACTCTCCTAAATCTGCGCCCGTTCTGCAACGAGAGCAGGACTCTTTTTTTATTAGTGAATCAATTGTACTCTGATTTCATTGCCCTCTGGTGTGTGTAGGGGAGGGGGAGTCCAGCATGCTGCAGCTGTCATCTGTAGGATCGCGTACCCTTCCGGCCATAATAAACTAAGTATCTCTCGCTATATATCTTCAACACATTTCCATATCCGGCTTCTGCGCCACTTTCTTTACAAATTACTCCTAACAAACTTTCTGCCTGGAATTCTCTCGTTGGTTTCATTTAAATAAAAAAAATCCAGCTTCCAAGGTGAGGTTTCCATTTCTAAGGAGGCTTGACTACCATCTTTGCCGTTTCCACGGGGACTTAACAACCCTCACAGAATGATAGGTTGAACTTTTGTGAGTCCGCGAACTTTATATGCAACCCCTCAGACCACAACCAAGGGTCTAAAATTGAGAGTGGGGTGTAATGGTCTTATCATAAGGTTTTGCTTCCTTTCAACTTAATTTTTCCTTTTTGGTGTTCTCTTCGCCCCATCCCCCTTTCCTTTAATACTAGGAAAGACTTTGAAGAGGAGCTACTAAAAGAGTGGTGAAATTAGGGAAGGTGAATATGGGTGGGAAGAAAAGAACTTATGTGGGTAACTTGTGGTATTACGCACCTGTAGAGGGTAACATTCGTGAACTTGCCCCTATTCAAATGGAGCATTCAAGGTCAACAAAACAAAATTCGTACAAAGTCCAAAGGTAGTCACAAATGTGGATTCGAACCACATTGTAGCCCCCCCCCCCCCAACCCCACCCCAATCTACCGGCTCCAGTTGATTAACCCAGTTTTATTTTGATTTTAAGTAAATCACGCCATTAAATTTATGCCATGTTCTTCAATAACAGCAAACCCACTCCCCGAAATCCCGGCTGTTAGACTCAAAACTTCATTTATGGACTTCGTGAAAAAAAAGCCTCGTTTCTGACAATTACCACAAAATAAAAAAATCCTTGAGAAAACACGAAACATCAGTTTATTTCATACAAATAAGACTTCGTGTTCAATTACATTAAGGCTTTTACCACTCGCGGCTAACTCCATATAAATTACCACTCACTATTATTGCCAGGAAAATTTACGCGTCGTTAATTCAAAGAAAAAAAAGCTTTTGCACTCGTAAACGTTTGGGGAATAGCGTTCATTCTCACTTAAGATGATATTTTTTTCCTACTTCGTATGATGTGCAGCGACGAATGGATGTAATCATTAAATGTGTTTTAGTAATGACGGATATGAAAGAAAGCAACTTTTGATGAGGAGAATGAGGTAAAAATTTGGGGGGTCGCTTGACACAAAGGGACTGGAGCTGTTCATTATATTCAGTGTGTTTCTGGGTGTTTCTTTTTAATTTTAAAAGCCCATCTGGCAACTGAGTACTAGGGCAAAAGTCGCCGTAATCACGCTACACCCCAATACTAGGTTGGATTAAAAAAACAAGTAAAAATATGTAATAACAGAGGTAAAAATAAACAAAGGCTAAGAAACAAGCTAGGTAAAAATGCAACAAGAAGGAAGGCGCGCTCCGGTGTCGAAGGTAGGTCATCCTCCTCCCAAAAGTTATATAGTCCACAACATTGTGTGCACGAATACGTCTCGAGTGTGTTTCTGGGTGTATGTGGATTAATTTATGTGTATATATGTCTTCTCCCATCGAAATGAATACATCCATTCCTTTTTAGTTAACTACCCATATATTTTGGGTAATATGTTAATTTTCCAAAATGATCTTATAGAAAGAGTCCATTTTGGCAATAGGCTTTTCTCCACATTAATCAACTCAGTCATTTTAGGTAGGCCTAATTATCACAATTAAATCTTGTGCCATGGATGTGAGAATTTCAAACAAATCTTCTGAATTCACTTTGGGGAAAATGAAATCTCCCATGGATGATCTGATGATATCCATGGCAGATTTTCCCCCTCGAATTTAAATGGCAAAAAAGGAGAAAGGGATGAAGTTGGAGGAAATGCGTTGAAAGCATATAGCCGCAGATCCTCCCCCAGGGATTGGGGCAAGGAGGGTAAACGGGAGGTGTTTGGGGCTGGAGGGGACACACTCGTCCGTATGTCAGCAGGAACAAGATAACACATGACATCCCTTTACGAGAAACCCCTAAATGAGGCATTTTCGTCAGAATGGGCTTGCATATAATGTTACTCATGTGTTTAAGTTAGGGAACGTGAAATGTGTGGAACCTACATAGGGCTGAGTATTATTATTATCATTTATTATTATAAATTAAAACGGCTGGAAAAGTCAGAAGACTATGGACTACAAGGGTCCAGCAGGGAATGCAACTTGCTGCGGGGAATTAACAACCTATTTATCAGCCACCACTTTTGGGGTTTTACCAGTTAAAAATGATTTACTTTGCCAAATATTGCATTAAAATCTAGACCAGGGACGTCCAAACCAAGGCCCGCGGGCCGCATTACGGCCCACTTAATATTTTCATGCATTCCATTGCTTATTCAATTTTATTTTTACGGGTAATTTTTTAGGTATATTTTCATTTACTTTGAAAACCAGATTTTGAGAATATCATAAAAGGAAGGCAATCTCCAAAATCGAATTGATTCTATTTTGTATAAGCCTAATTTAATTTTTTACTGTTAATATACAGTATTTTGTTTGAATTTTTTAAAATTCATATTTAAGTACTTCTGTGGCCAGGTGAATATACTTAAATTTCTAATTTGTCCCGTTGGGGAAAAAGGTTGAACAACCCTAGCCCAGACCAACCACACAAATTCAAGAGCTCTCTGAAAGTCAGAAAATATGGTCAAAATTACCTCACAAGTACCACGACCCTTGCGGAACCCATACTGTAAGTCAGGAAGCAGATTGTTAATCACCACTAATTTACTAAGGCGTTTAAACATGAGCCTTAGGCAAAATTGCAGTAAAGGAGTTTGGGCGATAATCAGAAGGGTTTGATGATCCACTCATCACAAAATGACGGAAAACAATTAACACTAACTAATTTACGTAATAAAGCCAAGATTTTAGAAGCTTATACAAATGGATGCTTGACCTCACGAAATCGCAATGCTAAAGAGCTTAAGTTTCCCTCAGGAAAGCATGTTGAATGAGAAATTAATGCTTTCATTACAGTATCCTCTCAAATTTGTCAGCTAAACGGTCAGCCTTCTCTTTTGGACGATGTGTGACAGAGTCCATGGATTTGAGTACAGGTAGCATACTCGAATAAACAACAAAATAAGTAGACTCCAAAGTAACGTAACACATGTGTCTGGTTAGTAAAAGAAAGGGTTTCTTTTATACGGTTATTGTGATAGAACGGTCTGAGGCCACATTAATTCAGCTTCTATCACATGTTAACCATGCTTACCCACGTGCATCCTGCCTGCGAGAGGAAGCAGAAGCGTGTTATCTCCCATCATAGCCAATGTTTAATCAAGGAGGTTCACTCCCCCGTTTCACCTCCATACGTCGATCTCGCCAGATTGAATTAGGCTTATGGGTAGATAAAGTATTTTCCCAGGCGCCACCGGAACATTCCCGCGAAGTCCCCCACTCAATTATCCCCTACGCTATGGAGATGGCTCCAGGTATTTATACCATAGCTTTTTCCAATTGAAGCAGATCCAGATTATCTTCGCGAGGCATCAAGCTGATCCGGTCCTCCTTGTGCACATAGGAACTCTGCCGAGAAACCCCGTATTTTCCAGAAGAGGACAATATCCCTTGAGTGCCAAGGTTCGTGCCTTCGAGACGCCAAGTCAACAAGCCCCCCCCCCTGTTGTTTAGAAAGAGAACAACGTTAGAACAGCCATTGTTCTTTGAGCCTGTTTGACAAGAGATGGTTCTCACCCCCCCCCCCTGTTGTTCAGAAAGAGAACAAGGTTAAAACAGCCATTGTTCTTCAAGCCCGTTTGTCAAGAAACGGTTCTCGTTCCCAAGACATCACTTCAGGATAATTTAATTCCCCCCTTTCCTTTTTAACGTTCTTCAAGAGAACGCTTGGTTTCAACAATAACCTCCATTGTTCATCTAGAACATCTCCGATTTGCTGTCACAAAGATCGCTCGTACTTCCGATCCCCACTTCGCTCTTACTCCTCGAACATAGTCCTTCCCCCTCGTTAAGGAGAACCCCCCGAAGAACCCTTCTGCTGGAAATCGCCAGTGGACCGAAGATTCCTTCGCATCGTCTTCCTCTGCACAACAACTTTGTAATTACGTAAGCTGAGCATTACCTTTACTCATTTAACCTTTTATCAACGCAACCCTGTGCTTTAAATGGTTTAGCGAACCATTCCCCCCTTTTGTTTTTTTACCTTTTTAAATCTCTCCAAATCTTAATCTCGGATTAGTCAGATCTTCCCACGACCCTTTTTCATTCCCCGTTTATGTAAACATTATTTTTGTGTGTTGTTGATAGTTTAATTAATAAAACTCTATTTTATTAATGGTAGCCATATTATTTATCCTTGTGCTCCGTTCCACTTCTTAAGCATATTGAAGATAAATAAGCCTCTCCAGCCCCCTTCCTTCTTTTGAACTAACCTCGGTCAATCAGATTACCACGCACTCGAAATATTAAAAAAATTCCCTCAACGAATAGTTATATATGGAATATCGTCGAGAGCCTATTCTACGACAGTTATTATTTGTATTCTCTGCGGCATATTAAGTAGATTGAGCTTCTACTCTCACTCTAGCAAATTTCGTTAAAGAAAAATATTAGAATTTTTATTTGACAAAGACGATATGCTGAATACTCCTTAATATAAACATGTTATTCAACATTGAACCAAGCTTTTTCCTTAATCCTGAAAGTAATTTTTCCACTAAGTTTCCTACTGACAATTATATCCCTAAATAGTCATTCAAACAAGAAGCCACATCATCATGTCTATATATATATAGAGAGTAGAATTGTCAAAATTTAAGGATCATTATGTAAAGAATCTCAGTGAGCTCTTTTCTGGATTTCAAATATATTTTGCGAGCAAAGGACACATTATGCACAAATCGAGTTATTTTGGCTGAAACAAATTTATGATCAGAGGAGACAACTGGAGGACTGACATCAGGTATCATAATGACAAAAGAGTCAGTAAAGAGCAGGTCCAAGCAATTACCAGACGTGTGTGTGGCTTCAGTAATCATTTGCTCACAACCTGATTGTGTGGCAAAATAAAGAATAGAAACACGACTCAGTTTCAACATACCGAGTTAAAATCCCCAATAGATATAAATGACGCCTTTCTATAAGATTCCTGTATAGATGACATTGTGGAGAGAAGACAATTATAAATACTAGCATCGAGGTCTGGGTACGGTATATCAAAAATAAATAAGAATTGCACAGCCTACCACAAAGCTTTAAGACTTGAACCTCATGACTGCCAGACTCTGCCAAGCGATTATGGGATGCAGAGTATCCTTCTCTAACATAAACAGCCATTATAAGAGGCCTCGGAAAAGCAATACGCTTCAGAAACATAGGTTACTTGAATCCTGGAATTAGCAATTCAGAAATGTGATTCATTTCAGAGACTAAGGTCACAGAACAAATACATTGTCAAATTGTCTACATCAATTGATAAACAAGGGAAAGAAAGACAGTAATAAGGGGTTAAGTAAAGAAAATAAGAAAAGATGAAAGTATCTTCTTGGCAATCTACTAGACACAAATGTCCATTCGACTAGACCTGCGTAACACATCTTTTCCAAATCCAAAAGGATGCAGCACATAAAGAAAAGCTACTTGAGCAAGGGAGCATAGAAAAATAGATACTGGTCTGATCTACACTCACAATTTATAATTCGGAATTTACTTCCTCCGAGACTAGGCACATTACAAGGTTAAGGATCCCAATCTAACTCATGTTTGTATTCAGAGTTTACTTTCTCCTAAGTCGTCTACCACCCTAAGATAACGAGCTCGACCTACCCTGCCAGGTGGACTTTGACTCGAAGCTTATCCACTCTTTGACATATATTTTTACCCGCTGCGAAGCGCCAGGTCAAGGTGTCACTTTTTTTTCAAAAGGAGTAAAGTTAAATTGTACCCATTTCAAACCGGCCATCGGATTTGGCGCTGGGTGGCGCTATCTAGTGGAAGAGGCCTCGTTTCAGCATATGGCCATTAAAAGGCACTTAGAAGTGATTTGAACCATGGGAAACCATCAATGCAATAACCATTTATCATTTTATCACAAAACGCCGCAGATCATTGGAGGAACTTTTCCTCTTGTTCATTTTACATCGTGTCTAGCCACCTACCTTACTGTCATGGGTTAGCCGAGATTATGTGTGTATATATATATATATATATATATATATATATATATATATATATATATATATATATATATTTATTATGATTAATAAAAAAATTGAGGCGTAAGTTCGTACTTCAGGGATCGATTCAGGATCGGTGTCTAAGAGTGCTTTACTTAATCTTTATTCTAATGAATGAATAAAAGGGGAGTTCTTTCTTGAATTTACCAAATACTGCCAACGCAACTTGTTCAAGGATAATTTTAAAAAAACTTCTACAAAAATATAGACTTTTACTGAACATTAATACACTAAAAAAAAATTATTGTCTACACTTACAAGATACAGATAAGAAAATGGTTTTTAATGTCCCGCTCTTAATACTTGGTTGTTGGTGGATTTTACGGAGAACAGTTGACTTTAATCCACTTCGTAATTAAGATAAACAAAATAAACTACTTTAACACACGGGGCCATAAAAATAGGATAGCTTACTCACATTATATAATGGGGTTTCAACCATAGAATCCCAACGAAATACCTTCACTCGACTTTGGTCCTGGGAGGCGTGGGGAGGATTATTTCTTAGTTTCTCAAGAGATGGCGTTGTTGGATGAGAAGTAGGTGAGTGACATCACGCGAAAATTTGAGTATGCGAAGTAGAATCAAAACAAAACGCCAAGGATTCCTTGGGTTAGTCGATGTTGGTGACCTTGAAAAGGTTTTCTTTCGACGAGGGTGGACTATGTTTGATGTTTTTCTATCTAGTTTGGGGTTGTCAAACTCAGATAAAGTAAGAATAATTGACGATCTTTGAGTACTCGAGCTGTGTCGAGAGTATTTGTAGTTTAGATCCTTTCTCAAGAGATGGCGTTGTTGGATGAGAAGTAGGTGAGTGACATCACGCAAAAATTCGAGTATGCGAAGTAGAATCAAAACAAAACGCCGAGGATTCCTTGGGTTAGTTGGACGTTGGTGACCTTGGAAAGGTTTTCTTTCGACGAGGGTGGACTATGTTTTGATGTTTTTCTATCTAGTTTTGGGTTGTCAAACTCAGATAGAGTAAGAATAATTGACGATCTTTGAGTACTCGAGCTGTGTCAAAAGTATTTGTAGTTTAGATCCTTTGAAGATCGTTGGGCTCGAACTGTGCTGAGACTACTTGTAGTTTAAATCCTTTGACAATCCTTGTTGCTCGAAACTGTGACGAGGCTACTTGGAACAATCTGATATTATCCAAGAAACTGCAAGTCTTTCTTAACTTGCAGTGAAGCTCTCTACCGGTAACTTCTCTATCTCTTTACGAAAAAAAGCCTCGTTTTCTCAAGTCAACCTGTTTTATATGTCAATTACCCCCGCGTGGTAATGGGAGGTGTAGGGGACTCGCAAGGTGAGACCTAAGGGAGGTCTCCCTTTTTGATGTCTGTTGTTTCTCTTACCTCGGCATTTTGAAATTAGGGAAAACCGATACCTATTGATCTGACAGAAGTGTGGTATCAATTTTCTCGTACTTTAGTGTCGTGTGGTTCTGGGGATAGCGTAATACGAGGTCGTCAGTTTGCATTTTTAACTTTCGTGTTTATAAATAACCCCTCGGCGGGTCGGAATTTGGCGTCGAGGTCAGGAATCTGTCTCCTAAATTTACAATTTTGTCAGTTCTTGCATGTTACCGAAGACCGGCTAGAGGGGTAAAGGGAAACCCAGGTGGCCTTTGTTATTACTTCACTATTTCTCCTCGTCATGGGGGAGGCCTCGATATATATGTACACTCGCAAATTCTTAATGGTTTTTGTTTAGCTCTGTAGAAGTCTAAATACCGCGTACACAGGTGTACACAGAAACACTCCGACACAAAGCTGCGCGCCCTCTCGTATCCATAAAATGCACCCCTCGCCTCGAATTTTCTGTCGCCTTCTTCGCGCCACCGTAAAATCCGAGATGGCTCGAAAGCGTGACTGTCATACCGTCAGCCCAAAGACGAAAAAAGGTCTTCGCGCGACGATACGGATTTTAAGAGAATTCGATTCTGTCTCTCGATTCTGCTGGTGAAAGAAATAAAAGGAAGACTTCTCCCTGGAATCAGGCAGAAGCCCTTGGACCTACGTCGATTTTGTGTGAAACTCGATCACATAAGAAACCATTCGCCCGCTGCAAGGAAGGAACTTTTCGGAGAATTGGTTGTTGCCGTCACGGTACTTGTAGGTGCCAAACTTCTCGCAGGCTCCCCTTTCAGAGTCTGAGGTTACACAGGACCTCCCTCTGCGGATTACCCTAGACGTAGCTAGGTAATCAGTTTTGGCTACCCACTCCAGGAGCCGAATAATCGGCCAGGTACTTCAAGGAAGAAGTCCGATTGAGTCACCGCTTGGCTCACCTTCGTGATCCGGCAAAGGATCAGTATATCACCGCTCTAGGATTACCCTCTCATTCGGTAACCTCGGACGGCCGGACTAGGTGCGATCATCGTCACCAGAAGAAAATCTTCACCGCCCCCTTCAAAAATACTTACGAACTCAAAGGTATCGTTAATTGAATTATCCCCTCCCCTAACTTAACCAGTTTATTTGTGAACTAGAATTCTCATCCTGAGCCCATACCCTCGAATATTAGAAGTGCTTACTTAATTCAGTGTTTAACTCAATAATAATATTCCATTCGTTCTGGTAGGTGTCATTAAGACGCGAGCACCCTAGTGAGTAATTTTCAAGTAATCCCCACGACATTTTGTAGACTTATTTATTCAGTGCAAAATTAATCCTATTTATATTTATATACGCTGTTGCTTATTTCAAATCCATGTACATTAAAGATTATTTTTTGTATATGTGTGTTTAACTAATCTGGACGATCCTTTGGCAATTATTAAGCAATCCACTCGGCTTAATCTCAATATTCCACCAACCCACACATGGTTGGCTTTTACTGAGTGGGGACACACTCAGGGGATAATCATCTTAGTTTCGATCAAAAGGGAAGCACCGGGGTTATTCTTATCCAACGGAAGTGACTAAGGTAGGTGTATTGGATACGCTTCACCTCCGCTTCACCTCGGTGCGGTAATAAAATATATGTCCAGGAAGTGGGACTGGGATTACCCACTCAATAAAACCTCGACAATATAAATTAAGATACCTATTTTTCTTTTTTTAAAATTTAAGCTAAATTTGCCATTTTCCAGCCATTAGTTGTTTCCTCAAATGGGAACGACATAACACTATAGCATGAATGTTACCTAGCCCCATTGCATTATTAATATTCTATTCATTTAGAAACCTCTTCCATTATTCTTTATCTATATAATTATTATCTAGCATTCCTAGACTCTAAGCAACCGAAACTATAATTAGTCTCATTCTCTTGTGTAAATACTGATCCAAAATGCTCATTTATTACTTTGACTATTTCTTTATTAGTTTCTAAGGAGGTTTCTTCTCCTTTAAGAGTTCTTGACCTATCGCTGTAAACTTTGTTATTCGATTGTATAATAAGTGGAGAACTTCTTTAAATAGTTCTTACTTGTCTTTTGCTTGGTTTGACAGTTCCACTTAACTCATTTCTAATATCTCTTTTACTGCTCAAGCAATCAAGACTTTGCTTTTGTTGCAGTATGTGGAGTGCTCCTTTTTCTTCAGTACTTTCTTTTTCTACTTCTCTCTTTGTTTCGCCATAATGGTCTCCTATTTTTACTTCTATGTAATATACTTCATCTTGATACTCAGCTTTTAAACTGACTTTAATATATTTTTAAAAGTATCCCGCATTTCATATTCATTTCTACCGCTAAAGTCATGTTCCACCTGTACCTAATATTTTTAAAATACCATCTCTTGAACTATATTGTCCATCATCATTCTAGCATTTATCTTTCTCCACTAAGTAAAACCGGTAATAGAGTGTCAGGTGCAGTTGACATCTCAAGGATTGCCTGCCCCTCGGCTCCAATCAATGCCTGTGAAGGATCTGTAGCCATATCTTCTCCACACATTTACAATTCTTCTATCGTCACTTTCTCTCTAGATTTATTCTTACAAAGCTTCAGCGGGAGAGGGTCTCGTTTGTTTTCTCCGTAAATAAAAAAAAATTCGCCAGGTAAAAATGCTCTCGTTTACACAAGATTCCCTTTTGTACTTACATCAGATAACATATTAAGGCGTACGTACATCTTTAATTCCTCTATATAAGTCGCGAATGCGGACGTATGGAAACGCGAGAGGTGCACTCGCATGTTTGTTTTTCTGTCCCTCGATCGAGGGTTGACAGAGCTATTTGATTAGGCTTTATTTAAAATGCACGTAACCTTATCCTGGTACGGCGATGCTTCTGTTTATCCAAGAGATCTACAAAAGCCTCATTGAACCCTTCTGACAACCGTCGACGTCTGAGTTATCCATTCGCTAAAAGCCTCGCTAGTCTTTCGAAAATAATGATTGTTTTAAATAAATTATACAAAACAGACAAACCGCGAGGTTTGGAGAGCCAACAGAGCTTCTCTGACTGTCAAAATAGGCACGGAATTCTGCGCTCAATGAGAATGTGTTGTGCCGATTTCGGTTTAGAGCAGTACTGGTAGGAAGGTCGTAGTACTATTGTTGGTTCTCGTTTCTTAGGCTCTATGGCCGAACAGCATCAACACCTTGGGAAAGGATACATCCTTATATCGGATTTTACCTGCAAAACTCTTAAAGACTGTATATTGTGTGGTTGTGTGTATTCCCGTCCTCCATAATGTGTTTATGTGAGGTGCGGCATTGCATTCATGACTGACATCCGCGATGGTCACTTTCAGCCTTTTCTCCCAACTGGGGAGGGGCTGGGTGATGTCCACACCGCAGCCTGGACAGGCGGATTCTTTTCACATGAGGTAGAGAGGATATCGAAGACTGGATGTCCTGGGACTGAATGATTGAATAGAGTGAAAGGAAAGTGGTCGTACTCTTGAAGGATCTTTCACGTTTTATGCACGGAAAATGAGCCATTCTAATCCCTCCCAAAGGGTCTCGCGTTCGACCTATTTTTTAAAGAACGTTTATGAACGTCACCCCACCCTCCGTCCCCCAATTTACGGTTGGTCAAATATTTGATGAACTCTTTATTAGTCCTACATTATACACGTTCACGCTAAACGCCCCTATTTTTTTCATGTCTAATCCTTCGCTCTTCCATTCTCCAATAAATGAAAATGCTATCGATGGTTACACTAATATCCCTTTTAAAATGAAAAAAGTAACTTAAAAAAAAATAATAAAAATAAAGCTCCTTCCGAGAGCTCTGAGGAAGACTGTGTTTGCTGAAAAATAGCCTTTTAACCGCATATTATATATATATATATATATATATATATATATATATATATATATATATATATATATATTAGTGTAGTTGGGTAGCAGTCTTTCCTGAATGCAAATTTTGTTGAAGACTATTGTGTATTTTGCCTTAATTAATTTCCTTTGGCAACTTTCTCGTCTTCTAACTATCTATTTTATTTCATCTTGTAGATGGTGGATTACTTGTCCAGTATTCTTATCTTTTTTTAAATGAATGTGTTTGGTAAAAACCAGAATAAATGATGGAATAAGATCGAAAGCTTAGTAATTTAGTTTGGTTTTTACCAAACACATTCAGTTATGAGAGATGAATACAGGACAAGTTATCCACCATCTACAAGATGAAATAAAAAAGATAGTTAGAAGAAGAGAAAGTTGCCAAAGGAAATTAATTAAGGCAAAATACACAATGGTCTTCAACAATATATATATATATATATATATATATATATATATATATATACATATATTATGAGCGCGAGAGAATGATGAAATAAATCCAGCTTCACCGCAGGAAAGAGAAAACGGAATAATTTTTCTTCGGAGATCAAAGCGATTGCTCGCTGCCTCAATGTGCACGGTTCGAATCCCATTGCGGATCTTTCAACAAGGACGCTCGAGCTTTGTCAGGCAATAGTAGCCATGTTGTTAAAGCGACACTAGCAACCTCACTGTAAACTGTTTAGCAGTACTTGGCAAGTCACGATGGAAGGTTATAGCGTTGAACAGTGTGTGCAAATCAACAAATGTTATTATCAAAATCAGTGCTCCGTTCGACAAACGTTCCGCGCATTACGTGATTTCTATCCTCGCCACAATCGTCCTTCCGAGTCCACTGTTCGACGCTTGGTGGCTAAATTCGAGGCAAAAGGGTCGATCAACAATCAGCCAACACCCGTACGTCGCCGAAACGCAAGGTCTGCTGAAAACATCGCGTCCGTAAATGAGAGTGTACGGGAAAATCCGAGGCAGTCAATTTCTCGTCGTTCACTTCGCCTTTCTGCGACCTCAGTTTGGCGAATTATGCGTAGGGACTTGGGTCTGCACCCGTACAAAATCCAACTTACCCAGGAACTTAAGGTAAACGACCATATACAATGCCGTGTGTTCGCTGATTGGGCTATAGAGCAGTTGGAAGTTGCCCCAAATTGTCGGATTTGGAACGAAAACAATCCACATGAGATACACCAGCACCAATTGCATCCCAACAAAGTCACTGTCTGGTGCGCATTTTCGTCTAACGGAATCATCGGTCCATATATTTTTGAGAACGAAGATGGGATTGTCATAACCGTAAACGGCGAGACCTACAGATCGATGATAAGCAACTTCTTGTGGCCTCAACTGGAATATATGCCTGATGTGGATACTGATGACATGTGGTTCCAACAGGACGGCGCTACGTGCCACACTGCGCACCCCACGATAGACATTTTGCACCAGCGATTTCAGGGCAGGGTTATCTCGCGCGGCGGTGACGTCAACTGGACACCGAAATCATGCGATTTAACGCCATTAGACTACTTTCTTTGGGGCTACCTTAAATCGCAGGTCTATGCGAATAATCCGCAAACAGTTGATGCTCTCAAAGTCAACATAAAGAACACCATCCAGCAAATTCAGCCAGATTTATGCGACAAAGTCATGAAAATTGGGCCTCCCGAATACGTTTCACCAAGCGAAGCCGCGGCGGACATTTAAATGACGTCAAATTTCACACTTGATGCCATAAAATGTACTTTCAAATTTAAAATAAATTGAGTGCATATATCGCACACAACTTGTATTATTTACATTTAAAAATAAAGCGACCTTATTGAAAGACACTTTATATATATATATATATATATATATATATATATATATATATATATATATATATATATATATATATATATATATATATATATATATATAAGTTCACTAAGAAGCCAATGATGAGGATGGAGGAAGGGACTGAAGGAATCATATATTTTTTACTAAAGAAAAAGACTTCGATCGTCAGTTCATCTTCAGGCTCTATATAAAAAAATATACGCACAAAAATAAGTTTAAATTATAATAAAAGATTTAATTTGAATTTTCGAGGAATTTAGTTAATTAAAATCCTTTCGTTTATATGTAATTGGGTTCTCTCGCTCAATGATGTATGAGGTTGACAGGGTTTTAATATTTGTATCTCTAATTTTTCTTTACTACTTTAGTTATTTTAGTTTATTTCATCTTTTCTTTCATCGAGTTAATTGGATCCTAATTTACCTCCCATTGCGCTAAAATGCCCTCGTTGGTCAGTGAGCACATCAAACTCATCCCTTTTACATGTATACATACCCACACACGGAGACAGCGCTGTCCTTTAGGCATATTCAATGTGGTGTGAGGAAGGCTGTCCATTCATTTGCTAGCCGCTTATACACACATGCACGCTGTGGACTGTGTACGTATATGCTCTCCTATCACTACAAACACAACACTTCAGAGGTCGTGAAAATCGGAGGCTATTAAAAGAAGGGTCCACCAAGGGAATTTCCTCACCTCTCTCGTCTCTTTTAACTACCACGCTCTTCCAAGCCATTCGACACACTCCTTTTTCGCCACGTTTGGTGGTTCCAGTCCGTTTATAACTGGGATTACAACCCAGCCATTAACCAAGGCACTCAGGTTGTAAAACCCTGTACATTTATACCTCCCGATTATTTCGCTCCTTTCCAAGCCACGCCCACCCCTGTATTTAATAGCCCCCAGCCGGCCCACCCTTAAGGGGCAATAATTCTAGAGCTTGGGAGCCTTGCACATACTCAAGTATATTTCGCAAGGGGCAGGCTGAGATAGACCTCGAGGGCTCAGAATTTGGGTTATGTGAGGGTTGCCACTAAACCTCACTTGCCTCTCTTCGCATGTCCGGTGTGTATCTCAGTGGGGATTTAAGGTCTAACGTGGACCCCGAAAGAGACACTAGTAAAGCGCTGAACTCCTGATCTAATTTTATAAAAGGGACTTAACACCTTCTTTCATCCACAATTTGATCTAGTCAAACATGAAACATTTGGAAGGATAGGTAGAAGAAATAAATAAAAGTAAAGAAGATTACAAACTACACCGACTTTAATCCTAGGAGAGAGTGAAAGCATAAGTACCGTAATGAAACGTAGTTCACATGTGTACAAAGCAATAAAATGCAACAATCGAGCTTGATAAAGTGAAAAACAGAAAAATAAACAAAAGGCAAAAACAAATAAGAATAAGCAACACAAATCGGAAGAATAAAAGACACGAATTTATGCGTGTTCAGAAAACGTAAGAAAAAAAAAATGGCTAGGGAAAAAATCACAGGAGAGTCATTTATTTAAATGCAATAAACAAAAATAAGTAATAAAACAAACATTTTAAAACGCATAATTTATGACTTTTACATATAACATGATGGCCTTACAGAAATGTGAAAAGAGAGAAAAGTTGTTTCCTAGGCAACGTAAACAAGGTAAACAAAACATCTAAGCCAGTCATTTATTAACAAAACATGACATGCAAAGATTGATAAAACTTTACATAATATCGAACAATTACATGTATAATCATTAGAGAAAAAGTGTGGTGTATCTGAAGTTCCCGTTTATAGTTCGGGCGCAATAGTTTTATTAATCTCAGCTAAAGCGGTGACCATAAGGGGGGAATATTTTAAGTTCAAAGTTTACTTATTTTACAAACGTTCCTACTATCACAACAACCATTTTTAGCCGGATATTGTTAACAATCTGTCTCAAAGTGAAGACTGGAAGAGTGTGACAGAGTTGGTTGTAATATTTTTCCTAATTCTTAACAATAAAAACATTGGTATAACCTTACATAATACCGAGCAATTACATACACATGTTTACTCTGTGTATAGAAAAGTGTGGCGTATCAGAATTCACCGTTTATAGTTTGCGAACAATAATTTTATTTTAAGCGAGAGCGGCCACCGTTTGAGGTCAATATTTACTTATAAGTTCAAGGTTTACTTATTTTACAAACTGTTTTACTATCACGAGAACCATTTTTAGCCGGATGGTGGTAACAATCTGGCTCAAAGACGACCTCGCTATGAACAGCTACAAGAACACCTTCGCATCTCGTGTTCCTCAATGGGAAGACCAGAAGAGTGTGACAGAGTTGATGTAATATTCTTCTTAATTTTCAACATTAAAAACACTGCCCTTTAGATGTCATGGTTCGATATTATGTGAAGTGTTTTATCTACTGACTTATCTCTGATAATATTTTAGATGGAATGCAATGGAAGTGGAAATGTTAAATTAGACACTGTTAAAAAGCACTTTGTTTTTTATCAGACAAAATAGGATGATTGAGAGGATGAGTTCCATGGAGAATGCCCAAATTCGCCAGTGCTATTGAACTTAGTGCCCAGATACCCATAAGCTCCGCAAACCTCCCCATAGGCGATAAGTTTAAACAAAGTACGGAAATTAAAGCCCCGTCCTTCAGAAACTGACTTTTGGAAATCTGAAAACTCAGAACATCACAATCTTTTCTTGGAAGAAAAACGAAGTCATCTGCACCAGAAAGTTTGTCAAGAAAGTGGGGAAGTGAATGAAAGAGGAAATGTGTGTGAAGGATACAGTCTGAATAGCCTACAGGAGGATGCTTGAAGATCCTTAGATGTGAAGGGCACGCAACCTACGAATTCCTTGAGCTTCTTAAGTCGTAACTTGGACGAAGAAAACTTCAGATCATTCAATGTTAAGAGCAAATTATTATTATTATTATGACCCATGTAGCAAAACCAACATAAGGAAGTTAATGGAATATCGAGACTAATTTTCCCTCCCTATTTGTCTCAACTTGTTTTTTCGTCTCCTGTGGGAAATTGAATGAGGGAGGGGAAATTAGTCTCCTACAGGAGACGCAGAAATAAGTTGAGTCTGTCTTCCTTCTGAGTGTATCTCGACGACTCAATCGTATGTCGCCAAGTAACGGCGCAAGGAAGCTTGGGTACGCATTTTGAGAACCTGTGCTCTTTCTGCGAACTTGATTTTCAAGGTCACGTTAATTGGATTTAACGGGATTCGTTGTTCCAGTCTTTATTATCTTAACCCTTTATCACACCTTTTTCTTTCACCTGTCTCTCATTGTGTCCACTAATTGAAAATCATCTTTTCGGTCGCGAGATTTCTTTCTTTGAGCATTTCTTAACATTCTGAATGTTTCCTGAAAGTGCAATTTAAAAAAAAATGTCACTTACGGGTAATTGCTATTTCACGTTTCTAACTTTATATTTCCATCGTCTTCCTGTCTTTAACCTTTTTTCTATCTGGAATAATAATATTTTTAAGGCATTTTCTCACTCTTAATTCATATCTTAGCATTAGTTCAATTTATGGGATATAAAAAACTAAGGATTTCTTGTATATTCGAACTATATCGTCTTATTCCTTTAATAGTATCTTTCCTTCATATTCAACCTACTCCTTTCCTCTCTTTTATAGCATTCTTTGAACACGTTTTTAACATGACATCTCATTGGTATCTTTCCATCTTGAATTTGTTACAACGACTGTGTGTGTAAGGGGCCTTGGGTATATATCGACCAGGCAATGGCTTCGCCACTCCTCCGTACGGGGGGAGCTTGCGCTTCGCTACTACGATTAAAATTTAAAATCTAAATAAAAGCAGCCATGGTTAAATTTTTATAACTTTTCTGAACTTCGCCAATTACAATAATTTTAAAAAGGAATTCTAAACTAAATTTTTCCCCTTTAAAAATATCACGTTGCTAAAATATAGTTATTATAGAAGAAGATATATAAAAATAAATTTTCTGAATTTCACCATTTGTAATTCTTTGGGTTTTAAAACAATTCGCAAAATTTCGATACTTATATTTATTCCTGAACTTCACCATTTTGTTTTTTGATATTTTAAAAGAATTATTAGAAATAACTTTGATAAAAAACATAAGTCATAACCAAACTAAAATGAAATTATTATTCAAATACTCAAAAAAATCCCCTTCTTAAATTATAGAGTTAGTGATGATGATGATGATGATTCATAGTCATTTTGGAAGGATTTGTGAAACTCTTGAAACTTTTGAGCAAATCTTTGATTTCCAAACTTTACTCTTCAAATCTCATTTCCATACTTTCTCGTTAGGATTTTATCATTCTTACTTTCTTTGTGGAAGTTTATTTTTGTTCACTTTCCCTATTTTCTGTATGGAATTCTACCATTTTATATATTCTTTCTCTTTATTTCAAGCATTCTTTTGAAATTATCTTACATGTTATCTATAACAAATTCCAACAAGGGCAATTGATCTTTCGTTTAACCTAATAGGTGAGTTCCCCAAGGTCAGTTTCTTGCTCTTATCTTAATTCCTTCAATAATTAATTAGGTATAGCTTATACATCCCATCTTATCCATTCTTACCGAGGATTCTTAGCACTTTTATATTTTTTTTACATCGTCAAAGGCAGGTTCTCATGTAATTAGTTGTCATTATTTGCAGAGATTTATATTATTATTACTTCAAATTCACTAATTGATATTTCATGAGAAAATCGCTCTTGCAGTTACAACAATAGTCATTATAGGGCTGGATGTGAAGTGAATTCCTGGCTAACTTTAATCACTGCAAAGTTATTGTTAATCTAGAATCAATTCGATCAGTCTTTGATGAGTTATTTTAATTATTGAGAAAATAATCAGAGAATCTCGCCAAATGCTTTTGAGACGAGGGCCATTATGAAAATGTTGAAATGAGTGTAAGTTAAAATATATATGGAAGCTACTAGTATAATGGAATAACCAAAAACAATTAGTAAGCCAGCTAATGAACAGGTTACGCAACTCTCCTGAACATGCTTCGTCCAAAACTAAGACGATCCCTTTACGGAGAACTAATTAATGGAATGTTTGAGTCGTCGTGTATCCCTATATGTACACAATGCTGTCTCTCCGATTTGTTTAAAAATGTCTGTTGCGTCAAACTGTCTATTCTCTCCTTTCTGAAACCAATCCAGGCCTTGTCAATTCTTTAACTTATGGATCTTCTTGTGTGTTCTATCTTTCTATCTGGTTGCTATTGTGTTGGGTCCCGATCGAAAGGCTGAATCGGTATTCAGAATCTCTCGACTGCCGGCCGAACAGCGTTCTGTCCTTCAGTTTTAGCTCTGGTGACGATCTAAATAATCGAGTGTCTACAGGATTGGAGCAATATAAGTTAACCTAATATGTGACTTACTTATTTAAAAAAGGAAAACCAAGGTGGGTATGGATCAGTCGAACCTTTTTTTTAAAGAAAAAGGTTGGTAAAAAATTGATATAGGGGAAAATAAAAATGTGTGGAAGGAAACAGCTCAGATCGTCAAAAAAGACCACTTAAGGGCGTTAAAGATCGATAGGTGCGCAACTCTTCTCAACCTGTTCCTCAAAACGGAAGGTCCTATTGCGGTGCTGTGATGCCCAGATAGGATTCCCTTTCTGACGACGATGCACTTGAGACTCGCTCCACTCAACCACACACCACTGCCCAGACATTTTCAATCCTGGGATAAGCCACTTCCTTGCCTTTCCTTCCTTCACAGTGCCCCTTCCTCCTACTTCCTTATTAGGTGACTGGCGGGAAGGGAGGGGGGGGGAGAATACCTCCTTACGACACCCGAGAAGATCGTGTGCCCTCAACCGGCCGCGGAGGTACCAGGGATCCGAAACACAATGGGGAGGCGGAGAAAGACCCTTCCCAAATAACTTTCCAGCGCAGTTCGCTATAATTATTGTTATTCCCGATATCCGTCGGATGAGGATGGAGGGTGGTACTCCCTCCCTCCCAACCCTCCTCTTTCTCCCTCCCGCACCCAACCTCCTCTTTCGCCCTGCCTCTCCCCTCCCCCCTTCTCAGAAGTATATGAATGGCATGTTTTTCTGTTCACTTTAAATCTCTTGTCTTGTTTCGCCCGATTCGACTTCCGTCATTTAGGTTGGAATTTATTCTTATAAATGAGCTTTGCCTAAACGAAGAGGTCCTCGAATACAAGCATCTGCTCGGGTTCTTATAAAGCTGTAGTGTTATGGTAGGAGAAGAAAGCATCTAAAGGAAGAGCAGTGCAAATGGAAAATTTGAGAGGGACGCTTGATGTGCGACAGGTGGAGAGAATGAGGACGAGTAAGGGATGATTATGGTGTGAAAAAGTGTGTGAATGAGGTTGGAAATGAGAGTTATCTGAGTTAGGAGGGAAAAGAATGTCAGCGGTGTGAGAAGGGTTGGCAAAACACGTAAAAGGTGGGTTGATTATAGGAATGAGTGTTGAAGAGAAAAATGACTGACTGTGGAGCAAGTGGGTGATATATTGTATGGTGAAGGGAGGGGTTTGGTCGGGGTATTCTGTCTAGATGTGAAATTAGTCTGAATTATATGCTAGACCACATAACACCAATTTGTTATGTAGGTCCGATTACGCGTTGAAAAATAATGAGGGACCCCCTCATACGGTATTTTTAGTTGCATTGATGTGCGTTGACCCCATTTAGGGAACGTAGAAGTTATAATTATTACTATTATTATTTATTCCGAACATACTATGGCACGTGTATGTAAGTGAGCGTGTTTGTGTGTATCGAGAGTAGTGTCGAGAGGAGTCTACTTAGGGCGTTGGGGAGTGGGTGAGTGCACGTCATGTTTCTTGAACTTCTCCAAACCCTGCAATGAAGGCATATTTCAGCCCATCTTTTTCTCCCTCAAAGAGACCTTCTCCCTTTGTTGCGGAACGGGAAATAATGCGGATCTTCCTGACGTATCGCACTTAGAGGAATTGACTCTATGTATCTTTCAGCTATTTCCTCTAATTAACCTCTTTTCGAAACGAATACCTTCCTTGGGCTTCACTTTTAATAAAATTATCTCTCTGTAGAACACCGAAATAGTTTTAACTGTGCCTTTTTACCTGTCCTAATGACAGGTGACAAGACAATGGCTTCTATTTGGGCTGATCCCTCAGCGGATGCGCGCTCGCAAGCAAGCGTGGAGTAATTGTCATGTATCAAGGAGAATCGTGTCTTCTACATAAGGTTTTCTTAATCCCCCCTGACTCGAGAGAAGGACCGAGCTGCTCAATATCAGAGACCACCTTAATTACATGAAGGGGGCATAAGATATATAGCTACCTATAGATAATCCTAAATAGCCGAAAACCAACGAGAGGGACAATAATGATATATAAATTGGTTCTGAAACAAGAAATTAAAAATTATTATACATGGCATATGTACGCCCATCATCAATAAAATAGACAAATATTTAAAGAGCAAAAAATGTTAAAGAACAGTACTTTACAGACCTCTGAAGGCTTGCTGCCCACAGGAGGTCTAGAATGAACCGTAAACCTTCCAGGTTCCTTGTAAAGGAACCTGCAAATTAAGAAAGTTCAGGAGATTTGTGTGCCCACACGAGCCTTATTGGCTATTAGGGATAAATAGCTTTCATCCAAATTTGCTGCCATACTTTCTTCACAATTCTCTTTTTTATATTTGGACGCAGAGATACTCTTTTTTTTAATTAATGCAAGCAAAGCAGAAGTCCTAATCCCTAAATGGGGGAAGAACGAAACGATTGAAGTAAAAACGAAAAACCTCTTAAATGAACAAAGAACATCTATAAAAAGAAACATGTAAATGGGGAAAGAAGGAAATTTTGAAGTAAAAATAAAAACAACAACAAAATAACAAAGAACATCTCTGAAAAGAAGCAAGTAAATGGGCAAGAACAAAACGATTGAAGTAAAAACGAAAAAAACCACCTAAGAGAACAAAAGACATCTTTGAAAAGAAACATGTAAATGGGGAAAAAGGAAATTATTGAAGTAAAAACGCAAGAAACCTAAAAGAACAAAGAACATCATTGAAAAGAAGTATGTAAATGGGGTATAACGAAACGAACAAAAACATAAAAGAACAAAGATCCTCTTTGAAAAGAAACAAGCAAATCGAGGAAGGAAATGATTGAACTAAAAACGAATAAAAACATGAAGATCAAAGAATATCTTTGAAAAAAAGAAAGTAAATGGGGGAAGAACAAAACGATTGAAGCAAAAACGAGAAATAAAAAATAAAAGAACAAAGAACATCTTTGAAAAAAGCAAGTAAATGGGGGGAAGAACACGATTGAACTAAAAACGAAAAAAAACATAAAAGAACAAAGAACCTGTTTGAAAAGAAACAAGCAAATCGAGGAAGGAAATGATTGAACTAAAAACGAATAAAAACATGAAGATCAAAGAATATCTTTGAAAAAAAGAAAGTAAATGGGGGAAGAACAAAACGATTGAAGCAAAAACGAAAAATAAAAAATAAAAGAACAAAGAACATCTTTGAAAAAAGCAAGTAAATGGGGGAAGAAGAACACGATTGAACTAAAAACGAAAAAAAACATAAAAAAAACAAAGAACATCTTTGAAAATAAACAATTAAATGGGAGATGAAGGAAAGGATTGAACTAAAAACGAAAAAACTCTTAAATGAACAAAGAACATCTATGAAAAGAAACATGTGAATGGGGAAGGAAATGATTGAAGTAAAACGTAAGAAACCTAAAAGAACAAAGAACATCATTGAAAACAAGCATTTAAATGGGGGATAACGAAACGATTGAAGTAAAAACGAGAAATAAAACATAAAAGAACAAAGAACATCTTTGAAAATAAGCAAGTAAATGGGGGAAGAAGGAAACGATTGAATTAAAAACGAAAAAAACCCATAAAAGAACAACGAATATCTTTGAAAAGAAACAAGTAAAAAATTCAATGCGTAAACAAACGTCTCATTTTCAAATTGAGAACACTTTTAGGGGAGTTAATGGGCGGTGTCATAAGGCGGTTTCAAGATTGAAGTTTTGCCCCATAGCAAGACCTCCCTTTAAGTACATAGATTCCCATCATATGAAGTGCCTTCGGTGTGGACGAACTGATGAGGGGCCAAAAATGAGGGGGGAAGGGGGCGAGAACGGATAGTTTTAGTGGCCTTGACGCGCGCCCACCACACGTTGTAGGAAACTAGTGAATGTTGGTGGTGAAGAGGAAGACCTTCCTTCCAGGGGCGTCCGGCCAGTAGAAGCATTGCTTTCTTCTCAATTAGAACTGGGGTCTGCCGACTGCGAATCGAGCGCCTTATAGTCGAGTGGATGAAGCTTCCCGTAAATTGATCTCAAAGAGTGCGGAGTCGCTGGTTTGAATCGCGTTCTCACCTCGACGTTTCTTTCTTTCACAAACGCCAATACTTTCCTTTTTATTTCCTCTATCTTTCCTTTTCCTTCCCTATCGTTCGTTTTCCTTCTCCTATCATTTCTTTGCCTCCCACTATCTTTACTTTTCCTTCCCATAGTTTTCTTTTCCTTCCCCTATCTTTACTTTTCCTTCCCATAGTTTTCATTTTCTTTTCCATATCTTTCCCAATTTTCCTTTTTATCTTTCTTTTTCCTTCCCATATTTTTCCTTTTCATTTGTATATTTTTACTTTTCATTCCCTTAATTTTCCTTTTCCTTCCACTATCTTTGATTTTCTTTACCATATCTTTCATTTCCCTCCCCTATCTTTCCTTTTCCTTTCTTTACCATTCCCTTTCTTTCCCTTATCTTTCCTTTTCCTTCCCATATTTTATCCTTTTCCTTCCCTAATCTTTCCTTTTCCTTCACCCTATCTTTCCACATTATCACAAAGAAAAATACCAAGGTTTGACCACTTCAGCATGTCGATTTATTAAATCACATTTGCTTGGTAATCGAGTGGTCATAGAGCATATGTAGTGTAGCAGTTAGCACTCGCAAGAAAGTTGGTGCAAAAGTATCGAGCAGGGCAGAAATGAGGCAGACTGAGGCCTTATCTATTACATATATTTTTCTATTTCGTAAAATAGAATTCATGTTTAATTGAGTTAAATACAATCAAGAAATAATACTGGGATTGGGGAAGACACTTGAAAGCCTTCAGGAAGTTAAATTGATAAATACCCATATTCATTCATTTTCCCTAGAAAGTGCTTATATTTGAGCACTGGGCTCCTTGGTATGAACGTGTTATTTGGCCTGGAAGTAACCCCGTCAGGCCCCATCATTTGAAAAGAAGGTGTACATACATTGTTTCCTAACACTAGTCTCATTCCGATACATTAGTTTTATTATGTCCACCATCTGCCTTTCTCTCTCATCGTTAGTCGTCAGTCTCCATTAATGTTTAAACCAGATAAGGAAAATCTCAATTTGGATTTTTTTTACTTTGAACTAACAAAGGCTCTAAGTCCTCTTCTGATCTCACTGCTAAAGGAAGACTTTCGGAATAGCTGCAATATCTTCAGTTTCTCTAAGACCTCCCTTTAATTTGAAGCAATATCCTGACACCTAAATTATACTTTCTTAATAAATACGCCTCGACAGTGAAACAATGCTTCGCTAAACCTTTCTCAAAGGGCGTCGAACAATTTCCTCCAATCATTCCATATATATCTGACCACACAACCCAACTTAACCTGGCCTCTATTCTCAGAGAACAGTGAAAAACCCCCCACAAATTTAAGTAACAGGGAATAGATATGAATTCAAGTCTGCATCAATAACAGTGGAAATGGCCTTTCATTGGCCCTGCACAAAGCATAATTAGTAAATGAGAGGACCTTCAATGAGCATGGTTTATGATATCCTATACATTAATTGCCTGTGGTAACAACTGTTAATGAGACCGATGACATCACACTTTAAAGGACATTAAAGGTATTCAGTTCCATTATTAAAAATATTTCAACACACCAACTAAGACTGTTAATGAAAGATTAAAACTTTAATGAGTAAAAGTAAGTCAAATTAACTTCATAAATATCGATCGCTAAATTTGGAAGATTATTGCAATAGTGTTCCTACTTCTTGGAAGGAACTTTCTCTTCTAGTTATGCTTGGTGCAGGATCAAAATACATAAGGCACTTTAATTGCAGTATAATAGGAAAGTAGAGCCAAAAGGAATAATCGTTATAGTCAAAGTCTAATTCAATTACTAGTGGGCAAAGAGATTCCAAGAAGTTTCTACCTGACCACTTCCAATACTTGATTCGATTTTCTCTACTCTTCCCTTGCGATTTCGTCTTCTGATTCTCCTTATGATTGAAGTGTTTCACATTACGATTTATTTCGTACTTCTTCCTAATATTTTTCTAACAATAGATATTGGCCCATTTAAGATTTTTTTTTTTTTACTATATTTGTGACTCATTTGAGTTCTTATCCAATTGTTACTTTCTTTAGTCTTCACGACTTATCCTTCATATTAAATTATCCGTTTTCCTAAGCTGCCCCAGTTTCTGATTTTTTTTTGCGTTGTGTCCATATTTTCTTGCTGATGAAGTTTAAACTTGAAAAAGTATATTTAAAAGGTTAGTTTGACAATTACTCCCCATTTAATACTGTCCTTTTGTTTTACAATTTCGTGCTCTTGAATCTCATTATTAATGTCCTCCCTTCACTCTTTGATTTGTCAGCATCGGAGCAGCTCAAAAAGCCCTTGTCTCTTTTCTCATGTCATCTACATTCTAACACTCTTGAAATCTTCCATTTTATTCTTTTATTATCTCACAATTTACTACTTCCACGTTAGTGTCGTTTTACAATAAAAATAAAGTTTAGGCTTGAGGGTCTGATTTGGCCAAAGTGGCAGACTGAAGAGGAACGTTTGTCAATCGTTAATCCCACCTCCTTAACCTGAGATGAGGATGAAGATCCTGTGGGTTGTTTCAGGTGTTTATCTCGAGTTGATACTTGAGGATAAGCATACTCAAATCGAAGAAAGAAGGGAAAACTCATGAACAATTTGTTCATAGTCTCCCAAATTAGAAAATGAAGTAGTTTTTAATTAAATTAGGACATACATTCAAAGCATAAGAGATATAATCATCATTTTTTTTAAAGTAATGAATTGATAATGAATTTTAATCTCCGTTTGGTCGCATATTGAAAAGAATCTAAGCGATGATTTCGTTTTATTTCCAATTAATTTCACGTGCAAATCATTCGCGTGAAGGAAACAATTTCTTTTATTTGTTTGAATTTGTTTAATGATAGGGACTTTTATATTAAACTAAAAATATGTGAGTTTTTTTGAATGCTTAAAGTTGTTTGCCGGAGCAAGGAAACTAAAGCATGCAAATGTTCTTTGGTTAGAGCCGGCACACTGTATGTACAGGTTGTCCTAAGAGTGTCTTCCATTCTAATGGATCCTTTGAATAAACAACTTTAAGAAGGTCCTTGATGAGTGAATCGTTTCAAAGGTGAGTTCTCGAGGCGGACTTATATCCCACTGCTGTTGTTGTAGAGAATTGCATTTGAAAAGCTTTCGTCAGATCATTAGTGATCAGCTTTTGAAACATATTTATCTTAACTGACTTCAGCTTATTATTATTGCGTGGTTAATCTGTAACTATCTCAATTATCTCGCAACTCGGAATCCGGGGTTGGAAAATGATCCGATTGTTGAACGAATACTTACTTTACTTTGCAACTTTAGAAATTTAAGTAGAATAAGAAGGAATAGAAGGAATAAGAATTATGTACAAGATAAAGAATAAAGTTGGCTGCAAAGAACAAAAAAATACAACATCAAATCCAATCGTGTTTTGGGTTTTTTTTTTTTTTAAGAGCTCATCTGGCGACTGCCTATTTGGGCATTAGTCGCCGTCCCGTTGGCAGCGTTGTCACAAGTCAAGTGTGAGGAGGCACATGCCTTGACCCCGGCAAGGTTCAATATTCTTGCCAGCAGGTCTTTTGAGGGAAGCGACCGAAGGGGCCTGGCTTCCCTCTCCCCCCTGAGGGGGTTTGCCCTAACGAGCTGCTTCAATGGGGAGCGGTCGGCTATGGGCTGCCTGCTGGCTTTCTCGGCAGTCACCTTGGAAAGAAAAGGGGGGACTGCGGCTGGAAGGAGACAGGTGCCCGAAAGCACCTCCAGAGAAGGGGGTGAGGGGGACTCACCTCTACCCGTAGGCGAAGAAGAGAAGTAAGCCTCCTCTCCGGTTAGAGAAATTTGGAGGGTCCCCTGCGCAAGCACAAGGGGGAGGGGGACCTCCATTTTTTTCTGTGGAGCTGCCCGAGGGCGGCTCCGTTGATGAGCAAAGGGAAATTAGGGATAGTTTTGTTTTTTTACATCATTGGGCATGGTGACCCTAAATTTTCTGCGGGAGGCAATAGATCATCACCTCTCATAGTTGCCCGCACTGCAAGAGGTGCTTACAGGCCTAGCAGAACCAGGCGCCGCCATTTGGGACCACTCCTCCCGCCTGGTGGCCTGGCAGTCCATCGGCATGGCGGTTCCTCCTTAAACACGGCGTAAAAAGATAGATTGTGAAGAGGAGAGGAAAGGGGATGCGAGGAAGGTATGGGTAGGGATGAAGCAGGTTGTTAATTAAACCCCATCCCAAACCGGAGTTCAAGGGTTAGGGACCGTTGTCCCCTCCCCCCTCAGCCCCGATCTGGGACGGTTGGCTTGAGAAGAAGGTCAGCATCTACTCTGTGAAATTAGAGGCTGACCAGAGAAAGTTGTGGGAGAGATATAAAAAGCGAGGAAATACAAGTGTTTTGAAGGAAGGAGAAGAGGCTAAGCTGGTGCCAGACGGAGCACTGGATCCCGTCAGCACGGCGGCCAGGATGGCAAATCGCCGCGCCCCTTACGGGGTCCAATCGTGGGGTCTCTAAACATAAATACTTCACCTGTGGGAGAGAGTAAGGGCATATTTTGAAAAATTATATGTGAACGGACGTATAAAATAGAGGTCCTAAACTTATTTATTAAGAAAATACCAAAAACAGCTGTGCAAACCCTTTCCAATCTATTATCATAATTAAGCCCCCAGTTAAGCATAAATTCAATATGAATATGTTTTAGCTAGAGAATCTTTTGCAAGAATTAAGTGCTTTGTCAGCCAGCATATTTCATCTGAAGAAAGACATTGTGGTGTGAAAGACAGATTGATTAAATAACATTTCCTTAAGTTGTTTGACGTATCCCTAGGTACATGGATACGAGATAATGATTTAGTAGTGATTCAATCTTATATTAATGAACTTTTTCTATAGAAACATGAACCAGAATGTTTACCGATGAAGTCGGCTTAGCGGGTGAAGTTTACTCGGAGGATAAAATTTTGCAGGTCAGAAACTCAGTAACTGTATGTAATCCTCAGAGCACCAAACTCTCCCACGGTGGGTTTTAATATTTACTGTAAGTACCAACACCGTGATTGGTATTTCAATTGTTCTTATGTACACCCATGGCCAAAGTTACGTATAAAGCACCCTATGGAATCATTCATATAATGCAATTAAACATTTTGGGGTAAATGATTTCACCCCACACAAGTGGGCTGAAATTCCTCTCCAACCTGTTCTGTGTCTGACAAAGGCAACTTTAGAAGTGCTGAAAATCTAAAAAATTGTCAAAAACGTTCATTTTTAAAATAATTTTTTTCCAAGATATATTTAAATGGAATTACATAAATTACGCGTAAAATAACAATGCAATAATATTTCTTATATATTTAATAATTACTTCCATTTGACCAAATAACTTTAGACCATTGTTCATGTATCGAATTTTTGTGTTCTTTGGACCACTAAAAACGGGTTTTTTTTGGTTGACCTCAGATATCCCTGGCTTACTTCTCGCCTGTCACTCTTTTAGCTCTTGATCTTTAAGTCTCTTTGCTACTGTTTTAGGTGCTATTTTTGAACTTGAAATATTATTGAACTCCCCAACAGGTTCAGAAAATGTTTTTCGACGATCCTATGGTGAAGTCTGAATGATAGATATTTCTTATCTAGATGTTGTAAGAGGTTTTCTGCCACTTCTCGTTATAGATACAAAGTTCTTGGTCTCTCGATTTCGTTTTAGAGTGGATTGGACAACATAGCTTAAACATTTAATTTTTTAGCAATTTCTACCTGTGATAACCTTTGACTATGGAGAAGTTGGATTTGTGCTCTGTACATCTGTATGTTCTCTAGTTTTAGTCATCTTACATACTAAAACGATATTGAATATGCAATAGTTAAAATTTAAGCTGGAACATAAGAAATATTAGCTATCTTTTACTTTGAAAAACATACCATTTTATTAATTACCGGCCATTTAGTAAAATACTAATTAAAATATATTAATAAAACATTCAAACATTAATATTAGCAAAATAACATTATTATCACACATTTTTAGGAATAATATGATAAATTCTAAAATGCTTGATTAAGTATGTTATATATATATATATATATATATATATATATATATATATATATATATATATATATATATATATATATATATATATATATATATATAATGAGCACGAGAGAATGATGAAATAAATCCAACACTCCACAAGAAAAAGAAAACGGAATAATTTTTCTTCGGAAATAGTTATTTCTTCCTTCGAAAAATTCCGAGCTAGGGTGGGATTCGAACCGTGCACACTGAGGCAGCGAACAACCGTTCTGAGTTCAATCAAAGCGGTTACTCGCTGCCTCAGTGTGCATGGTTCGAATTCCACCCCGGCTCGGAATTTTTCGTAGTAAGAAATGACTATTTCCAAAGAAAAATGATTGTTTTTTTTTTCTTGCAGTGTGTATATATATATATATATATATATATATATATATATATATATATATATATATATATATATATATATATATATATATATATATATATGTAGGGTGCTTTATACTTTTTGGAAACGTTGCATCTAACTAATTTTTTATTTTACATCGAGGGCCATTTGTATTTGAAATAGTTTCAACTACATTTATTGGCATCGAGTGTTTACCTTCAAGTTACCATCGTAGATGGTTCACAGGTTCCAAATCATGTATTTCAAATGTTTCGAATGAGTGATTTCGTATTTCCAGGTATCAAAGTGCAACCTTTATGTTTATGGATTCTCTAAGAATTTTTGAAATATTCATTCATCTTCAATATTCCAAGTAAGAAATTAGCTTCTCTTTGTTCATTATTTCAATCTGACCCAAAGTTTATTATATTTACTACGATTCTAAACCAACCTCTTCAAACCCTTTTGATTTGTTCTTTTAATGAAGTTTCTTTGTTGGATATTCCTTTTCTTTGTTTACCTATTGTAACTTCAAGTGATATTTTATCTCTTTTGGTTTGTACGTCGATCCTAGCTTCAGAATTTGCTTAAGACTATTCATTCCTTTAATTCCTATTAGAATTTCTTTTGGAAAACTTCTAAGGGCTCCCCTTAGGAACGCCACTAATACACAATTTTCTGTGAGGAAATTAACACTTACGGTGAAGGATGGGAAAGCTATAATGGCTGACTGAACTGGTGGCTCTTCAAGGACTACTTTAGTTGCCTAAGCTCGTCAAATTCGCATTATTCTCGTGAAGACTGTGTTAGTGCCTAAATTTTTATCGCACTGAGATTTGTACGTTAGTACCGCGCGTTGGGTGAATCTTTTTGGATAAGGTTTAGCAGTGCTGTTAAGAAATTCATTTACGAATTTTTTGCATTTAAAATTGTGACATTTTTCACTCGCTTTCGTGCGCTTGTGGCGAGGAGTGAACTTGTTTCCCCCCTCCCCATTTCCAGGTATTCATCGAGTCTCTTTGGTCGGACAGCAACCTGTAGGCATTCGAAAAGCGCCCTACACGAAAGGTTAAGTGCCATTTGAAAAGCTATATTTTTTTAGACTGGGACAACTTTCTTGGAAACTCTCTTTTCTCTAAAACCTGGTGATAAAGTGTCTCTCAAACTACACACACGCACATATACAAACACACACAATTACCCTATGGGGAATTTCTGGTGAAGTTTATTTTTTTCCAATCTTTACATATGAGGAGATGAAATGATAAATGAGGGAGACCCGGCGGATACCGCTGAAGACCCTCTCTGATGGCCCCAAACCTGATCGAGGGAGGGTTTTCGCTAAAATTTATGGGGATCTAGGAATTGCGCTCGTGAGACTAATTGATACTTATAATGGATACGCGGTTATTTGCTTAAAGAAGAGTGATTGCGAAGCACTCACCTCTCCTAATGCAGCAGAATGCCTAAAGACACTTACCTTAAACCTTACACACCACCACAAATTAAGACAAACAGAAGCATTATCCTTCGCCGCCTCGATCCATGGGTTAAGGGGGCACACCATTGAAGAGATTCATGCGGAGATGGAAAAAAGCACACCTGGGCGAAGGTAGCTGAAATTATAAAATTTAAAGACTACACACACGTATTCAAAATAGTATTTTATGATACGGCAATGGCGGTTAATGCTACAGAGGAAAGTATGCCCCTCTTTAACGTCCGTGCCTGCCCTGAACAGATCAAACGTGAGGAATTTATCGACCTTCAGATGTATTTCAAGTGCTATAATTACGAGGAGCACACCACGGCCACCTGCCCAAGAGGGAACGTTCTTTTGAGCTCAATTTGCTCGTCAGATGCACATTCTTGGGGAAGCTGTAGTAACACCTCTATGAAGTGCCTGAAATGTACAGGAGAACATAAGACGCTCTCCATGTCTTGCCCGGTCAAAAAATAACGTTTGAAGAGAAAAGCTAGTCAAAAGAAACAGGAAGAGGAAAACAAGGTGAACAGTTCCTACGCCAAGGTTGCTAAAGCTGTTGTTGCTGAGTCTCGGGGAAATCCAACATATCTCCGCGTCGAGAACGAAAACGACAAAAATTATGTGTTGCATCTATTATGCTCACATCGCAAATCTCTCCTGCCCGGGGTGCTTTGCGGATGAACTAAAGAGGATGCTGACACATAACGGAATGGAGAAGATGTGGTTTCCTCAAAATCGACGGTTTGAGGAGATTATTTAAGGTTACTCCCAAACTCATGTACGAGACTAGATGCCAGAAGCTCCACATCCCCAGCAGCACCCCAGCTCTCTCCAGGGATCCTAGGATCCAGGCTCAGGCAGAAAAAAAGGCAAAAACAAGCACTAAGATGCAGAACGACACACAAATTCAATCACACACACAAAGAAGGGTAATGAAGTTATGATGACTGAGACAGCGAAACCTGATGGGGGCACGCTTGCCCCGCTGAAGGAAAACCTCACAGCCTTAGAGACGTCCGAGATCGTCCTCTTTTTGTAAGAGGGAATCTAGGCGGCACGCTTACCATTCGGGAAAAATTAACTTGAAGGTATTCGGTGCCGAAAGGTCCCCTTTTTCTAAGGAGATGGATGTCCTTTATTATTCTAATGGACGGCGAATACAGAAAAAATGTACAGGAAAAACAATCACACAACGAAACACCCCACAAGGACCTAAGCTCGTAAGAGAATAAGTGTTCACTGTGTTCCCCTATAACTACTTCATTGGACTGGGCCCTCCTATCCCCAGCGACCACGAGGCTATCCTTATTAAAATCTCAACCTCCCCCATTCCTGTCCCTATCCCAGAACGCAAGAGCTACGCTCGAGCCAATTGGCATACTTATCAACGACTCATTAAAAATTACAACCCTGACCCATTAATTAATGCCACTATAGAAGAGATTGACGAGGAATTGATAAAATCAATGATAACACAAGGGAACAATTTTAATCACATTTTCTGGTGACTTAGATTCATCTGCCAATTTTAATTCAAATATATAATCCATTTTTACCTACATACTATAATTATTCTGTAATTATTATTTTCTCGTTTCCCAGAAAACTGACCTCAGGACGGACAGAGAGGGTGTTTGTAGAAAGCAAATACTTCACAGTACATAGTAGTAAGATAGTAATAAATGTTATTGTTCAAAATATTGACATTATTGTTTCTTTTTTCAGGTCTCATGTTAGAGTGATGGCTTCGTCAAGAGGAAATTGCGTTAATGATACAGACACCTTCTGCTACATATGTGGTTGTTACATGCTAGTTCGTCAAAGGCGCAATATATAAAACTTTGTGATCCGCACTTATAAGGCATATTTTGATGTTCCTCTTGGCGATTAAGATAAGAAGTGGGACGTACATGCTGTTTGCCATAGTTATGTGGAACATCTTCGTAAGTGGACGAAAGGAAAGACAAATAGTTTTTCGTTTGGAATCTACATGGTATGGCGAGAGACAAAGGATCATGTATCGGACTGTTATTTCTGTCTGGTGAATACTAAATGGATTGGCAAGAAAAATCGGCACAAGGTCGACTACCCCAACATTCCCTCGGTGATCCGGCCAGTACCTCATTCTGAGTCTTTACCAATTCCGATTTCCAGTGGATATGCTTCCTTCGAGGATGAAAATGATGTACCTGATATGAACGTCCACGGAATGGATTCAGAGTCTGCAGATTCATCATCAGATGTTAAACAGTTATTAGCTCCTCACTGTTTCAATCAAAAGGATTTGAATGACTTGATAGGTGATTTGGCGCTCTCCAAGAAAGCTGCAGAACTTTTGGCCTCCAGGTTGAGTGAAAGACAGGTCTGTACGGGTATCATATTACCAAACAAGGGAGAGTACATTTATTAAGTATTGCTCTGAGGACAAACAATTTGTATACTGCCACTATGTTCCTGGTCTGTTTACCGAGTTGGGACTTGGCACCTATAGCCTTGCTGAATAAAGACTATTTTTGGATAGCTCGAAGCGTAGCCTCAAGTGTGTCCTTTTGCATAATGGCAATGACTTTGGGGTAGTTCCTCTCTGTCACTGTCCATCAGTGAGAAACTCACGATGACATAAGAATGGTCATGGATTTACTTAAGTACTATGAACACAATTGGATCATATGTGTAGACCTTAAGATGGTCAACTTCCTCCTTGGCCAGCTGAAGGGATATACAAAATTTATATGATATATTTGTATGTGGGACAGTCAAACCAGCCCGTGACAAACACTGGTCCCCAAAAGATTGGCCAGTTCGGGAAACTTTGAAGACAGGAATGCCAAACATTGTTAATGAGTCAATCGTAAGTCGAGAGAAGATAGTTTACCCTCCACTTTATCTCAAACTAGGGTTGGTGAAGCAGTATGTCAAGGCGTTGAGCACTGACAATGATTGTTTTCAGTACATAGTATCGGCGTTTTCTGCTTTGTCATACGAAAAAATAAAAGCAGGAGTATTTGATGGTCCCCAAATCCGAAGACTTCTGAGGGATTCTAGATTCGTGAACACCATGAATGAAAAAGAGAAGGCAGCCTGGCTCTCATTTTCTGCCGTTGTTCGTAACTTCTTGGGAAACAAAAAAGCGCATAACTACGAGGATCTGGTTACTAATATGCTTTTAGCATATCGTGATCTGGGATGCAACATGAGTGTGAAGCTGAATTTCCTAAATAGTCACCTCGACCGATTCTCAGAGAATCTGGGAGCCATGAGCGACGAACAAGGGGAACGCTTCCATCAGGATTTGATGACGATGGAAGAGCGCTACCAACGTCACTAAGATAGACACATGATGGCTGACTACTACTAGACGATTAGAAGAGATCAGCCAGAGAGACTTACAAGAGAAAGAGTTACAAACGCAAATTTTTGCCCGATTGAAATCAAAAAGAGGTCCTCCAGCCTGATGTACGGTCATTAATAAATTAGCATCTATTTGATTATAGTATTTGTAATCTTAATGTGTAATTCAAGTTTCTTCTCATATGCAATAAAACATTTGTGCAAAAACCTGCTTTACTATAAATAACGCAAAAGGATGATTCAAAATTACTTCGGGGCATGATGATAGGCGTGATAAAATGAAAATATTGTATAATATTAGTTATTGATATTACGAAAAGTCTATAGCATATAGAGAGAATCTGATTTCAGATTTGAATTCAGTATGCTAGACTTAGGTAGGAAAATGTACTTTTGTCAATTCATCAAATATATTGTTCCCATCGTGATAATTTATTAAAAGCCGATAAAGAAGTCATTCCCCAAGTTAAATATAAAACTCTTCCTGCCCTTTCTTGGACCACTAGAATGAAATCCCTCACGAGGGAATGCGGGGAACAGGTGAATTAAGTAAACCTCACCGGCCCCAACATCACTACGCACAGACGAACACGACAGATACGAGACGAATTAATGACTCATATTAGGGACCAACAGAATATACTTTGGGACAATTTGATAGACGGACCTAATATATTAAACGATTCACGTCCATTCTGACAGACAGTAAAACGACTGAGAGGCGGACAGACACAAAAGACCATAAAACTTACACGTGACAATACCGAATTTACGGACGCGGGAGAAATCGAAGAGGAATTCAGACTATTCTGGGCATCTATATTTAAGATATCCCTGGAAGAGAATGATAAATTTGATTTAGACTTCGAAGACAGAATAATACATGATTTGAACAACCAGATACACATAACCCATCCTTAACATTATTTATCGCAGGAAAGGGACATAGAAGGACTCGCCGGTAGAATTACTGCCGAATAACTCTCGAAAACCTTAAAATTCTTTCGTCAACGAGCACCAGGGCGTACAAGACTAAAAAGGAAGAATTTTATTTGAGCCCCACCTAACATCCTTTTGAGGCTCATGAATATCATGAATGAGGGCCTGAACGTGGGTTACTTCCATGACTACTGGAAGGTAACAAAGATGATATTTATTTTTAAAGCCGGTAAGCCACCGGATAGTCCAGCTAACTTCAGTCCTATATCTTTCTTAGAATTTATAGGGAAAGTCTTGGGGAAAATATTGGCCAACAGGGTGAATACGCTCGTCGAGGTAAATAATTCTCACAACAACCAACAACATGGCTTCCGAAGGAAGCGAGGAACGGACATGGCGCTAGTCGTGATCACCGAGAAGTTGGTAGAGGTAAAAGCTTAAAGACGCCACGCAAATCTGGTACTCTGCGACGTCAAAAATGCCTTTGAAAAAGTATGGAGGAGAGGCCTGCAATGCAAAATCTTACAACTCGGCCTCAATTCCACATTTGAAAGGATTCTATGCAACTACCTAATTGAGGGGAGGGCGTTTGTAAACATTAAATATCTCAATGGCTCCGAGTTCGAGCATCAGGCGGGGGTGCCACAAGGCGGGTGTATAAGCCCCTTGCTATACAACATATACATCATCGACCTTCCCCAACCTCTGACTGAAGGCTCCTTATACGTCCAATTTGCGGACGATATAACGATAATCTGTACGACACCTTATCAGAATGTGAATTACATGGCACAGAGTACGGCAGTAGAAATCGAAAACATCCAACTCTTTCGAGAGAAGATGAAAGATATCTACCAATGCTCCAAAGTTCCATGTAATTTCACTATTCCGACAAACCCTCGCAGACGTCCGTATAGGCGGTGCTCGCACTCCATACCGCACGGAGGGCACGGTTCTGGGACCACGTATTACGACTCGTGAATATGGGAGTCATGTAGTTAAAACTACATCGAATGCACGGAGGGTCTTTGGGGAATTTTTCAAGTTCCTAAACCTGAGTACCTCCAACAAACTAAAGATCTATAATGCATGTATTCGATCAAAACTCCTGTATCCGCCGGTCCCTATAACGCGATTCCCAAGACACAAGTCCTTAAACTGCAAAAGGTCCAAAATTAGGTTGTCTATATTATAACGAGAGCCCGAAGGAGAGAGAGCGGAGAAAGCAGAGTGAGCAACATGGTGAACTGGGATTAACCCCCATAAACGTAGAGCTTCACCTGAGAGCAAGCAAGATCTGGGACAAAGTACACCGGCACCTCCCTCCCGAGTTTATACTCGAGCACATGGACTTTGATGACATAGGACACCCAAAACCTTTTCAAAGCAGCAGACCGCTCATTGACGACGACGTAGACCCAATGTCCACTTAGATTTTCACAATACCCAACCAACACAAAACCAAACAAAATCCCTTTTCACTATATTAGTAAAGTGCTAATTTTCTAATTTTCCCTCAAAGTTTTAGCGCTATTGATTCGCCAAAAATATCAAAAACAACAAAAAATAAACAAAATAATAAAAAACCCTTAGAATCAGGGTGTAAACAACCTAGATAAAAACATAAAAAGTCTTGACCAAAAGTAGTAGGGATCAAACAATACCTCTGCTACAAAGGCTTGAATGCCTTTATATATTTATATATATAACAAAAAATATATACCAAAACGCAAAGAAAGCCAGAGATTCCCTATCACCATGGACCTCTCTTTCATTCTACTTTTCACTTTCGCTTTTCTATCAATTTCCCCATTTTTTCGAATTATTTCTCCTACTAAAACCCTCTACTACTATACTCCTCGCTTTATATGTTCAATGTCCAATGGCTCTCCAAGCATAAAATTATTATCAAAGTAAAGGTTAATATAGAAAACGTGGCATTTAAACTTGTATTAGGTAAGGCTAACTCCCCCAATTTAACAAGTTTTGCGTTTCAAATTTTAAGGTTAAATTGGATAACTTTACCTTTTTGCTTCCTAATTCACGGAGGAAGCATGTTAAGTGATTTTAGATGGAAAGGTATATGTTAAGGTCTTCCATTTTGATGCATCTAATATCCATGGATAGTGTTTTAGTGTTTAAAATAACGTAACCTGACATCTTTAGGTTATGTTAGATTGCATGTTACAGGTTATAGGTTAGAATGATGTAAAATAGAGAGCATTATGTAAAACTGTTATAAAATAAGAAACAATACGTTCAATTGGTGTTATGGATAGCAATAAATTTAAGTGATCGTTAACCAATGAGGAATGAAGAAATATTGTCCACCTTGCAAATTTAAGGGAGCTCGCACTGCAGTTATGATATTCTATTTGGTGGAGAGAATAATTATTGTTGGATTGAGTATTTTACTATCCATAGATAGTTTGCCGGTTTTTATTTAGTAGGAATACATTGATTTTTCAACCTAAATGTGTAAAAAAATAAATCAAAAACGTATAGCAAGTTTAACTATCTTATAATAGGTAATTGTAAGAAATTAAATAAAGGGTAGGAAATTAGATGAAACAAAATTTTTAAATAACTATTCAAGAGCTACTGGACAAAGAAACCTTTCTGTATAACTGTGAACAGTATGCTGTCTTCTGATGCAGTTAAAGTTTTGATGCAATCAGCAGAATCATTCTTTACAGCATCTTGGATGACCTGCCAAAGGTCATTTTTTATGTTAAATTGCCTGCCATCTGCGTAAACGTCTTTCTTCTGGGTGCAGCACAAGTTAGCTAGTGGTCAAGGTTGCATCTGTTAGGAGGCTAGTAAGTTTGCATAAAGACAAGTGACTCATTAGGACTGGATGTCTCATGAGCCAAGGTATGGATTATTACCAGGAACTCGCAGTACGCCTTTGAAACCATTTTGATGCAATCATCCACATTGAAACATCCGGTTAGCCTGTCTCCAACAATTACAACTCAAATTATCAATCTTCCTTCTCGTTCTTGGCCTTTTGTAAATAATTGACCTAATATCGATTGACAACCGAACCTAGCCATCCGGCCCTTCCAGCGTGCTTCTTGATTCGTCTATGATAAAAACATTGCTAAGTCAGTTTGTATGTATGTCTAGGGCAACAGCATATATTTTTCCGTTTTTTGGTTAAGAACAGATTTTTTTTTTTGTCTTATTGCTAGCGGTATAAAATTTCCTGACAGCCTGAAATCTTGTTTCTCTTGAGACGGAAAGAGCCCCAGAAGCATGAAAAATGCAGCTTCTCTTTTGATTTGAGAGAGATCTTTACTAGAAAGAGGTCGAAATGCTAGATGAACCTTTTTTCATTTTTGGTTGAATGCTATTTTCTACAACTTACTTCACAGCGCGATAATCACTCTTAAAATATTTTTTAAATTGTAGAAGACTTACCTTTACCTAATTCCTTTACGATAAAATTTATCTATTTGTGGCAAAGTTCTTTTTTCCTGGTCATTTTATCAGAAAACGCTTCTTGCAAAAGATGTCTGGATGTGGGTGTAATCGAATTTCACAAAATCTACCATAAACTAAATTTATGTAATACCCGAGATAAATAATGCTGTAAGTATCTACTAAATTGTCATTATTACATTCATAAACATATCTGAAGCAGAAAAGGCTTCATAGCCTTTTTCTGGAAAATGATGAGACGTTAGGGGCCTTGCATCTACAGTAATCTCTATACAAACTATATATGCCGTCGGAGGTGCGTTTTGGTCTTTCGCAAGGCTAGGTTATTGGTCCACTACTTTTTCGTACCTACTTATCTTTTCCTTTAGCATTCTTGTGGCAGTTATGTTCCAATAACAAGCCGCAAATCTATATTTCCATCTTGCCACACTCCTTTGCTGAAACTTAGAAATCTACCCACGTATGACATCATTACTGAATGGTGTCAGACATTTTCCTGAAACTCTAAGATGATGCAGTGCGAGTACTTCTTCGAATGGTGATAGTTGCAAAATTATGGCTACTTTCCTTAAATTTGGTGTCTCAAAGGTTTCTAAAAATGTTAAAACCTGACTGTCGCCTTTAATTATCAAGTCACTTAAAACTCATGTCGCTAATTCTGCAAATCTTCCCTATGATTCCTCCGTAATCTTAGCCGTAACGACTTCTAATGTCGGGGAAAATTGTTTCGAGACCACCGTCCACGCTTTTGGTACCTCTACCATTGATTACTGAAATTTCCTTCACGCTTCTACTCAGTAATCCTTTCAATTTGTTGAAAATAATTACAGCATGTGTTTTTCTCCCAGTGGTGACCCTAACCCTTCACGACCACTGTTTCTATAACAGATGTTTAAATGTACTAAATAAATCGATGTTAACATTGTCTATATGGTACATAATCTCTAAATGCATAAAAATATATAAAAAAAAACACAATTATTTTAGAATAAAGCTCCCAAATGCAAAATCGTCAGAGCAACTGTCTTATTAATACATAGTTTTTTAATTGATTTACCTAGGTACCTCTAATTCTTTTATCTTGACGGATAACTTTGTCATGGTTTTACAAAAAAGCTTATCGCAAGATACTTCAGTATGGGTATTATCAATAAATTTAATAATTTTTTTTATCTTCTGTTGGGAAAACTTCATGTCAAATTGTTTACATTGTAAAAGATCAAATACAATCTATGCTTAGCATAAACTATTTTCAAAGAAATTGCTAAAAAATATGAAACTGAAATCATGTAATCTTTATCCAATTTTAGGCTGTCATTCAAATTACAGTGAAAAGAAAACTTTTACAACATTAAATTTCTCTGATTGTTGACTTGAAACTAAGTTTAATTTATGGCTTTAGGCCGTTCTTTCTTAATAATTTCTCTCTGCCGAGTATTGTTTTACCTCCTAAAAGAATTTATTTCAAAGATAACACTAGGTCCTCAATTAGAGCGTATAATTTCAAAGTAATAAAATTCCGTAACATAAATTTTAACAATAACACAAACATACAGCGCCAAGTGAGCCAAAACTGACAACCGAAATAGATACTACTTTTTACTACCATCTAGTTAAAAGATCAAATAGGCTCAATATAGAAGAAGAAACTTACATATTTCACAAAATTCAATATTAAATGTATATATATATATATATATATATATATATATATATATATATATATATATATATATATATATATCGTAATTTTATATGGAAAATATGAATGAATAAATGAAAAAAGCATGACTATTAATAATAAAGTAAATAGGAATAACTTAAAATCCATATGATTTTATGTTTGGAAATACAGGAAGCTAACTATTAACAGTTTCCACTATTTAAAAAAAAATATTGTTTATTTCTTTTAATAGTTTATTTGAAATAGTCGTCAAATTTAACCTTATTTATCTGTTAAACTGGGTCCGACAAGCAACTAACATATGAACCATAAATGGTCTAGCTAGTTTTCGTTGCTCTAAGCACAATAATAATTCCGGTTTTCAATCTTTTAATCTTGAGGAATCCGATGCTATGCTAAGGGATAAAACAAATGTTTTCGAACGCATAAGACTACTTTGAACGAACAAACGAAGATAAACGAAAAATGTTGCGCAAATGAGGTGGAGAACTTAACGAAAAATAATGATTAAACACTAGATGTAGATCCAAATATGCGCATATGCACACGATCGTAGGTCACATGTATGCACGGATTCTAGAACTTTTCATAAAACATCGCTAAATTAATTTTGCGAATTTCATTGGCATACGACGAAACATTTTGAAACGAGACTTTTTATTGAGCGAAATTCTTTGCAAAATATTTATTCTTATTCGGTTAATCTTCTTCCGAATTAAAATGGAATTAAAATTGACATCTCCACTCGCCGCCCAAGTGTCGCGAACGAAAACAAGTAGGGGAGAGGTAGTACAATCCTCCCCAAGTGAGATCTGCTTCGAATTTTCATTTTTACTTTTGTGTAAGTGAGGATAAAAGATATCTGAATTAAAAAAATAATTAACATAAGATGAAATGACATAGCTCACTGAGAGAGAGAGAGAGAGAGAGAGAGAGAGAGAGAGAGAGAGAGAGAGATAGGGGAAAAAGTGAAAGAGAGAGGTTCGTATTTAAAAACACAGAGTAAATAAATATTTGGGTAGACCATTGCCTTTGTTTCTTCATTTCCACATCAATATGTAAATGAGGTTATTTTTTTAAAGGCATAAAAAGTGATCCTGGAAACTTTCGACCCATTTTCCTTGTTTCGGTCGTTGGATAAACTCTTGGAGTCCATTGTTAGGGACAGGATCGTGGCGCAGACAAATAACTTTTCTAAACTGAGGTTCTAAAATTGCCAAGTTATGAAAATTAAAATGTACGTATAGCACATTATTAGGCAGCCCAAAAGAAGGGACTTTTCGTATCGTTTCGGATTGGGACCAAAAAGTCACAATTCTACTTAACCGGCTTCGTCGAAAGCGACCTCCTTGAAACTTTGTCCCGCTGTTGCTTCAATGCAATATGGAGTTGATGCACAATGACCCCACATTTTTTGGAAGAGTCCAGACGGTCAAGATGAAAAAGAGACGAAAAAGAAATGAAAAAGACTACTATATCTTACTTACACTCCCCGAGCGGTTCACTGGTGGTATGGTGGTTCAAAACTGCACACAACCTGGGTCTATTTACTAGACAAATTCCTTTGTTTTTTTGGTGGTATGTTCTCTGTTTATAATGTTATTATCCCATTTACAGATAGAAAATGACATACAACCAACGATTCCAATTATACCAAGTGAAGAGACAAGGAACAGATGAAAAAACGTGGATAAAGAACAGGAAGAGTAATAAGGGTAAGAATAACTGAAAGAAAAACTCCATTCACTCTTATATACTATGAGAGGAAAGCAATATTATAAGTCTTTAGGAGCAACTTTAGTAATTTTCAAGTAGTCGACTCATGATATTCTAGGCGGGATTTTGCGGGGGCTAGATTTTAGCCTTTTTAGCTTTTTAAAGTTTTTTTCAACTAAAGTAAGTAGTTTAAACTTATATTAACTAACTTAATCTATAAAATAATTTTTTTTAAAGCTAAAACGGCTAAAATTTTCCCCCAAAGGCTAAAATATGGTGCGGTGCATACCTTGAAAATTACTGCAACTTTGTTTAAAAAACACACACTCACAGATACGAAAATCTCGAAGAAACTAAATATTGGTTTATCTGTCTGTCTCTATCCTTAGTGTCCATGGAATAATGCGTTATTTAGTTAGATAGTCGACGCCAATCCTTCCTTGATCCAGGAAGATCCCCGACCGGATAGTGAAATATACATAAAGGTCAGTATGACAATCGCTGCTCGGCCCGAGGGCACCAGCAGACAGTCATCTTCGAGGAGAAGTGCCAAGAAGTATTATGTTTTGACACCAAACAGCGCTCAGGTGGAAGCCTTCGTAACCTCGGGGGAAAGGGACCTGTTCCGCGTCAGAGGTACGTGGATATAGATACCCATCGGCAGGATTCCTTGGAACAGAGAGTGTATGTGTGTGTTGTGCTGCGAAGACGGGAGAGGAAAGAAAGCAGTATTGTAATGTGTGTGATGAGAAGTGCTCACCCCGGTATAGAGATGAGCACGGCACGTTCACCAGTCGGTAGCCAGATCTCTACGTGCGCTGACGTTTGTGTCCACTCGTGCCGGGATTCGGGATCGAACCCGGTACCGCGACGTTGGGAGGCCAACGCCGTATCCACTCGGCTAACATGAGCTCTTGGAATAATGCGCCTTCACTTGCTTCGGTTATGCTTGTTGGGGGCAGCCAGAGGAGATAGAAACCCCCTTTCAACCATATTTCCTCATTAGTTCAATGAGTTATAAAGTATTTATTGGATTAACTAGGTTCCCTCTCTCGTTCATTAAATAATTAAAATAAAGAAATTCTAATGCAAATATCTATCTATCCCTCCGTCCATCATGGCTATAGAACTAGGCACAATTAAAGCTTCTTGTTGTTATCTATGCCCCTTCCCCCTCCCAATCATCGATAACGTCGGGGAGAAAATTGACAAAGTAATAAACACTGGGAGAGAGATATGGAAGACGATGCATAATATTGAAAGAAAATGATAAATGAAGTAGAAAAATTAATTTGAGCAAAAATGGAAAAATAGATTTTTACCATTTCAATTGTTGGACAAATCCTTCTCCGGTCACATCAAAAGAAAATTCAGAAATTGAATCCAAGAGCACATAAAAGCAGAGTTGGCAAATCAAAAAACCTGGTTTTTATTACCGGTTTTGGGCTTTTTCAAATGAAATTTGAAAAACCCGGGTTTTTTTTTTTCAAAATTACACTTTTTTTTTAAAGAAATAAATGCTACTTATCATTATTTTATTCAAAATTCATATTTATGTTTAGAATTTCAACGAAATATGTATTAAATTAAGATTATTTCTCTGATACTGACTCATAATAATTTATCTCTCCTTCTACAGGTTATAGCTATCATGGGTACCCATAATTCTCGATCAGTGATCTGTTGCTGCGATCTTTTCTTACTATAATATAATTATTAAACTAATCAATTATTAATATTATATAAAAACAGAGATAGCTATTATTTTTCTATGTTATTATAATGCTTGTAGTATTTGTTTTTTGAAAAATCCGAGATTTGAAAAACCCCAGAATAAAACCCGGGTTTTATTGGGCTTTTCAAAAAAAAAAATTCTTTGCTAACCCTGTATAAAAGATCCCTAAAAGATACAGGAGTTACGAAAGGAGAGCAGGCCTAAGAGCATGATGTCAATAAGATGATGTCAATAAGTGGATGTCAATAAGATCGGGAGTACAAACAAGAGCACAAATTCTAAAGAACATAATCCAAAGAGCAAACAACTGCCAAAGAAAGAAAAACAGTAGTACAGCCGTGACCAAAAGGTTTCAGACACCGGAAATTTTAGGAAATTAAATGAATGCAGGATCGAAAAGTTTTATTTGTATATCTATATGAATACAACAGTTATATTATTTGCCTCACACAATTAACATAATACAAAATTTGCCAAAACATACCGCATCAACAACATATAATAGATAAGCAGATGAAGCTCTCTCGAAATTAGACGCATTATTCATTAACCTAGCCGCCCTCGGTCCATTCATGTTGGAGATGGACTGCGGGTTATTTAAGATCCCAAAGGATCATGCGACACAGAAGAGCCCACCGTCACGTCGCGTGCTGACACTGGCTCGTCAAGAAAGAGGTCGGTCGTGTAGGTTCTCACTTTTTCGTATCCTCTTCAACATTTCTGCAACGGCGGAATATGAAATGCCGATCCCCCGGGCGATTTGTCGATAGTTGAGACCCTCCTCGTGTAGCGTGCGTATCAGACTTTCTTCATCCACGGTAGAGTTACGTGTTAGTTAGTTAGTTAGTCAGCACCAATCCTTCCATGATACTGGGAGGATCCCCGACCAGATAATGAAATTTTTATATAGGGTCAGTATGACAATCGCTGGTCGGTCCGAGGGCCCCAGGAGCCGGTCCTCTTTGGGGGGAAGGTGCCAGGAATTATTATGTTTTGACACCAAACAGTGTTCAGGTGGAAGCCTTCGTCACCTCGGGGGAGAAGGACCTATTCTGCGTCAGAGGTACGTGGATATAGATACCCATCGGCAGGATTCCTTGGAACAGAGTGTATGTGTGTGTTGTGTTGTGAATGCGGGAGAGGAAAGAAAGCATTGTTGTAATTGGCTATATGTGATATATGGGGAAAAGTTCTTCTTACTTGGAAGATGTGTACTTTGTAACAGCCTTAGTACCTTCAGATACAGCGTGTTTGGCTAACTCTCCAGGGAGAAGTAGTCGAACAGCGGTCTGAATTTCGCGAGAAGTGATTGTTGACCGCTTGTTGTAGTGAGCCAAACGGGAGGCTTCAGCAGCGATACGTTCGAAAATGTCATTGACGAAAGAATTCATAATGGACATTGCTTTCGATGAAATACCGGTATCGGGCTGGACTTGTTTCAACACCTTGTAGATATAGATGCTGTAACTTTCCTTCCTCCTCCTTTTCTTCTTCTTATCGCCTTTAGCGATAGACTTTTGAGCCTTGCCGGCTTTCTTCGCAGCCTTTCCCGAAGTTTTAGGAGCCATATTGAGGGAGGGTTTGAATTTTTGACTTTGACTTTGACTTTGTTTAAGTGGGGGTGCATGTAAGGGGAGACGATAGGGTGTGTGGGGGGATAGAGAAAATAGACAAGTGGAGAAGAGAGAAAGAAGTGTGGTAGAGGTGCAAAGAGATGCCTAGGGTCTGGTGATCAGACTTATCACTTTAATTTATTTTCTTGGTTGTGTGAATTCATTTTTGTTGTTTTTGGTTTGGTAATAATTATAAAATTATAATTATTATGGCGTTCAAGCCATTTGTCTTAGCAACTTTAGTTTTTTATGGTTTATGTTGTGCATTGCCTGTTTTGTATATGTTTTTAAATATATTTAAGTGCGTGCTTGTTGTATTTTTTTATTGTGTGTGTATTTTAGTAGTATTATTGTTTCTTCTTTCTTCTTTTGTAGTTTACTTCTTTCGAAGTTCTCGTCGTAATCGGTGGGTTTTTCATTTCTTGGTAGGGTTGTCTATATCGGTAACTTGTCGTAGTAAGTTTTCGAGTTTTTTCATTGTTCTTGTGATTGATCTTATTTTCACAGGTTTCTTTATTCTCATTTTACGCATAGAACGGCACTTCGTCTTCGCCAGCCACTCGGTTGGCGGAGCTGGGGAATCTGGGGCGACATTCAGCTCTTCTGTTCTGGTTAATCATCTGGGTGATTTCATCACTCAGTTCGCGATTAACCAGATCCTGCATTTTCCGGGGCCGTTCTTCTATGACTTTGTTAATGGGAATTATCCCCGCCTCTCTGTGCAGGTCTTCTTGCCGTCTTCTTTCATGCCTGCGTGTACCCGTTATTAGGTACATGCATTTATTTTGCACTACTTGAAGACGCCTCTTTTGTGTTTTTGAGACACATGAGAGGGTGGAGGCGGGGTAAAGCAACGTAGATCTTACAAGGGCATTGTAGATCTTCTTCTTGTTGCTTTCACGTAGATTTCTGAAGCTGTATAGAGTTCTGACAGCGGACGAGGCTCGAGAAATTCTTTCTTCGACGTGCTTTTTGTACCCGGTAGAGGTGATTTTCATACCGAGTACATTGCATTCGTTGGTGTAGGGGTATCGCGTATCCCCCACACGCACGTCTGCCCTTGAGGTGCGTCCGATGGGGGGGCTATATGTGAGGTGAGAGGTGTAAGATCTACCCACCCGAAAACGAGGGTGAGCACAGCGCGTCCACCAATCGGTAGCCAGATCTCTACGTGTGCTGACGTGTTTTCGACATCATCATATCAATATCAGATCCTATCGCTATAGAATATCATATTAATCAACAAATATGATGTGGTATATGAAGACATTTTGATTGTGACACTGCATACCGATACCAGGATTTCATACATTTCAATAGCATCGCCATTTTAGATATTAAAAAAAAATTCTAAGGAAACTTGTACTTTTATTTTGCCTTCCAGATCTATTAGACACATGCATGCAAAGATACACCAACATATCCATACACATAGCTAAGGAATAAGAAAAAATTCAGGTGTCCGAAATCCTTTTGCTGCGGCTGTACAACATTAAGAATTAACAAACAAAAGATACAAAGTACAAGGAGTTAACAAGGTAGGGAGCAAGAAGTTAGGTAACCTTATCTGTGAAAGTGGTACTTTATAAGAGTCGGAGTACAAATTAAAAGCAGAAACACTAAAAACAGTCTAAAATAAAGGCAATCCTCGCAACAAAGAATTTGTAAAAGAAAAACACTGAAAACTAAATTCATCTTACTATCATATAAAATCATCCCTTCACTCTTTTACCATCTTGCCATCAACCTGTCATCACCATGAAATATCATCTCAACATCACTATGCTTTCATTATGTAAATATACAGGAGTACAAAATAGAAAGAAGCTAAGGCGAATAAGTTCTGTATACCCATGCATATGAGCGATGTGTATAATATTGGGAGTACAAACTGGAAAGCGCAAACTCTAAAGAAAAAATTCCAAAGAACAAACCAATTCCCCCCCAATAATTGTAGGGGGCTCGAGCAAAATATTCAGTATAAATTAAACAAAGTTTTAAATTAATCATAAAAGTTCAAAAACTTTATTTTTGCAATTTTTCGACGGGAAATTTGAGATTAAAAATACCAATCAACATTTTCAGCTGTTGCGCCAATCAATCAAGCCACTGGTGACTGTGTTTCCTTGCTTATTGAGGAATGAACAAAAACTAGGGTACCCAACAAAGGCATTTTTACATTGCAGTAAAGTAAGAGGATGGATAGACAAAAGAACAAAAAATGTAAAGGACCAAAACGAACAACAATAATGAAAAAGACCACCGCCACCAAACAATGAATGACCTTGTTAAGGTCATTGGGAGGTAAATCTTCTCGAACCAGTTCGTACAGAGTGTCCCTAAAGTCTGGATACACAGGAAATTACCCACTGGTCTCCTTGTTTACCAGACTTTACGCCCCTTGGTTTCTTTTTCTGGGATATGCTAAAGGAGAAGGTGTACTCATTGATTGGTCTCCTCTTTCACCCGACCATACCATGCCCCCTTATCTTCTTTTTCCTGGGTATCCTAAAGGGGGTGTACTCATTAGTCTCCTCGTTCACCAGACCATACCCCTTTGTCTTCTTTTTTATAGGTACTATATAGGGGGTGTACTCATTGGTCTTCTCGTTCACCTGACTTCTTTTCTGGGTATGCTGAAGGTTGTATGGACTGAATGAAAATTAAAGGTCCGAGACACCTGAGGGAACAGCGCATCATAAATGAATGTGCTCAAATGGACGGAAATTTGGAGTGAATGCATCGGAGCACATCGGGTGACTCTCAGATCGAACTTTGCACTACAAATGGCGCAAATCACATTGATGATGTTATTTATTAATATTTCAATTAAATAGAATTGGGTTCAAATTCAATAAAATGTAGTTCAATTTTTTTTTATTGAAAATATGCATTTTGCCTATTTCCAGACTTTGCGGATATCCTGTATATATCGTAGAATAACTCAAAAATAAAGAACTTAGGTATAGGAGTCCTTTTTTCCCCCCCAAGTTCCCTTTTTTTTGCTACTCGTGATCGAGCTACGGGTGCTTGCAGTGGCGAATCCAGGTGCTAAAAATATTTTGGTGAGGGGCTAACCTGATTTCCTTCCTGTGAGTCTGAGAAAAGGAGCAATGGTGAAGAATAGTCGTTATCTTACACAACATTGATAATAAATAACAATATCTCACACCAGGAGTGAGCACTAACTCTATAATTTCAGAATTTTTTTCAACACATCAAAAAATTATGTATCATATAAAATACCATCAATCGCAACGGTTTTTAAACTGGGTTTTTTATATATTCTATATTATTACATACCTCTTTCTGAATAGCAGAATGCAAGTTTGGCTTAAAAAACAATAGAAACATAAACGGGTCTGAAAGATTGGGGGGGGACTTTAGTCCTCTAAGCCCACCCTGGATCCGCACCTGGGTGTTTGTTCTACATATCTTTACTTCCTTTAATTCGCTCTTTTTTTTACAAACCTCTTCTAAAAAAAGTTCTTTCAGACATAACTCTCGTTTTTTTTACATTTTTCCTTTATAATAAAAAAAAAATTTTAAAAATGAGGGAAAAAAAACGAGATAATCTCACAAATGATTTTCAGAATAGGTCTGATAAATAAAGTGGAGAAATTGGGAAAAGTATAGATGTGTGGAAGGAGGTAATTCGAGAACACCTGGAACTCTAGAGACCCGGAGGTCACGCACCTCTCCTGATCCTTCCTTTGTTGCCTTAATAAGACAGTTTCCACTTCGCAGAGCAGATTTTAGAATAGGAAACGTGGAATCCAACTCAGAGATGGAGAGGGATGAATGGGGGAGAGATGGGGAGAATAATTCAATGACTTTCACTACCAGAACTAGTAGAAAAGAGCAAAGATCACGAGTTCTGCTACAATAGCAGACCTTGTCAACGTAAATGAATTAATGGAGGTCGAATGAGTTTATAATTTTCCGAAAGAACCGACACTGGTGTAGCAATTCGAGCGTGGCAAGAAAAGCTCCCTGTAAAAGAAGTCGCGGTCTCTGTACCAAGAGGTAGATTGATTGTGGGATAACCTCTTGATAGGAAAACTGAGCCACGTAGTTGGGTAGAGTAGTACGCAATCCGTTCTCCTTTAAATCGTGAAACAAATTCCCAGGCCTGATAATGAAATTCGAATAAAGACAATAGATGGCAAACCCGAGGGTGCCAGGCAGTATTATATCTTGAAAACAACCGCCGATAAGAGAATCCTTCTTGACCATTCGGGGAAGCATATATATTGCTACTCAATCGATAAGTTCCAGGATGGAGTGGATATGTTCTGCTGTGAAGACAGCGATGGTATGGTTGGATATGTGCTTGATGGCGTGTGCAGGAGCTACCTATCCTCCCTATCCTCACGGGGATCGGAACAGCCCCTTCGTCAATAGGTAGGTAGTTCTCATATCCGGAGGTTTTGTGTCGCTCCACGCTGGGATACCAAGTAAAATACCCTGGATCCATTAGGTTAACGAGACTTCAGCTGAGCCACGGAAAATCGGTGTATGGACTTCCTGCAGTTATTAGCTACGACTCGTATATATTTGAAGTTTAGGAGTACATAATTTGTTCTGTGAACACTACAAAAATGAATCCACTTTGTTCTCAAAGTACTCTAATTGGAGCCTGCTTAATTGATTTGGGGCTAGAAGTTAGCCATTTGTTACATATTTGTTCGCATGGGGCAATAAAATAGACAGGAGGAACACACTTTTTTATTTTAAAAGGCTGAGTTTTCCCATTTAGAGAATTGATGTCAACGGAAATAAAAGGTTGAGATGAGGTGACCTACGGTGAATGTTTGTGACGTGATTATTTTCATAATAAATTGAGAGAATTGGGAATACAATTCCAAGCTGGAAAAGGGACAAATCGAGTTGTAGCAAAACTGGAGGAAAGGCGAGTTTGAGTGTTTTAGAGTCATATTAATTGGAATCATATTTTTAAAATATTTATTTATATATTAAAAAATGGCAAAGCTAGAGAGAGCATCGTCACCAGTTACGAACAAAGAGGATATAACTAATGCCCGTGTTTTCATAAGTGCTTTTTAAATCTTCTTTCAAAGATATTCATATAATTCCATTTCGACCAAAATCACTAAATGGAGTGCGCGTATGTGTTAAAATAAATGGTATCTGTAGCACTAGAACACACTACCATTAACAGGAGAGCACTGTCCTTCTTTGCCTCAAGACAAACTGCAAAAAACGTATATAAACACCCTGTACATTTTTAAGGCACTCTCTTATCTACTTTACAATGACAATCCTTAAAGTGTGATAGAATTAAATGGTTGAAAAAATGAACTTGAAGAAAACAATGGTGGGGGCATCTACGAATTTTTTTTTAATTTCCTTATAGAATATTTTCGAAAACAAATCATCTTTATCTACTTTGAGAATTCTTTACACAGGAGAATCGAATTATCTATTGAAATATTCTTACAAACTACATTTGAAAGCTTTATCCATTCTTGAAAAGGAGATTGTAAAGCTTATTCTAAAAATATTTAATGTTTACAACAGGTCATTTCAAGAAAAAGAATCAACTGCTCGTTTATGTATCGACTATCATAACTCTTTTACACCTGGTGGATTATAATAAATACAAAATAATTCTGTAAGAGGTAAGCAATCAAAGAACATTTACAGCCGTTCTTTGACCCAATTTGATATAAGATATCAATTTCTTGAATTGAAACGATGAATTCTATTGGGAAGCTCATTCAGGAACATTTCACTGCATTTATGCATACCACTGGATGAATATTTGAGCCTTACGTATATTTTGCCCTAAGAAAATAAGTCTGATAACTAGGAAGAAGCAAGAGTTAGGTAATATCGCTAATTAGCTGTTGCTCATTATATTATCACACTAAGGCTGTTGTTTGGGGGTAAAATGAAAGTGAGGCTTATGTCCTCTCTGTCATTTACTAAAAATGCTTCATTCTAAAACTTTGACTAGACGAAAGTAACATAAATGATATCTAAATCTGTATTAGTTATCTCTAAGTGATTAAAAAATATTTAGCCGGTTATTGTTGCTACATATTTTTTACAAAGAGACTTGTGTGCTCTGCTTATCATAGGTAAAGACAAAGAACAAATGCTTAGGAAATCACAACGTTACATACAAGAGAGAGAGAGAGGCTCACTAACGTATCTGGATAAAAAAATATATTAGTTTCTTTAATATATACATATATATTGTTGAAAATTAACTAGAGATAAAGAAATCATAAAATCACCGAACTTTAGCATTTCAAATCACTAATAAAGAAATTTTTAAAACGTGTAATTGATTTTGGTCTCATCTGTGAAAATAAACAATCAACAGAATTAATTGTAAGAGAATAAAATTGACATATCTGTAAATGCATTATTAAATAATTATTATTTTTAGAGAAGATGACAAGCGTCAGTTAAATGTTTAAGTAAGAAATATCAATATGATTTACCTTGAGCCAATAAAAATAAAGTTTTATAGAATTTAATTTTGGGGGGCATAGTTTGTTTATTTTTAAAGTGTACATGAGCGGCACTTTATTTAATTTATATAATCACTGGCGGATTGCGTAAAATACAAATTTATTATTAATTATTATGGTAGTTTTTTTACTTTTGATTATTTATTTTTCAGCATTTTAGTTTGTTTTGCATGTATAATTAAGGTCCATTAATTTATATTTATTAATATTCATTAAGTGTAATTATATGTAACTGTTGAATATTTAATAAACTCCATAAAACACACTATTACGTGGCCTATCTCGGCTAACTATCAATTTTCAAGTTTTTTTTCTAAAAAAATATTAATGACACCATGAAATTACTCAAAAAAGATATACCTACAGTTAATACCCATTTTTTTCCGAAATTAATGATTACTCCATTTTGTAGCAAATGGCATATCAAGTACCCGAACTTCTGGAATTGTAAAAAGAAAAAGAAAAAAGGAACCATTAAATTTCTTGAATCAAAGTCTCCAAATCGCTTTACTCCAAATCTGAAGAAAGCCCCAACTGTGATGACGTCATTAAATGTAATAGGCCCCATTTGGGTTATACAAGGTCTGTTAGATACGTGACGTCACTTGCCTTGGGGGCCTTCTCTTGTGTCAACACTATCAACTGGTTTATATTTCCCACCTCAAGCGTCGACCTGCAAAAAACAGTTCGTGATAGTTTATATCTTATTTATTAGTTCAAAGTCTAGTTTTCAGTGTCATTATGAAATTTACAAACGTTCAAAATTAAATAACAAACGTTAAGAATAAAATAAATATAAATGATTGATTTTTATGAATCGTTCGCCAACCGTGAACACAAAGCAAGCCATTATGGGAATATTTAGGCCTATTGTGCATAATACGCTGAATTAAATTGTAGTTATTAAGCCAATGAATGTTTAAATCGGGATTAAACCTGTGATAATATGAGAATTTTTCTAATGCCAACATAAAACAAGTAATGACCATAGAGAGCAAAAAAAATTATAAATATAAAAGACAAAATGGAATCAGTTAAAGTTATATTAATTGTAATACAAAATTATCCTAATCCTTGCATTAAAGTGTCAATAACTATAGATTTCAATTTAGATATAAAAGTTTTTGTCAATCAAGTTTCTGTTGACAAAAGAATTAATTATTAATCATATCTTGTTAATAATTGAGAATGATGAGCTTAGTTAATCTAACATTAAAATTTTAAACTTTGTAAAAGAACAACTTTATCTAGTGACACTAAATCCATTGTCATACTCAGCAGTTATTAATATTTTCAGCATTATTATACATTTATTTTCATGGTTACCAGTTTCTAAGATATTCTGATTATTTAATCCTTCCATGCCATTCAACAATTAGCTGGGTAAAATTAAATTTCTTTTCATTAGATCCGCAGGTGAACAAAATGACACAATTTCTCATGTACATCAATAATTGTTCTTTTTTAATATCATCATCATTATCATCATCATCATCATCATCATCAGTAACTATAATTTAAGAAGGGGATTTTTTTGAGTATTTGAATAATAATTCCATCTTAGTTTGGTTATGACTTAAGTTTTTTTTATCAAAATAATTTCTAATAATTCTTTTATAATATCAAAAAACAAAATGGTGAAGTTCAAAAATAAATATAAGTATCGAAATTTTGTGAATTTTTTAAAACCCAAAGAATTACAAATGGGGAAGTTCAGAAAATTTATTTTTATATATCTTCTTCTATAACTATATTTTAGCAACGTTATATTTTGAAAGGGGGGAAATTTAGTTTAAAGTTCCTTTTTAAAATTATTATAATTGGTGAAGTTCAGAAAATTTATAAAAATTTAACCGTGGCTGCTTTTTTTTTACATTGTAAATTTTAATCTTAGTAGCGAAGCGCAAACTCCCCCGTAGGGGGGAGTGACGAAGCCATTACCTGGTATATGATAAAGTTTTTAGTTTGCTGATAGAGTGGATTAATGTAAAACCATATTTTGATTTTAAAAGGGGGGCAGTACTTGGTACTGCAGTTAACAGTAAGGAAACTACATGTTTCGATGTATTCATGACAACTAGAGTTAAATCTCCTTTCAAAGATGTTTTTCATATAGTTCCTACTCGACCAAAATCATTAAATAGAGTGTGTTTGCATGATTTCACAAAACGTATAAGATTTCAAGTAATTGCAGTCATTACAGACAATAATCCAATTAATAGGAAAACAATGTCCTCCTTTGCTTCACCACACAAACTACAAATTGTATATTAGAACCTGTAGATTTTTCAAGGCCACTCTTTTTGCTATTAGACACTGTCCATCTATCAAAGTGTATTAGAAATAGTTGGCAAAGAAGATCTTATATAAAACAATGTCGTTTCTAGCTATGGAATTTATTGAATTTCCGTAAAAATATTCAGAAACCGAAGCATTTGAAAAATCTTTACATTTTAGAATCAAACTCTCTATTGAAATACTTTTGCAAAGTATCTTGGAAAGCTTTATATCCATCTAATCTAGTAAAGCAAAATGTTAAACTTGTTCAACAAATATTTAATAATTATACATACAAGTGATGGACTGGTGTCATTTGGAGAAAAGAATCGGCTGCCCTTTTGCGCATCTATTGCTGCATACATAAAAATCTTTTACTCTTTTTGGAGGATAATGAATAGAAAATATCCTGCCAAATGTAAACAATTAACAAATGCCTACAACTATCCTTGAATCATTTTATATTTAGGTAAGAATATGGGGCGAAATACTAAATTCTAGTGGAAAGTTGTCATGAAACTTTCACTGCACTAATTCATACCACTGCAGCAACTCTTGAGCTTACAACCTACTGTATTGAAGAATGTGACTTTACATATATTTTGCCAGGAAACTTTCAGACTGATAACTTAGATGCAAGATTTGGTAATATCGCTTTTTAGATGGTGCACATTATAATATCACACTAAGTTATTTGAATGCGATCAGAAAATGACACTTACGTCATTTCCAAAGCTCTCTCTGCCTTTTAATAAGCATACATTAATATTAAAACTTTTTGTAGATGATACTTGTAATGAAATACAGCAAATCTTGGACTTAGGTTATGTGCAATAGAGATAGAAGTAACAGAAGATGATATTCATAAATGTATTAGTCATCTACAAGTAACTACATATTTAGCTGGTTAGTGTTGCTACATAATTAAGGAAACTACAAAGACAAAGGTGATATAGTTAGGCAACCACAGCGCTAAATAAAATGGATAGATTGGGGCTCACTAAGTTATCCAGATAGAAATATATTATCTGTAAGGTATATTTATATAATTATTGAATCATTAAATCGTCGTTCTTTAGCAGTTCAAATCATTATCAATTAAATTTTATAAAAATATGTAATTGATTTTGATCTTATTTATGAAAATCAAGATTCAATAGAATTTCTCGTAAAAAAGCAATTTGGATATCTACAAATGCTTTAGCCAATAATTATTTTTATAGAAAAAATGCAGACAACAATCAGCTAAATGTATAAGTAAAAAACGTAAATCTGATACTTTGAGCCCCCCATCCCAAATCTAGTTTTGACTTTTATAATGTCCATTATAAATAAAGTGGCAAACCCATCATTTTCTTATAATCGTATAATCACTCGACTTATATGGTCAAATTGCCTCATTATTTGCCCCTTCATATACTTTTGGACTTTATAAAAGTTGATTATTGTTTTCTTTTATGCAGTTAAGGTTATTTATTTTCCACTATTTTAGGTTCTTCTTTATAGTTAAGGTTCATTATTTCTATTAATTCATATCCATTAAATGTAATGATTTGTATTTGCTGAAAATTTCATACAACTAAAAGACCTTTATTTAGCCAATCCCAGTGTGTTAGAAAATAAATATTAATGACACTATGAAATTAATAAAAAAGGTACTTCCAGTTTATACCTGTTTATAATAAACCTAATAAAAATTAATGGTTACCCGCGCTCTTTAGAAAAAAAAGATAATTAATTTCCTTGATGAAAGAAAATCACAAAATCGCTTTGCTGTGATTCGGACAAAAGCCATAATGTTGCTGACATCACATCAGTAGGCTTGGTTAGGTGATCTGCGAACGGGGCCACATGAAGCCCTCGTTTGGCTCACGGAGGTCAATGTAATATTAATTTTTATAAATGCATTTTTACATTTAGATGAAATAATCCAATAATAAGTGTAATTTATCGAGTTAAGCATTCTAATTATTTTATTGATAAATGAAAATTAAGTGTATATTAATTATTAATTTGTAGCCTTTTATAAAAAGCCTTATTTTCGGTGGTATTAGACGCAACCAATGGCAACACCGCTGTCTTTTCACCTCTCTGCTCCTCGCACACAAATCACTCTTTTATTCTATAACCTGCCGAAGGGGTTTCTATATCCATACTCCCATGATGGAGGACGGGTGGAATTTCCTAGGCCTACGAATTGGCCTGATCAATGGTTGGTGGCAAAACACTACTACCCTTCTGTCTGTACCAGCTGCCCCATCTGACCTCGGGCTTGACAGATATTGTTGTTTTGGTCTTTATATGAATTACATTATCCGTTCGGAGGACGTCACCCACAATTGAAACGGAATGGGTGGCACAATTGATTAACGGAAGAAGATCCTAAGCGGCCATCAAATACAGTAGCGGCCATAATAATTCGGACACTTAGTTTTCCATCACAAAACTTAAATAGCTTCAGAAATAATGATAATAATACATGATAAATTACATATATAAGATAAACCTGGCTATAAGTTGTGCATGTATATTGTACAAATAAGGATGGATGAAACTGCTAGTTACATGCGCAACAGAGCACTTATATTCCAAAACTATAGTGATCAAAATGATCCGGACAGTGTAATTCTATGACTATCTTTGAGCCAACCAACTAATTTAATGTAGTAACTTACTTCCATAAATTCTGAACACTTTCAATCATTACCTTGTCAAGTTTCGAGAGGCAAACATGCCTAGGGTACCCACTACACCTGCCTATAACCAAGAGCTAATTGTTAAGCTACTTCAAGAGGATCTTCTTTTCATCAGAGCCATAGTTGAAAGGATTAAACACCCCAAGAGTGCCGTACATAATATTATATTACGTAACGATACCACAGGTTCATGTATCAGTGGATTTCTCTGGGTAGTCAAAAACAACTAAAAGAGAGATGACCAAACCATCGTCCGTATCTAAAAAAGGGATCGATAAAAGACAGCAGCCAGGATTTCCCGAGAAATAAAGGAAAATATGGGCAATGATATCTCTAAGAATACAGCATCACGTCACCTGACGGAAAGATCTGTAAAATATCGCGCACCAGCATTCATGTCTTTGATCAACCCTAAGAACGAGAAAGCTAGATTATCATTCGCCACTAAGCACGTTCAATGGTCAGAAGACCAATGTTCCACAGTACATTTAGGTGATGAATCGAAGTACAATTTTTCTGGTTCAGATGGCAGGAGTTTCGTTCCGTCGAAGACATAGTGAAAGATTATCTGTGAACTGTGTGAAGAGCAGCGTCAAGTTTGGTGGAGGAAGCGTTATGGTGTGGGGGATAATTTCGGAGGAAGGTACTGGCCCACTTGTCCGCTTGCAGAGAAGAGTGAATGCTCAAGTGTATAAAGAACTTCCGCAAGCACATACTGCGCCCCATATGAAAGTCTCATCTGCCCTACCTGCCATTTTATGCAGGATAATGCATCTTGGCACACGACAAAGTTGGTGAAGAATTTTCTAGGTCAGGAGTAACTAAGTGCCATGGAATGGCCTGTTCATAGCTCGGACCTTTCTCCGATGGAGAATTTGTTGGAGACGCTAGGAGAGAAAAGTAAGGGGAGAAACCAAAATCACCGTCGAAGTACTATGGAAAATATTACAGGAAGAATGGAGAAAAATAACTCCAGAAGAATGGCTTCAGTCGGTGCGCTCCTGTCACATAAGATGTCCATACAAAGTTCTAATTTATTGTAACAACGAAAAATAATTTGTTGAGCAACTTATATCATTGTATCTTCTCATATACGTCTCTTCTGTTATCTGTCCTAGTCATTTTGACTACCATATTTTTGGAATAAAAATGCTCTTTTCCACGTAACTTGCAGTTTCATCTATCCTGACATGTACAATATACATGTACAACTTATAGACCTTCTTATTTTATATCTGTAATTTATCATGCATTACTTACCATTTTTTGGTTTGAAGCTATTTAAGTTTTGTGATGGAAACCTAGATGGAATAATGTTGCCTAAAAACGCCAATTTTAATTTTGACAAAAGAGTAAAACTAGTAGTAATTGATAAAGACAGGCTTCACTAAGCTAAAGGTGGTATAACCATTCCTTAACAAAGGGCACTTCGCCTTTGCTCGAAGATCGAAGCAATGGGACAAAGCTTAAACGCTGCGTACGAAGAGTAGAGGAAGGGAAGGTCTTTGAGAAAAGCAAAAGAGTAATTTGCATAATAAATTTAAGGAATTGAGATAAACCAAACGAATAGAGTCAGTTTGGCAGGAGCCTAAAAAAACTGGAATAAATTAAGCTTGAAAAAGAGATGGAGGCAATTTGAACGAAGCTCGATGCATTTGGGCGGAAGGCCGCGCAGGCAGAAAATTAAATGGTAGGGAAGATGGGTATAAATAAATATGGAAGTAAATGCAGAAATATGAAAGTACACAGTCGCATTAAATGATAGGGAAGATAGATATAAATAAATATGGAAGTAAATGCAGAAATATGAAAGTACACAGTCGCATTATCAATTTGTTATTGATGTCCGGTATTTATATGAGTCAGGAAATATAGTGTTATCAATCACCAGACTGGCGCATCATCTCCATTTTCAACTAGGTTCAACGTGACATCTTAAAGAGATTTATTTGTTTTAAATTATATCCCACAAACGTCAAATAATACCTAAGAATTATATGTCGCATAAACTAAAAATTTAGGAATGACATTTATAAGCTATTTATGAAGCTCACTGTAGAAGTCTAGGTACATCCATACATTAGTGTATACATAAATACACCGACACAGCTGCGTGTCCCTCCCTTATTCCAAATTCACCTATTGCATTGAATCCCCTCCACCCCTTTTCGCACCTTTGAGACAACCAAATTTGCGGCCGGCCACACAGGAAAATGTCTGCCTCAAAGGACACCTGCTAGTCGACGAAGGTCCGAGTTTTTTCGCGCCGTCGTAAACCGCGACGTGGGACGAGGAAAGATCGCATGGCCCCGATGTGTGAAGGATTTGGTCTGTCCTGGCAGCAGTTAAAAGGTCGTTCGCGCAGCGATACGGATTTTATGAGAATTCGGTGCTCTCTCTCGATTTTTGCTCATGAGGGAAATAAAAGGGAAAATTCTCCCTGGAGTTAAGCAGAAGATCTTGGACCTACGTTGTGTGTGGAGCTAGCCCCACATGGAAACAGTTCACCCGTTGCAAGAAAGGAACTTCGGGGAATTGGTTGTTGCCGTCACGGTACTTGTAAGTGCCAAACTTCTCGCATACCCCTCCCCCCCTTTATAGTTAAGGTTTATACAGGATCTCCCTCTGCGGATTACTCTAGACGCAGCTAGGTAATCATTTTGGCTACCCACTCCAGGAGCTAATAATCGGAACGAACACTTCGAGGAGAAGAATTCCGAATTGAGTCACAGTCTGACTCGTCTTCGCGATCCGGTCTAGGATCATTACATCAGGACGCCGGTCTAGGATCATTACATCAGGACGACGGTCTAGGATTACCAACTATTCGGTAACCTCGGACGACCAGGCTAAGGGTGAGCATCGTCGGAAGAAGAAGACATTCACCTTCACCCTCCAAATACTTTCGAACTCCAAGGTATCGTTAAAATGAATTATCCCCTCCCCTAACTTCACCGGTTTAACCGTTAACTAGAATTTCCATCCCAAGCCCATAACCTCGATTATTTCAAGTGATTAATTCAGTGCTTAATTCTAATAATATTATTCAATTCATTCTGTCGGGTGCAATTAAGGCGCAAGCATCCTAGTACGTAGAATTCAAGTGTAATCCTCACGACATTATATAGACTAACTTATTCAGTGCGAAGATTAATCCTATTTATACCTATATACACTGTTTCATATTTCTAATTCATATATATTAAAGATTATTTTTGTATCTGTGTGTTTAACTATTTTGGATGATCCTTTGGCAATTAATAAGCAATCCACTCGGCTTAATTCTCAATATTACCTAAGTCCACCCATGACTGGCCTTTACTGAGTAAGAACACACTCAGGAGATCATTATCTTAACTTGATCAAAAGGGACGCACCAGGGTTATCCTGATTCACCGGATGTGGCTACGGGAGGTGTATTGGCTACACTTCACGTCCACTTCACCTTGGTACGGGATTATAATATATGCCTAGGAAGTGGGACTGGGATTACCCACTCACTAAACCTCGCCACTCACCATAATGACTAATTAGATCGGGGTTGTCAAGTTTATCACTTCCGAAACGCGTCTCAGAATTTCCGACGAAACAAATCGAAGCAAATGACTATTTAAAAAACTACTACTAATAATAATATTTGTAGGAAAAAGCATTATTTTTGACTAATAAACGAAATCGAATTGAGTATACATATATATTAAGACCAATATACTCTACCCTTAAATGAACTATGATCAGAGAAAAAATTCACGTTCCTACCTCTATTCCCCAATAACAGAGAATAACACATACCAATCTCCCGGCTTTAATGCAAAATTGTTGTCTTCTAAGGATTATTATCTCCTAACATTTATTTTTAACCCTTCACCTGATAAATAATATGAGTAAATGGATTCCTATAGCGTTCTACCTCATTCTTTATTTTAAAATTCGATAATATACTAATAATTTTTAGTAATAGTTCTGGTGAATAGATTGTTTCTTGTTTAAATGTCATCTGATAATTTGGCTGAGATATTTTTGCAATTTCGTCGCTTATACTCTTCCATTCATCCATATTACGGGACTGAGAGGAGGATTTAATTCATTTTGGGGACTAACAGATGAAGTCCAAGAAGATGGTTATTATTGAACTCACTTATTCTCCTTATTCCCATTGATATAGTTTAATTCATAATTGATTTGACTATTCTGTTGTCTTTATTTCGTGGTTTTACATGTCTCAGTACTTAAAAAAATTGTTTGGGATTCAAGTGGAGTGCTTTGGGTTTACAGATGCTTATGAGGTTTTGACCCTAACGACTGGTCCACCTCGTAACTCAGGGGGTTGCATGATATTGTTAAGATTTGATTGCGGATCACCGGAGGGGGCGGCGAAATGGGAGAGGAAGAAGGTTTGCAGTTAGGTTTTCAAATATTCGTTTGTGATTTTCATTTCATCTATTCTTTGTTTCCTTATTGTATATCATGTTTGGCTTCTGTGAATTGGCATTGAAAGATGATGTTGACAGTTGATCTATTTTCCATACATATGAAAGACTGTCCATAAAGGATTTTTTAGCTTTCTTTGATGGTACTCGTAAATTGTGTCATCAATATAGTTTTGGGGTATTTTTTTAAGGAACATAATTTACAAATAATTCTTTTTTAGTCGCGGGTGACTCTACATCTGACTATGTCGGCCGGTCGGTCCCCATTTTGCTCCTTTTTTTTTTGGTAATAGGATTGTAACTATTCGGCAGATTTTAACGAAATTTGAAACCGTTATGTTGTTTTACATTCTATTTCGAATAATATAATTGCCAAAGTCCTCCCAAAGTTAGCCGGGGAATTATTAGGCAATAACATCATAACTATTCGGCCGATTCTATCGAACTTTGAAACCCTTATGTTGTTTTACATTCTCTTTTGAAAAATATAATTGCAAAGGTCCTCCCAAGGTTAGTCCAGGAATTATTAAAGTTTTGAAGGTCGTAAGGTCATAAATCAGAATAAGTGAGAGCAGGAGACTTTTGATCATCAAACCTTGTTAATTCTAGGAAGAGTTTGATGTGAGTAGAGGCTATAATTTTGGAAGATTTCTTTTTCTTCCTCTTGCTCTCGCCTCCTGAGCCTTTTGGGGGGTAAAGGTGAAGGTCAAATGTTTTAAACTGAGGATAATTAGGGCATTGTTGTGAAATGTTGAAATGAGAATAAAAGGGATGGAGGTGTGATATAATACAATGAGAATAAATGAAGTGTGGATGTTGTATCGAAATGGGGATAAAAGACGTGTTGGTGGGATTTGTCTGAATGGGATAAAGGAGGTTTAGGGGAGAGACAATCAAATGAAGATAAAATATGTGTAGATGTAATAAGCTGAAATGGGAATAAAGAGAAGGTAGTTGTGAAGGAGTGAAATGAGAATAAAGGAACTTTAGTTGTGATGGGCTGAAATGATGATAAGGGATGTGTATGTGTGATGCGCTGAAATGGGGTTAAAAGTGTAGGTGTGACAGTGTGAATGAAGATAAAATGGGTGTAGTTGAGATGTAGTGAAATATGTACAATAGAGAAAGAGCTTCAATGAAGGACATTTTCGGAGGTCACATAATCTCATCTTGATTTAATTTAGTGTATGCCATTCATTAGATTGCTGTTTCCTGTATTACCAAAAAAATGCATTTAAGGTATGGAAATCGTGGTTCACTCGTTCTTGGCTTCACTTTCAAATTGCTTTTAAAAAGTGAAAGAAAAAAAGCGTGAGTACTTCATCTAAAAATGGTAGGAAAGAGGCTTGGAGGGAAGGTTATGAATCTGGGGGAAGTGGAAATGTGTGATAGGTGCTTAGGTGAAGGAGTAATTAAGATTTCTCGGAAACTATTGACCGGAAAGGCGCTTAACTAATCTAAACCACCGACGAAGATATGAATCGCGGACGAAAGTAGGATGAGATTTTATAAGAGCCTTTGGTGATTTTGAGTTTGGAATTGATGATTGGGGAAAGGCATTTGGAAGGCCAAGCAGAGTAGCAGAACAGCACTCGCTCATCGAGCGCCGGAAATGAGAGTGTTGAGGTTTTTATAACGATGTTCCTGTTGAGAGCAAAATCAGTCTTCTTCTTATACTATTTTTATTGGAAGTGTAGGTCTGAGACAAACCTGCAGACACTAGGAGGGTTGGATCTCTGTGAAGCTTTCGGCTGCCTGGCGGGGTTCATCGAAGCTGCCCGCTTAGGAGATGGACACTATTCGAAGTTAATATAAGTAAAGACGTAGGTTCACACCACGATAAAAACCTCAGAAAAAGAGCTTGAATTTTCGGCGCCAGTATTTCCAGGGCGGGCGAACTCACCTTTAATGCCGGTAGAAGGGCCAAAGCGACGTCCTTAAGAAAAAGAAGAGAGAACTCGGGAGGAAAATGGCCCTGAATTTCCTTTCCACCAAAATGAAAATGCCGGGATATTTGCAGAGAATGATTTGATTGATGCGTCCACTCAGGGATGCCTTAGATGATATTTCCCACCAACATAAAACCTGATCAATATTATTTAAATATTATTATTATCGTTATTATTTTTTCACTTAATATTAACAAGTAAAAATTAACGCGGGTATCTACGACAGAAAGTTTTAGCGGTTAATTTAAAGATGAAATTTTATGAGACTACTTAGGACCTCTTTAAAAAGAGTTATTTGTGGTACCAGTAGGTTCTGGGTAAGAAAAATAACCCCCCCAATGGTTGAGTTAATAGGTGCTGGGTAAGACAAATCCCCATGGGCTGGGCTTTGGGGAAAAATCTCTTTGAATTCCATGCAAAATTCGAGCCATGATTTTCCTGGTAGGGATTAGAAAAGTGCTTTAAATCCCTTATTCGCTTCTATAAATGACAAGTGTATTCGGAAACTACTCTGAGAAGGTGCTCATAACAACTGATCTTAAATTAAGTTTCGTTATCAAATAAATAACTGACATCGATGTTTAGAAAAAAGAACCCCGAAAAGGACAATTTCTTTTATCCATATTAATCTCCCTAAATCTTGACAGTTTGAGAAATGGTAAAAGGCTTAAAAAGGCTACCTTTGCCTGGATTTAAATCCTACTTTGCCAGCTCTAATCTCCTACCCTAGGTTAAAGCCACCGGAGGCCTACTCTACCAACGCAGGCGTATTCTTGTCCTCCATAGGCCTTTTTATAGGTTGATAAGCGAGGGGATTTGGGGGTCTTTTTTAGGCACCGATGACGTCTGACATTAGTGTACCGGGGTCGTGGTTTATAGGATTCTTTTGAAAGGAAGAATGAAAAGGGGAGGATTCTCTCTGGACAGATATCCTGTGGCGAGGCCAGTAAAATCGTGGTTAAAAATCTGACCATTCATTCTGTTGTTCTTGTGCCTTACGCCTTACGCTTTATGCCTTACGTTGGCCTGATTTTGGCTCTTTGTTTCGGGGTGTAACTATATGATGACAAAAAGGCACAGGGGCAAGTCTGAGATCATTCGCAACCCTATCAACCAATCAGTTTAACCCAATAACCAGACACCATCTCAAACTATGACCCCCAAGTTCGGTTCCATAAATGAAAAAACCTTCACAATTTCAAATTTATATACACCAGTGGACATTTTATAAGCTGAATCATGAAGAAATTTATGCTCATTGCAGTATAGATTTTATGATGGATTCATATCATAAAAACAAGAAAAGAAGGCTGTAAATAGCTGATCAATAGCCTATACGAGGAAGCTCCTGTTCCTATCACCCAGTTCAGTCCCACCTAGCATCCTCATCCAAATATCCAGTCTATTATTAAAATTCCAAAGGGTGGCCGCTTCTATCACATAACTAGAACCTATTCCATTCATCTACTACTCGATTGTAAACCAATTTCTATCAATCTCTTTCTGAAACCTAAACTTGTCCAGCATAAACCCATTGCTAGGTGTTTTATCATGTTCTCTAAAAATAAGAACCTTACCCATGTCTTCCCTATTATAACCTTTTACCCACGTGAAGACTTCAATCAAGTCCCCCTCGGACTCCTCTCCTTTCTAACTTTGAAGTTCAGTCTCCTAAGGTAAGCTCCTCAGGCCATGAATCACCCTAGTCATCCTTCTTTGCAGGGATTCAAGCAAACCAATATTCGTCCTATAATACGGTGACTGAAATTGCATGGCATCAAGTAAGGTCCAACTAATGCCAGGCACAATATCTAAATGACCTCAGCACTCCTATTTCTCAGGCTCCTCCCAATAAACCTTAATCACGTATATCCTTGAAATGTGTGGATTATGCCTGAATGCAATAGTTAGTTATCAGTACTAATTAGTAATTCTCAGGGTGCTGCGTGAGACTACTTCACGGAGTAACAAAGGAACGCTCCGTGTCATGTTTTCTTAAACCCATATCGTCTCTTTGATTGGCATGCAAATAATAAATTGAAATATTTCTTAATTTCTTAGCTAAGAAAAATGCTTATGGCGTAATTTGTCAATTTCCCCTATAAGGTCGTGTATATATATATATATATATATATATATATATATATATATATATATATATATATCCAAAAAGGTGCAGTAGCATACGTGTAACTATAGGGATAAAACCACAGTAATTTTATATGCGAAACCAGGTTTGACAGAAACATCCGTCATCGTCAGTCGCTGGTGGACAAGTGAAATACAGAAGTTGCTTAACGTACAAACACGCAAATCAGTGGCGCTAAGGTGGAAGATGCGAGAATGTAGCGGTATTTTTGAGAAACGGAAGTATGAATTTCTTGCTTATTAAGGTATTAGTATTAAATTGGCCGTAGGAAGTATTAAAGTTGGGAATTTCTTTTATAAGTACCGATTCACTTAAGCGTCGATGTATATAATTGTGTGAATTATATGTATTATTTTATATTATATTATATTTAGAAATAAACTTGAGGAGAGGGCACCACGTCGTATATCGCATTTATGTTCATTGATTCGTTTAGAAAATCTGCTGCTTTCACCGATTAGATGATTTGCATGGGATAAAATAAACTCCCTGTTCTTTATCGATCGATCTATTTTTGGATAAGCTATTTCTGATCGTATTCTCGTACTGAAAGGCAACATTGATGTTGTTGGTCCGTGCCAACTTTTTGAAATTGGGGGGAGTATGGAAAGGTAACATAATATTTGTCACATCTGTTTTCCTTATAATTTGCTGGTGAGTAATAAATGGTTCTGGCTTTATAGCGGCACTTTTCTATGAACCAAAGGGGATATTGCAGTTCAATGAATGCTTGGATGATTGTATTAATTTCGTCTTGCAAGAAACAAGAATCACAAATGCGATATGCATTTGTTCCTGAGAGCATATCGCATTTGTGATCCTAGCAGACTTTTTCGCAATTGGGAAAAACTTTTTTTTGAAGAAAAATTATTCCATTTTTTCTATCAATCTATCTATATCTATATATGTATGTATGTATGTATATATATATATATATATATATATATATATATATATATATATATATATATATATATATATATATAGAGAGAGAGAGAGAGAGAGAGAGAGAGAGAGAGAGAGTGTGAGGGAAAGAGAGAGAAGAAAAAATCAAACTAACGCGTAATTAAATAATAAATCAGAACCTACAAGGAATAATAAGCGAAAATTCCTTGTACTTTAGAAATCTATTTCCTATTTCAAGTTCACTCCTTGATAATGAACTTGAAAGTACTCGGAATTTCCTTATCTCTTTCCTGTAGACTTGGTGGTGAAAGTGGTTGGCACAAGTTCAGGAGAGTTCAACGCTGTCCAGTTAGTAGTAGCGTATCAAAGAGTTTCATTTCTGTACATTCCACACCATTTCAATGCCCACAACTTTACCACTTTCATGCGAACCTTTACGAAAGCTTTCTGGCAGAGATGTGATGCCTTCTTTGATCTCGGCTTTTATTCAATAATGGACTACTAGATTCCTTGCTCTCACTGGTGACCCTTGGGAAAACCCTAATCCCTTATCCCACCAAAGGAATTTATGATTGGTCCATAAGGGGTAGGGGCGCTTGTGAGAACGATATTGTAAGTCTATTTTTTGACTGATAGTTTAAGGCAAATTGTTATTAATTATTTGTAAAAAGGACACGAAAACCAACTAAGGCATCCCCGCTAAATAATTTTTTTTTAAAGTTGTAAAGAAATTGTTAAGTTAGAGGAAGTGAAAATGTGCATCCGGTAAGGCGTGCATCTCATGCCTCTGCCTTCGTTTCGAACTTAAAACAGGACCATATGTGGGGTTGAGGAAAGGGATTATGATGAGAGCGTAAAGGGGAGGGAGTAACATTCCCCGGCAACAAGTTCCTATCTTCAGTTGTAAACTCAGGTTTAGGAACTCCGTTCCATCCGGTGGAGTCCTTTTAGGTTGAATATGTCAGGAAAACACCTGCATACCCCCATCTTCCTTATCACCTTCACGCATGATTGCCTTTTGACCACATATGTCCCCTCATTTTTACCAAAGTCATTTCAAAACAACAAACAATCGACTCATCAGACATCTCTAACACACCTGACCTCTGAGTGCCAAACTGAGCGGGATAAACCACCGTTACCAATGCCAAAAAAAACGAATTCCTTCACCTTATAACACTCGACGCTTTCGGCACAGTTGAGATAATCTTCATTGGTCATGCTGACTGCGAGAGTGTGATAGCAAATATGGAATCGGACAAAGCCTTATGGAATCAAAGCATTGGTTTCTGCGTTAGAATGAGCCAACCATGGAGAAAGTCTTACCACATAAGGAACAACATGTGTGGTTATTCTGATACATTGACGATGAAAGGATAGCCTGAAAACGATGGCATATATTTTTGCAACATGTTTATGATCTTGGGTCGCAACATTAATAGGGAATAAATTTGATAGAGATAAGCGAGCGATTTAGTATAGAAATTGGTTCACTTTCTCTTTACTGAGATTACAAAAAGATGAGGTCTGAAGAGAAACTAGCATTGATTCGTGTACATCCATTCAAGACTTATTTGTAATTTATATAGACTATATTAAATATGCGGCGCAATTTTCGTCACCGTATTATAGGATGGATATTGCTTTGCTCGAGTCTGCGCTAAGAAAGATGACTAAGATGATTCATGGGTTAAGGAGCCTACCTTATGGTGAAAGGCTTAAAGGACTAAACTTACATACGTTAGAAAGGAGAGGAGTCCGAGGGGGACTTGATTGAAGTCTTCACGTGGGTAAAAGGTTTTAATAGGGGAGGCATGGGTAAGGTTCCTATTTTTAGTGAACAGGATAGGACACGTAGCAACGGGTTTAAGCTGGATAAGTTTAGGTTTAGGAAAGAGATTGGGAGAAATTGGTTTACAAATCGAATAGATGAATGAAATAGATTCATTAGTTATGTGATAAAAGCGGCATCCCTGGGGAGTTTTAAGAATATACTGGATATATTTATGGATGAGGATGGTAGGTGGGATTGAAGTGGGTGATGGGAATAGGAGCTGCCTTGCATAGGCTATTGATTAGCCATTTGACGCCTTCTTTTCTTTTTTTTTATATTCGTACTTACAGGTGTTAACCAGAGAAAGGTTTGAAGATGATAGCAATTCGGCGTAACGACTTTGAAAAGTCATTCCAATTAAACCAAAACCGCTGATGTGAACATCAGAACTGTCCTTTATTGTTTCTACATGAACGAAGTTAAGCCAGATTGGGCGTGGTTAGTCGTCGAAAGTACTTTTAACAACAACATGTACTCTTGAGAACCTCTCTTTTTAGTTCGAATTTTTCACTAGACAATTACAATGTCCGCTCCTGGCGTCATCATTTAGGGCAAGATTTTGTGGCTTATGAGTTTCCAAATTTTCTGTTTCGCTCGGCTGCTTTTATTCTTCTGTCTACTTTTCCAGTCTTCTTCACAACCTCTGTATAGATCTTGCTTGAGATTAAAAGAAGGAGAGCGTTATAATGTATAAGAATAAACAGCCCTTATATGTATATCAGTATTTTTGTATTGTATGCCTATATCAATGTTAAGTTCCACATATTTCTATCCTCGAAGTTTACCCTTTTCACTTTGAATTTGATTTATATATATAAAAGTATTTCCAATGAAATTCTACCCATTGATTTTTCAATAAATAAATAAATAGCCTTTATGTAGAAAAGAACTGCTGACTCAATTACCTGGTGCCGGACGGCATGCGGACAATAGAGCCACATGAAGGGGTGTGATTACAAGCTAAGACTCAAACTTGGGATTATGCGTAACCCTGACCCATTGGTTCATCATATTTACTCAAGAAAAACCTAGTAAACATCTAGCAAATAATTACATTTCCACTGAACCATACAGTCCCCTTTCAAGGTGATGTGTGTAAACGCGCTTCCGTCCACACGTATGGGGTGTGTTTGGCTAAAAATCAGATTAATAAGAACCACATTAATCACAGGTTCCCAAACAAGGCTTTACATATCCTTTTGCGGCATTCGGAGACGCCTAGAAAGGATTGTCCAAGTTTTGGTTTGGTGACAAGGCAGACCTCTTATCAGGGTAGACACGCTGCCAGCTCGGACCAAATGCTCCTCCAAGCGACGGGCAATACTTTAAATAAAGGTCTAATGAGACGATGCTAAATCTTATTCAAAAGGATATCCCTCCCGCCACCCTCAATTCGTCTATTTCCCACAATCTTATACCCCAAACCCTTTGTGGGTTCGTAAAGATTTTTGGTGATGAAAAGCGTAAAAAACAAAGGGAATTTGATGCCCTTATAATTGGTTGATTGCTTTAGCCGACGGAAGATGGCGCTATTACTTCGTTGTTATTTCCACAATGTCGTCTCAGAATGGACGAAGCAATTTGAAAGAAGAGGTAAAGTGAAGGAGCAGAGTGGGTCCAGATATAAAGATTAATATAGTTTATTGGCGGAGAATGGATGTTTACTGTTGAAAGAGCAGAGAATGGAGGAGAGAACAGAGATAAACCCAAAAAAGCTTAAGGAAAAATATATAAAAAATATGAATTAAAATGCTATGCATTTCAAACTACCTTAAAAACAAAGTCTGCTGACCAAAAAACGCGTGCCCTCAACAATTCTGATTTATGTCCTTACGACTTTGAAAACTTTCAATAATGCCCGGAGTAATCTTGGGGGGATCTTGGCAATTCTATCATTCGAAAGAGACTGTAAACAACTTAAGGGTTTCAACTTTCGTTACAATCGGCCGAATAGTTATGATGTTATTGCAAAAAAAAACTAATTTCCTGGTTAACCTTGGGAGGACTTTGCAATTATAAGATTTAAAAGGGAATGCAAAACAATATAAGGGTTTCAAATTTCGTTAGAATTAGCCGATTAGTTGTGATGTAATTACCCAAAAGAACTAATTCCCGGGCTGACCTTAGGAGGACCTTACCAATTAAATCATTCGAAAGAGAATGTAAAACAACATAATGGGTTGAAATTTCATTAGAATCGGCCGAATAGCTATGATGTTATTGCCAAAACAAAATAATTCTTTGGCAAACTTGGGGGGGACTTTGAAAATTATATCATTAGAAATATAATGTAAAACAGCATATGGGTTTCAAATTTCGTTTAGAATGGTCGCAATAGTTATGATGTTACTGCCAAAAGAAAATAATTCCCTGGCTAAACTTGAGAGGACTTTGGCAATATATATTTTTTAAGTAAAATGCCGGGCCTTAACTCTTTGTCACACCTCATTTATGGAATTGGAAAGGCGAAAAAATGATAATACCCTAATTGCATAGTCTAGAATAGTATAGCATAGCACATTATATCATAGTATAACATGGCATAGTATATTATAGCATAACATAGTATAGTACTGCATAGTATACCAAAACATAGTATAGTAAAGTATAATATAGTATAGTTTAACTAGTATAATCTTTCTTGACATAGTATATCCTAGTATTGTCTAGAATAGTATAGAATTATATTGCATAGCCTAGCTTACCGTAGGATAACCTACCATAGTATTACCTCACCTAACATAATAAAGACTAGCATAGTATAGACTAGCTTAGATTGCCTAACGTAGTAAATACTGCCTAGCCTAGTATAGTATATCATAGTATAACAGAGTAGATTATGTCATAGCATAGCCTATCATAGTATAGCCTAGCCTAGCATCGGGTAGCCTAGCCAAGCATAGCATAACCAAGTCTAGCCTATAATTCCCTATAATACATAGTAGAACTTACCATACCACACTCTAGCGTAGCTATCACAGTATAGCCTACCCTTACATAGTATAGCTTAACCTGGTATAGTATGACTTACCCTAGGCTAATCTAGTCTAGTCTAGCAGAGAATGTATAGTATGACCTATCTTAGCCTAGAAACCATAGTGAAGCCTATCATAAGATAGCTTAGCCTAACAAAAACTAGCCTAACATAGCCAATACAACCTAGCATATATATGGTAGTAAAGCTTACCATAATATAGCTTATCATAGTATAGTATGGCCTAGAATAGTATAGTATAGTATGGCCTAGAATAGTATAGCATAGCATAGCCTAACCTAGTATAGTTTAGAATAGTTTAACATAGTATTGCATAGCCTATCCTCATACAGCCTAGGCTAGCCTAGCCTTGCAACGCCTAGCATATTATAACCTATCTACCAGAGCCTACCTTACCCCAATCTAGTTTAGCATAGTATATTATAAGCATAGTATAACCTAGCCTAGCATAGTATAAACTAGTCTAGCATAGTATAGCCTAGCTTAGCGTAGTATATCTTATCCAATTCTAACATGGTATATCTTGGCATAGCACATTAGCACACCCAACCATAGTTTAGCCTAGCCTACCCTAGCCTATACTAGCTTAGCATGGTAAACTATAATCTAGCCTAGTCTAGCGTAGTATAGTCCAGTATAGCCTTGCATAGCATAGCATACCCTTGAATAGCCCAGCCTAGTATGTCAAAGCATAAAACGGCTTAAAATCGGATAGTATACCCTAGAGTAGCCTAGTATACCCTAGCCTAGTATAGACTTGCATATATAGCCTAGCATAGTATATATTAGAATAACCTAGCTTAGTATAGTATACCTGAGCCTATCACAGTGCATCCTGACCTAGTCTAGTCTAGCTTATCAAAGTATAGCCTAGCCTGCCTAGCAGAGTATAACCTAACCTATCTTAGCGCAGCCTACAGTTGTATATTAAAAGTTAGTTTAGCCTATCTTAGCTTACCCTAGTCTAATATAGCGTATCTTAGTATCACCTAGCTTAGCCTAGTTTACTGGATTCGAGACTAGTATATTCTATCCTATCCTATCCTAACCTAGTTAGCATATTCTAGCCTAGACTAGAATAGAATAGCCTAGTATAGTATATCGTAGCCTACCTTACTCTACCCTACCCTAATTAGTATAGTATATCATAGTATTGTCTAGCCTAGAATAGACTATTAGATCTTAAACTAACCTTGAGTAGCATGCATAACATAGCCTAGCCTAGCCTAGCAAAGCCTCGCTTATCCTAGCCTGGTATCGCTAAAACTAACTTAGCATACCATAGCGTAGCCTAGCCTAGTATAGCTTAGCCTAGCCTAGCATAACCTAGCCTAGCATAACCTAGCCTAGCATTAACTATCTTAGACATATATAGCCTATACTATACTCTTATACCCTAGTCAAGCATAGCTTATTATTCTCCAGCCTAACATACTATATGCTATCCTAGCATAGCATATTATAGCCTAAATTAGCATAATATATCTTACACTTTTACATTATATCCTAGCATAGCTTAGCATAGTATAACCTAGCCTATAATAGCCTAGCATAGCATAGCCTATTCTAGACTTTCCTAGAGATTATAGCATATTATAGCCTAGTCTAGTCTAGCAGAGTATCGGCCGAAAAGTTATTATGTTATTGCCAAAACAAAATAATGCCTGGGATAATCTTGATAGGACTTTTGCAATTATATCACTTGAAAGATAATGTAAAACAACATAATGGTATTAAATTTCGTTAGAATAGGCCGAATAGTTATGATGTTATTACCAAAACAAAATAATTCCTTGGCAAACTTGGGAGGACTTTGGCAATTATAGCATTCGAAAGAGAATGTAAAACAACATAAGGGTTTCAAATTTCGTTCGAAATGGCCGAATAGTTACAATGTTATTAAAAAAAAGAAAAAAGCAAAACGGTGACCGACTGACCGACATCGTCAGATGTAGGTAGAGTCGCTCGCAACCTGACTCGCACGCGACTAAAAATATGGACTCAAATGATATGCATTTCAAACTACCTTCTAAGTTTAAACTCTTGCACTTAATTAACATCACAATTACAAAACTGTAAGGCAGGGGCAGGCAACCTTTTCAGAGTGAGATCCAGATGAGACATTTGTGAGCAAGCCGCGGGCCGCCGGAGTAACAAACGAATATATATATATATATATATATATATATATATATATATATATATATATATATATATATATATATATATATATATATATATATATATATATATATATATATATATATATATATATATATATATATATATATATATATACTAGAATACATTATACAAGAATTTTATTGAAAAACATACAAATCAGTGAAACGGCTGGTGCTGCGCTTGCCATGAAGAGGTGTTTCAATGAATGGCTCGATGGATGAGGTAGACAACTGAAGAATGTCATTGAGGTGGCGGTCCGAGAGTTGCGGGCGAAGGTGAGACTTCGTGTACTTAATTTTGGAGAAGAGCTGTTCCCAACAGTAGGTGGAACCAAACATAGCCACGATGCATTGAACATGCGCAATGTATTTTGGATTTTATTTTTGAAGCCTGGGGTTTCGCGGGCCGGATTGCAATATTAATACCGAGCAAGGTGGCGGGCCAGACACTAGGCCTTCGTGGGAGGGAGGTGGCCCGCCCCTGCTGTAAGGTATGTACCCAGATATGCCATTCTAAACCTTTTCTTAAATTCTCGGATCACAGAAACTAATCTTAACAAAATGATCATATTTACCGGAATTTCGTGTTTTTTGCTTTTATTTTAGCCAGTTTAAGCTAATGTCTTTCGCCTATCTCGAGCTGAGTTAGAATCCTTCTATACACTGTCGCAGGCCATTTTTTGAAAATAATTTTCTTTAATAATTATTAAAACAGGTAATTGAGGGAATATGTAATTATGAAAACAGGTAATTAGCCGAATATATAATAATGAAAATAAGTAATTAGGGGAGTATATAATCATGAAACAGGTAATTAGGGGAATATATGAATATGAATACAGGTAATTAGATGAATATATAATGATGAAACAGGTAATCAGGGGGATATATAATTGTGAAAACAGGTAATCAGGAGATTATATATTAATGGAAACAATTAATTATGCTAATATAATTATGAAAACAGGTAGAGGAAAATATAATTATGAAAAACAGGTAATTAGGCGAATATATATTATTATTAATTGTTAAAAGGCAACTAAATATAACCGTATCAATCCGCAAAATGTTAAATGGGTAGAGCTGCTGGTTTAGGACGCTTCTCTCGTGAATAATAATCCCATGAAAGCACTGATTAAACTTGAATCGGGGAAGACGAAATGATGTTTGGTTCCTCTTTTGTCCAGGCTGAGACAAGAAATGAAATGGGATGGAGAGTTTGTGTGGTGTATAAGTAGGCGTGGGCGATAAAGTACTGTCGGATTAAAAAAAGGCACCGTGTTATGGTAGGGTAAGCGTGTATAAGAGTTTGAGACCGTTACTGCTGGAATTGCAGTATTTTGTAAGAAGTTATTTGTGTTTGAAAGATGTGTATGGTTCCTGTGAGGACAGAAATTTAAATGGAGATGAAAGGTTTTGCTATAATAGGCAATGGTAATAGATGTAGAGAAAAGGAGAAAAAAAAAGGGGTATGATATTGTGTGTATTGGCAGGAGAGGAGAACCTGATGAGAGTACGGAAAGGCGATATATACTAGGAGAAGATTGGAATTATGTGGTTCAAGGGATGAAACCCGTCGTTATGTGACGCGAAAGATCTCGTTGCCATGGTAAAGGAAAACCTTTGAAAAATGTCATGACCGAACCCAGTAATATAGCCGGCGGTGGTTGGTCAGATGGTTTTCTGAGTCACTCACCCCCACTCTTTTTCCATTCTATTGGCATTCACGTATACCATCGTCCACACAGTGTGTAGTATGGCTTTAGTGACGATTGCTCTTATTTCCTTCTTCTTCTTCTTCTTCTTCGGTAATGATGATATAGTATGGTCTTTGCAATGAAAAACATTTATGCCCTCCCCCTTCTCCTTTATAAATACAAGGACTCAGAGTCCAATGTTTTATCAGAGGAAGAAAAAATAAGTCTCAATCGAGATTCGAACTTGCGACCTCACGCGTTTGAAGAGCGGTCGACAAGTCGCAGGTTCGAATATAGGTTGAGGCTGATTTTTCATATTTCTTTTATTATATTTATGACGGTTTGACAAACATTTCTAGAAAAGGGTTGCCATATAAGGAGAGGAGTGTTATTTTTGCAAGCTTGGCTGTGATGCAATGTTTTAATAGGCCATTGAGTATAGATGCTCTTTCATGTGTTTTTTTACCTACGAATTTTTTACGGCTTTTTGCTGAGAGTTAGTGTGTCAAAAAATGGATATCCCTAATATACGAGTGTAACTAGGTTGTATCAACAAGTCTTAAATGTATAGAAAAGAGGCATGGGGAGGGGAAACTGCGAGGAAAGTGATTAGGATGTAAAGACACCAGGAATAGAATAAGGATTATTTGAATGGAATCTCTTAGGAAATCTTCTAAGAGGGTTTATGGCAAGGAAACTAATTTCTAGAAAACCTCAAATATATTTTTGTTTATCGTCGGAAACCCCGGAAGCAGCATCGTTAGGAACTTTTAAAGAGGTTGCTAAAAACGTGGTTATAGCTTAAGTATAAAAATGAGGAACCTATTTGAGACGCTAGCGAAAGTAGGGTTCGCAACTCTCCTAAACAGGATTTCCATTTTTCGCAAGGTAGGGGCTCTTTCAAAGAAAAGGAGTAACTGGCATCACGAGGCACGGAAGAGCGGAACTGATGGCACCTCCTTTGAAGGTCAAACAAAAATTAAACTGACATATCTATCCTGTTAAGTAAAAGGAAACATCAGTCTGAGCTCTTAAATATTTAATTAAAATACTTTATTTTAATATATTAATTCTTTTTAGGGAAGGTAATAGATGTTTAGGAAATTAAATAGGAAATAGGCTCCATTCGACAATAGCTCAAAGAGGTGACGTTTGCTGAGAGCCATAAACCATAGACCGGTAAAAGTTAAAAGGAAGAAATTGAACATAGACCCGATAAAAGAGATGCAAGAGATAAAGGGAAGTAAAAATAAATACACCATAGATTGATTGAGATAGACAAGAAGGAAGAGACATACTAAAGGAAAACAGAGAGAAATGGAATATTTTGTTGAGACAAAGAAGAAAAAAGGGCCAACGCAGAGAAAAAGATAACAGTCCATGATAGAGGCGGTCAGAAATAAATACTCACCAGAAATAGATACAGATAGAAATAAAGAATGAAGAAACATTCCCCGAACAAACAGAGGTTTCGTCAGTGATTAATCAGGATTTACCTGTATTTATTCTAAGGCGACGGGTAGACAGCAAAGGATCCTCGCCTCCAAAATCAACACGCTTCATTTCGAGACTTCACTTCGGCACGACAAGTTACTTCTTTCAACCTTTTTTTCCTTATGCTGACATTAAGTGACAAGAGTGAACACTTGAATGATAATACTCATCTATCCCTAATCATAGAAAATGCGACTAATAATGCCTCCAATGTTACTGATATTGAGACGTAAAACTGGACCACGATATTGCGCTCCTAAGGATTCCTTGTTCTGGTTTGACCAGGAAGAGAAACATTTCTGAATAGTCTAAGAGCGAAGGAAGGGTAGGGAGAAACTTAGGAATTTACTCATCGTTCCTTCAGTCATTATTTATGTTTTTCTACATTTTTTCATCTGTCTGTGCGTGCTTATTTTGGTGTACATGTTTAAGTCTTTGTTTCTCTTTCCTTCCCTCTATCTATGGTTACAACTTTTGTAAAGGAAATGGATAGGAACTATTAGGATCAAACACTGAAGAAGGGAGGATTTTACAGGAGTGAAAGTGGATCAAGAATGGCAAAAACACTCAAAATAGGATTAAAGAGAATAAATACTATCATACCATAAAGGTGAAGGCTTTCGCCTCGATTGATGGTAACCTCGTTGCGGTCTTTTGGACGCGAACCTGAGGATGCACTTGAGAGAAGGAGGTGAGGAGATGGGTACAGTGTCTGATTAATTGACTCGGGTCACCCGTTCAAACCTCAAGGTTAAGATCATACCTTGTCCAGTAGCCCGGAATAGATACTTGGGCCTCAGGTTATCATCCGTGTCTGGTTGGAGTGGGTAGGCACTAGTCAAATTAATAATAATACAGAAAATGCCTAAGAAGAGGAATTTGTTCCTAGGAAACAAGAGAGCCAAAAAGGCTTGAAATTGACAAGTTGAAAAGTTTAGATAGAATTAGAAATAGCCTAGAAATGGAATATGCTCCACCTCAAGCTATTAAGAGTGCCCAAACCACATGAGTGCCAAACAGGTTGTTACGCAGTAACTAAATAACCGTTAACGGTATTCATTGCTGTTCGGTTCCGTTTGGGGTGGTCCAAATGACGTGGATTAGAGAGGCAATGAGGCAATTTGACACTCCGCTTCCTGATCCTCTCCGATTAAAGAAAGCGCTTCACGCATCTTCACGCAATCAGAAGGCTTCCTCCCATCAGGAGAAAACTCCTCTTTCAGCCTTCCCGATTTGACCCACGCCAATCGGCGGTGCACCCAGTATAACGTTTCGCACAGGAGGTTCTATCTAAAGGCAATATCACATACATAGTCAATCACAACACCACTGTCTTTTCCAGGCTGCCTTTGCACCACACATATCCTGGAACCTGCCGAAGGAGGCTCCATATCCTTAGGCCGATGATTTGGAACGGGTGGCCCTTGAGCCACGAAAGATTTTTTACCCTCGACGGTTGGTGGAAATACACAGTACTACCGTCTCTCCTGGACCTTCTTCCCAACGAGGACGGACCCTTGGTGCCTTCGAGCTTGCCCGCGAGTGTCAGTCTAATCTTTATATAAATTTCATTATCTGGTCGGCACCTCGTCCACAATTGAAAGGCGACGGATTGGGAGGGGGGGCATTTAGCCCCTAACCTCTTTCCCTGATCATTTTCGATTGAGGACCGGTTCTCTTATTCTCAGCCCATAGTCCAATATGACACAATGTAGTCAGAGATAATTCACAGAAATATCCTTTTTTTGCTAGAAAAAGTCACAGGAAAGAAAGTCATTTTGTATCTAAATGCCGTAAACAACTATTTTAAAACTAATACATGAGTTCTATATACTAATATTATTTAGAAATGAGGCAGGAAAATTGTATTTAGGTTCTTAATCTGATGAAACTAAACATTTAAGGTTAGAGTAGTTTTGGTTAAGTTTGGATTGGTTTGGTTAATAAGTTCGGCCTGTGTATTATGTCCCCTTTTCCTCTTTCGTCTACTACCTTGTTTTTGTGTATCTACCCTTCTTTCGTCTTTTTGCCTTCTTTGTCTGTCTACCAGATCGCTCTATCGTCGGTCGAATTTCTCTTTTATTTTAGTTTGTTTGAGTATTTTGGTTTGACTGTCCTCACATTTTGAATACAAGCCCCTTGAGACGTTCGTGGGACGCGTTTACAACTCTTTCCCAGCTACTTGTGGTTGGGGTTGGGGCGTATGTGGTGAGATTAGGTGGATACACATTTTGAAACATAAGCAAAGAGGGGAGGGGGTCTCTCAATCTTGGGCTTGTTCCTTCTGTTGGGTCTGGTTTCTTAGGACGAGCAACCTCTTACGCACAGTGAGAAAAAGGATCAACGTCGCGTTCAAAGTAGCCGTCATCTTCTTAAGCTTTCTTTTCTCGCCTTTCTTTAAGAATTTTTAATATTGTGTGTGGTAACGGGAAAGTCATTTCAAGCTCGTTTTGAGTCGGACAGGTTGTTTTGTCGTGTGTTCCATTTATCATCAAATATTTTTACGTTACTGGAAACTGGTTCTCCTCTGTCTACTTTCAAATCTTTTAAAAATTCATTTCAAGCTGCAACGTTCACTCCTTTCAAATTCATTAAATTATCGAATTATTAAACTCATTTTATTATTCTAATAATAATTTCATCTTAGTTTGGTTATGACTTATGTTTTTTTATCAAAGTTTTTTATAATATCCAAAAACAAAATGGTGAAGTTCAGAAATAAATAAGTATCGAAATTTTGCGATTTTTTTTAAACCCAAAGAATTACAAATGGTTAAGTTCAGAAAATTTATTTTTATATATCTTCTATTCTATAACTCTATATTTTAGTAACGTAATATTTTGAAAGGGGGGAAATTTAGTTTAGAGTTCCTTTTTAAAATTATTATAATTGGCGAAGTTCAGAAAATTTATAAAAATTTAACCATGGCTGCTTTTTTTCAGATTTTAAATATTAATCGTAGTAGCGAAGCGCAAGCTCCCCCCGTAGGGGAGAGTGGCGAAGCCATTGCCTGGTCTTTAAATATTCAAGGAAACCAATTCCCCTTTTCTGCCACTATCCACGAACTAACGAGAGAATTTGGCACCCAACTCGTCTTAAAGCATCTCTGGAGAAGTCATTTAACTCTATCTAAAACGATCAATCCGAATATTACCTACTCTAAAGCCTTTCTTAATCAGTAGAGACTACCTCCTTACATCGAGGAAGGTCGATATTAACAGGTTAGGTTAAGTGAGGTTATATTAGTGTTTGGTAGGTTTGGTTTGCTTGGGTGACTTTCTTTTGAGAACCTTTGTTCCAAGATTCGGTCAAAAGGAGTAGAAATTCCTTTATCCTTGGTTTGACGAGCTTTCCACGTTACTCTCTTGCCGTCTGTACTTATCCACGAATTAATGTGTCAGGTATAGTATGGTCACTTTCGGGGGCGGGAAGATTGTTTCCAAACCCTGCCCGAACGTGCGAAATTTGCGTGCCCTCCCCCCTCCCAATACCTGTAGAATCTGCGGCTGTATATCGTCCACATATTTGGAATTCTTCTATTTTCATCTCTTTCTTTACAGACTTCCCCTGACACCTTTCGGTGGGAGATGCTATCGTTGGTTTTCAGCGACGTGAGTGGACAGCTTTGATTACATGGAGATATAACAAGGTCAACAGACCTAAGTCGCGTGCTCTCAATTATTCTGACTTGTGGCCTTCAAAACTTTCAACAAGTGGGGCAATCCGACCCATAGTTCGTTTTCTTTTAATATTTTCCGGATTAACGGTGGGAAGACCTTGGCTATTATATACCTCGTAATAGAATTTGAAACAAAATAAGTGTTTTAAATTTCGTTAGAATCGGCTGAATAGTTTTGATGTTATTGCCAATGAACACATTGAAAAGTAAAATGGTTACCATCCGACCGACCAACCTACGAACCGACATAGTAACACAGCGATTTGTTGCTCTAACAAACGTACGGCAAAAGGGATCGTCTCACTGTCGAATCAAATAAACCGTCAAAGCGACTGTTTCGGGTGGTGAAAAATGGCTGTAACCGCACTTTTTTGTGAATTTAAAGAGATTAGGACATAAAACTAATTAGACAGTGAATTAAAACTCATGTTTTGGGTCTTATTCCTATAATAAAAATCTTTTTCCCATATATTAATTAGCTCTTCGTAATATTTAGTACCGTTAATAACAGACCAAAGACAGAAGTAAGAAGCAATATTGTCCCATTTTTTGCTAATTATCTCGAAAAATACGCCAAGAGTCGTCCGGATCAAGAAAAAGGTCAGTAGGGAACCTGAAATTACTTATAGGATTCCTACTTGATGCGATGGTTTCTCCATGAGGGAAAACTTCAAAACAAAATAAAAGATAATCGATAAAATTTGCGTATTCACGCGTGTACGTCTTTTTCAACACAGGCATAGGCGAGGGAGGACATGCAGGCATAACAAAAAAAAACACAATCAATTGGATATTAAGTACAAGAATCGATGTAGGCCTATCCAGAGTTAAAACAGTGACATTTGCCCATATACGAGTACATACATTGTATGCGCATGTGTATAGTGTACATATGTAAACACTTACTTGCTAAATGCGTTTACAAATCAATTTTTCGGACATTTCCTTATATCTCAATACAAGAATAATATGCTTAGAGCTTTGCTAAGCAAACGAAGCCTACCCATTACACTTTAATCCTAAGCTATAAAAATTACCCTGGGCCTTAAAAACTTCCTTTACTATGGTTCATAGAATCAACAACGGCCCTCCTTCAAACCCTGGTCTCCCAACCCCCCAAATACATAAATACTACTTATCTTGTGTCAGAAAGAAATTTTCACGGGACCGTGTTTATCAACCCAAATCTGCGCGAGGCTAGATTCTGGAATAACACCCAGGAAAAACGCAGGTTTTTCTCCATATTTGTTTACCGAAGTATTCAGTTTATGGCTTTCATTTCTTGGTCATCGTGTTTTATTGACGATTTTCTTCCTTTGCATTTTAGTTGCTAACTTATTTGGATTTCGGTTTTATTAAGGGAAATGTGATAATTAACAGGATTCACGGGGCATATGAAAGACTTTAGGAAAAAAACGTGAAAATGAAGGGGGGGAAAAGAAAGGAAATTAGGGTCTCAGAGTGGATCTGTTTTCTTATTATGGCGCAATTTCGTCTCATCAGCCAGATGGCTGAACGGCCAGTTACACAAGTGATTAGGCTTTGTCATCTTTATTATTACGATATCTTTTGTTTTGTTTTTAGAAGCATAAGCATTGTTTTCAACCTTAAAAAATGAACTTCCTAGAGAAAGAACAATGTCTGGAAGGTTTTACGAGTGCAGTTGGTTTTCGGAGGGATTTGCAGGGAAACGTGCGAGTGTTTCATGTATGTAGTTCCTGTAAGATGGGCAAAAAAATTATTATCTATAATTATCTATGACTAATCTTAATCACTCGCAGAACTTTAAAGATCCAGAAACAGGTGCCCACACAAACCAAATAGAGTCGCTTTGGGCCAAGGCGAAAATGAGGAATAAAAAAGAAAGTGGAAGTGCTCGCTCTCTGATCTACTCCTATATGTGTGATTTTTATGGAAGAAACGAAATAAAGGAAAAGACTTAGTTGCTCAAATTTACAAAGACAGTGTAGAGTTTTATTTATTAAATAATGTTTGGCTTTTACATTTTTTAACTTTCCTTAGCTTTTATTTTTTTTTTTTACTTTCTCCTTATTCGCACCCCCAATCCCCAAAATAAATATAAGATAGGAATGATCCCATCTCTCAATTCCCGCGCATGAGAAAGGCAGTTGAGTGTCCTCAGCCGGTCGTTCAGCCATCTGACTGAGGAGACGAAATTACGCCATAATAAGAGAAAAGGATCCCTCAGAGTTAATACTGGACTACATACCCATGAATCCCATCATAGATTTGGTGTTCATACTTGCGAACTTTTCGTTCTAACATTCTTTGTTTGGTTCAACTTGTCCTAAATGTATTTAATGCTCTCACCCACATCTAGCAACTACACAGCGTCCTAAAAAAATATTGTTTGGTTCTCTCCCATTCCAAAACACCCCTATTGTATTACTTTCATTTCCTTTTCTAAATCATTAATTCCTTTCAGCGGAAAAGTACATGTCATTTCTCAAATCGATAATATAGGGGCAATGACGAAGGACCTCAACAATAATGCATACTGGGTCCAGTTAAAGGGGAGACTACTCGGAGCGCAACTCTCCTAAGCCAATTATGAAACAAATTACAAGAAAAAAATATTATTTCAACTATTATTATCCGTATGTGTATAACCATGTAGAAAAGATAAGTAAAACCAACAAAATTGTAAAAAAAAATAATATAACCTTTCGTTGGCGGTTGGAAACAAAAAGATAATTTTCTAAGTTTTATCGACAATATCACTTAACTGTCATCATTATCGAAGGTCATCATCATCAAACGGACCATTGGATTTAATTAATGAAGCTTCTTTCAGCATTTTTATCACGCTACGGACAGATCAGAGTGACCAGGATTTGTTTACCTTTGGAGGCGATTTGTCGCTCAGGTCAGCGTTGTAATTGGCCCTCAAAAGGAAGGTCTCCATTTCAAGATCTAAATGAATTTCCACACCGAGATAAAACTTAAATTGGGGTAAATTGGCAGAGGACAGACAATGAAACAAGAATAGTATTTGAGGGAGGGAAGTTTGTGTACAAAGGGGGGGTTATTTAGGGGAGGAAAAAAAAAGATTGAGTGAATAGAAATGGAGAATATTTTCTTCAGCGACAATATGGCGACTTTAGTCATCGTAATCATTGTATAGCCTAATGTTTGTATAGATTAAAATACAAACAAACCCAAGACAACCACAAAACAAATAAACAAACAAAGCCCAATGAAAAAATAAAACAAAAAGAACCAAAACAAGCAAGAAGAAGGAGGAAGACGCTCAGGCGCGCCTCCGCCCGGCGTATGAGAAAGCGACCAACAGGAGAATCGAATAAAATGGAGTATAAAGAACAAGAATGGTGAAGTGGATAAGGATAACAAAAACTACAATATCAGATTTTATCAACCTTGAATACAGGGTTAGGGAACCATCGAGAAAAGAGTTCGTACAAAGAGCACAGGCACTCAAAAGTCCGCTCTCGAACGCCTTAGAAGAAAGGAAACAACAATTTTAAAGGAATTAGAAAGGATTAAGAAACAGTTCCTTTAAAGGCTTCGAAAAATTACATGGTTGTACTACATATATTTTCTAAATGAAACCGTACCTACGCTCACTTAACCCAAATATAAGAACATAGAATCACTTTCTGAGGGTGAGGTATCGAGGAATGGGAAGTGAGAAGGAAAGTGATGCATTGAGACTTGATCCAATTCCCCAAATGGCGAGAAGCATAAGTCCTTTTAAAATAAAGGAAAAACCAAAGGTTTTGGAAAAGGATTTGTTAGTAGAATGATGAAATTAGGTAGAATGATAATGTTAGGAACTGGGGGAGGTGGACTCGCAACTCTCCTTAACCTGCTCCTTTATCACTGTGAAGGTATCGCCATGGCCAAAAGTTTTGTTGGACGTAAATCTCGTCGCCAGAGCACCCGAATTAAACCAAGAAACGCAATCGAATGTCACCTAAGAGCAATTTCCTACGAATGATCCATAAGGATCATTCCTCCACTACATATAATGGGCCCATGACCCGAAAATCACCTAGATTTTAATCCCATCGAGAACTTGTAGGTGATCCTCCAAAAGGTGGCTTGATAAACATAATTCCTCAAATTATGACAACTCCCGACCGTTAATTAAGCAAAGAATAAAGCCTACATGGGCATAACAAAACAAACGAACATCCCCCCAAAACAAGCAAACAAAAGAGTCGGGTAAAAAAAGCCACAATTTTGCCAGGGAAAAGTCAAAAGTCACAGTTTATTTAAATGCAACAAAGTGATAAAAAACTATTTTAAAACATTAACTGACAATACATGATCTTTACCTAGACATTATTTATATAGGAGGGCATTACATAAATGCAAAAAATAGGGAATATTTATTTATCTTCTTGAACAGTGTACTGAAACATTATTTAATGTTAGGTTAGGTTTGGTAAGGTTTTGATATGTCACGAAACTATGCTTTGGTGATTGTTGCAAAGGCTGCCCGAACAGCCTTTTGTAGCTCAGAAGACCCTTTTCGTGTGACTTTGAGGCTGATCGTAGCACAGATGCCTCCACCTCTGCACATGCCTCCCTTCACGTTGAGGTTCGTCCTTTTCTCGATTTGTCCTTAATTAATCCTATCAGAAACAGTTCATATTCCGAACGCAGCATCATCCTCTTCGGAGGGGCTAGTCTGCCGAATCTTGCAGTAAAGTCATGTCACACATCCTTCATGCTCTTGCCAGAATGCACTTGCAATCAACCTATCTTTCAAATTGTAGGAGTTCGTGTTTTCCATCAGAAACAGAAAATTAAAACAATACTAACAGAGGGTTACAAGACTTTCGGACCACCCTGTAGATACCATGGAGTGGGTAGTAGTTGTTATACATATATTTATCATCCTTCGTAGAATAGCTGGAGGAGGGGGGGTTCTCTCAAAATTACCTGAATATTATTCAGAGAGAGAGAGAGGGAGAGAGGGGGGGGGGCGAGTCACGCAGATAAAGAGAAAAGAAGTATCTCACGGACGAAGAACATTCCATCGGAACCTTTCAGTAAACTTCTGGACCAATATCAAAGTTAGCCTGGAACCGGGACAGTATTTAGCGATATGGCGCTAAAACCATCACCGCCGTGTCTTTGGGGAAATAGTCAGAATCGCTTCCGTCGGCAAACAAAAGAGCTTCCGGCGGAGTCGTATATATTCCCCAGCCCGGGAATGATCAAATGAGTATTCTCAGAGCATTCGGGACGCGAGCTGTATCTACGCCGATTTCACGCAAGCAAGATTCACGCAGTGCTTACGAAGTACTCCCAAAGTACTCACGCAGTATCTAGAGGTCAGTGGAATCATCCAAGGACGACGCGCAACTCTCGAGCGACAACTGGCACCCTTAAGACTCGCAGGTAGAAACCATTATTCGGAACAACGGAGGTCAAGGATGAAGGACTCAGTCAATAATAATGCGCTTAGCTATGCTCTCAAAAAAAGAATATTTCCCCTAGTGACTACTCGAGGTCTCCTCCAGAAAATCGTAAGCCATTACATTTTCTTTTTTTCATCGTCGAAGAGGCGTGACGCTCTCTGACTGCAAGGCTCACTTCGTAGTCTCATCCCGATCCCTCTCGGGTAATTATTGTGCCTCGTACGGCTCAGACAATATCATTATTTGTAAATTCATTTCAATTTTCATTTGCCGGACGATTAACGTAATTGTTAAAGTGTATCATTCTTGTTAATCTCATTTGTTGTTTGTTTCACTTGTTTATATTCTATAACCACCCTAAGCCTGTTTAAATAGTATCCATGTAGGCCAATATTAGAATTTACACTCGGCTTTAATCCTCACGTACTTAAAAGGGTGACAGTCCCTATATTTGTTTGTCACCTCCCTGCCCACCTCCCCACGTCTAAGAAGGGTAGCCAAGCTCAAGAAGGACTACCTGATCCTACGACACTAGGTTATTTTAAATTGCATTTCTTAAGAGATTTGTAATCAAAGGGTTAAAGTAAGGCGATTTGAAAATATACATAAGGATATGAACATAAATAAAGAGGAGACTACTTGAGGCACGGGAAAGCAAGAACCTCATCCAAGCAAAGATGGCGAGTCGGTTTGTGGGAGGAAGAAAAGGAGGTGAACTCTCCAGTCAGACCTGGTTTTGATCTTGAATTCGGCGCGGATGACAAAAAAGTTTAGATAGGAAATAAGAAATCGCCATGAAATTTAACCCTCCTCACACATTATTCTTCCATCCCCATTTCATTTCGTGAAAATTGAAAGGAATTTGAACAAAAATCTTTTGAATAAAACCGAAAAGTTATTCCATTTCTCACTCGACATCGATACTTTATAAAAATCGAGACCATTTTTTTTAGCAGCTTTTGTCCCTATTTTTATTTTCAATTTAATTCCATTACAGTTAAGTTCTAAAGTTTGGCCACTGAATTTCACATCTAAATATAAAGGTATTGAACCCCCCTACTTCCCATTCCTATGCTAATAATGTCGCTTTTTTTATGTTCGTGGTATATATACTTAGAGCAAAGAAAACAATACTAACATTCAATTTAATATTGAACCAGTTTTGATTTTACTTGGCAGTAAGGATACAAAAAATTTCCTTAGATGGATGGCCATAACGGGGACAAATCCTCTTGTCAAGTGAGTATTAAAAAAAGTGGCTTCAAATGGTGATTCTGCGTGTGGGAAAGTATCCCTAAATGGGGCCTTTCGAAGTCTGTTGAAGCGCGTGATCGAATGCGCACTTATGAAGAATACTGCCTGAGATACTTCATATGTCATAAAATAGCAGAGGTCTTCTGTTAAGTGGAAGTTTCCTCGAAGGCCGCAGAAGTCAACTGCCACGACGAACCTGGGACTTTCGAAATGGATATTAGTTGATTAATAAAGGAACGCTAGGTTATTAAATCAGATGATAATAATAGGTAGGTTTATTGATTATAAAATAAAAGCAAAAACCGATGCGAAAACAGCTGTACCAGATAGCTTGGGGGGGGGGGGAGGTTGCCAATGGTGATGTTGTAAGAGAGGAAAAGTGTGGAAAATACTTAAACTAGGTATTAAAAATTTGGATTTTTGGAGTGCATGGGACCATGAGAGCGAGCAACTCTTCTTAACTAGTCTTTAATATGTACTAGGAAGATATTGAGGAGAGTTGAACGATTTTCTGATCGTTAGCACCCCAAATAATCTACTCGGGTTATGGACTTTCCAAGAGGGAGGAGGAAATATTGCAGAGGCCAGAAGAACCGTTCTTAATTATATTATCAGGTTGAAGTAGATTACCGTTCCAGAAGATCCGAACGCCCGTATTTTTATCAGAACTTTTCCCTTAACTTTTGCCAAAGAAAATCCAAAGTTTCCTAAATTAGTGTACAATAACCTTCAGTTACACACTACCTATAAAAGTAAAGGTTATGCAAATATGGATTAATAAAACCAAAGTTATCAGCAGATAAGCAATTTACTAGAAAAAATAACGATTAAATTATTTATCAGCGGAAAACGTTTATACAAGTTATAAGTAATTAGTATTTAGTGTGGAAACTTTTATTTTCGATGCTTTGACATTTGTCACAAGAACGTAACAACTGTTGACACGCGCCTTATTCTTGCTCTATTCATCTTGAAGAATTTCCCAGAGTTCTTGAACGCTTCAGACCTCTATCCCAGTATCTACCAAACATTTTCAGGCCAGTTCATAACAGTGATGTGTTCGTCATCCAGGAAGGTCTTCACTGAATTGGCCGTGTGGCAGGGTTTTATATCCTGTATGAAAATTGTAGGTTGGGCTTCGGGAGGTCGCAGATCCGCCAAAGTATGCTGTCGAAGTATTTCTTTGTACATTTGAGCATTCACTGTGTCATGTGAGCGCACGAAAGGTCCAGATATTTTTTTTTACCGAAATCACACCTCAAATTAAATCAATATAGATATTATATTCAACGGGGGAAGGGGAGTTTGGCAAGGTAGAGGATCAACATAATTTGAGTTCACTGCATTTGATCATTCTCTTAAAACCGTTATGTGATCAAGTACGACTATATATATATATATATATATATATGTATATGTATATATATATATATATATATATATATATATATATATATATATATATATATATATATATATATATAAGTGGAGAACGAATTGATGGAAGCAAACTGGGATCATTATTTAAGTTCAAAGATCAACCACCCACCAATATGCAATCTAAAATTATATACGTTTTTCGTCGTACGTGCAGTATACTGTATCATATGTGGGGGCAACAAGGCATACGCTTTACTCGCGCTTCATGCAACATATGGGTAGATCTGAAAGAACCGGACTACACCTTTCAGAACCGGATCCATCCCCAATTCAAAACCATGTCACAATGTGGCTCTAGGGCTACACTCGAGAAATTCACGATACTTAATGCGGTAAGAAACATCTCAGACCTTTACCTGCTAGAGTCAATTTATATCACAAAACTTCACCCCACTCTAAATAATAACTCATTATCTGTCCCATTAAATATAGTGACTCATTATAAACATGCTAATTTGTTAAATTTCACATAGGTATATTTTTTTTTTGGGGGGGGGGTTCAAGAATAAAATCCACTGTCAATTATTTTCCTTCCTATTTTTTATAAATTTCCTCGTTGTTTTGTTTTTTCCTTCCGTATTTCCAATGTAATCAATTCGTCTCAAATTTAATATTCCTGTTTCACAATTTTATTGCATGTTAACTTTTTATGTATATATGTAAGTCTGTATATTATATTCTTTCTTTAGCACTGATGATGGGATTAGTTATAATTCTGAAACGTTTGAAATAAATGTTACGAGGCATCTACGGCTCTGTCCTGGTCATCCTGTATATATATATATATATATATATATATATATATATATATATATATATATATATATATATATATCTTAGAATAAAAAATGGATCATTCCGTCAGATCCACCAATTCATTCCTCTCCAAAATGATGGGAAACTAAGGATCAACGCTAATGTTCTGAAAATTGGAAGTTCTTTGCAAAACCCAATAAATTTAAGGCCGATATAAATTTTCTATTATTGCTCTTGGAAATGGAAATGTTAGTACTCTATTCGCGACCTTTGGCTAGGAGTTTGAATTGTCATCTCTGTGGCCTCAGTATTTAAGGTTGAAATTGTTTGTTTCACGTGTTTTTTTATCATTAATGTCCTTTGTCAACAATTTTTGTCCTCCCCTCCTGTTTTCCCTTTTCGATTTTACACAACTTAAATCTTATCTTTTAGGTAATTTTTGGTGAGTTTAATAATGAAGTGTGCCATTAACAACAATGAATAACTGGCGAAATGCATAGAAGTATACTACTATAGTAACTTGGAAGATAATTTATTAGAAACTTATTCAACTTTTTCATTTTCAACCTTACCAGGAGCTCTCGTTATCCTGGTGGATAAGGAGTTAGATTTCCCCGCCTATGTTCCAGGTTTGATTCCTAGCGAGAACCTTCACAATATTACGGTGAGTGTAGGGAGCTGCTACCAATCAGGGGCTACGTCGAGTCTGAATCATTGGCGCATATATAATATGTACGTCACATCACGCATAGCCGATCAAAACAGCGTTATTTCTTTCATTTTCCCCTTCCACCCATACAACACATCACTCTTCCACCTCGGAACCTTGGGAAAAGGTTTCCATTTCCACACTCACCTGAAGTTGAACAAGTGCATTAGCTTTGGGCTAAGAAAAGTTGCCTGATATCTGGTGGGTTGAATGACACTTAACTACAACTCTTTCTCTACCTTCAAGCTGGCCGACGATTGTTCTGCTGATCTTTATGCAAATTTCATTATACAGTGGGGACCTCGTCCACGATTGTAAAGGGCATAATTAACTAACTCAAATCTACAAAATTCGTAGCCTAATGTCAGGACTGAAGTGGAAGTATACTAGTTTCCTAATGCTCTTTTACACTCTAGGGTAGTTTTGGTTTAACTTGGGTAACAGGATCTTTATTATTTATCATTACTTTTATCGCACACTGTGTTCACCTTATTTTTCAATTTCTGAGGGGTATTGTCCATTTTTGATACTCTTGAAAAGCGACATGTTCACGGTCTGAAAGCTCGAGTATGGCTGAAGACGATTCCTTCCGCAATTAGGCCTTCGATTTCTTTTGCGTAGCACGGTCCCTCGAATGTGAATTTGAATTCCCTCCTGTCGATCCCTCGGAGCAGCCGTACTGGGTCTCCTTTTGGGGGCCTACATAGGGAAGATCCGAAGACCCTGAGGGACACGTCCTCTCCATTAAAGAAGAAGCATTGTTACAGAAGTTCCTTTTTATCCGTGAGTGGAAATCAGGGATGCTTCAGAACCTCGTTTTCTTCTTCGTCCTCTTTTTCCTCCGTAGTCGTGGTGTTTCTGTCTACTCCTTCTGTTTTCCTCTTCGCCTTTTTGGGAGATTCTGGACCTTAGATTTGTCATGTTCTGCGGCTACCACTTTTTCCTTCAGTTCCATTTCTTTTTCTTCGGTCAGGTGAGCAAATCTGAATTTTAAGTATGTCTTATGAGGCGGGGTTGGGCGGAAACCAAGGCTTTTTGTTTGTCCCGTTCTTCTGCAGGAGTCGGTTGAGTTTCTCCGCAAAAGTTCCGGGATTTGCCAGTTTTGCCAAGTGTGCAAAAATGGGCTTTTTCCTCGTTCTGATTGTCCCGTCACCTGAGCAAAAGAGAAATGTCTGGCTAACTAGGGCGTCTCCAGAACCTACCCTTAACTTTCCCTCCTTTGCCACGACCGAAAATGATGAAAGCTGATCTTCTCGATGAATGATCCAACCAATGATCCAGTCCCGACAATACCATACAAATTGATGTACTGTGTGGGTGTGTGTAGGGAATATATACAAAAATAGACAAGTGGTGAAAAGAGAAGGTAGTGTGGGAGATTTGCAGAGAGATGCAAGAGCCTGGTGATCGGGCCTATCGCTTTCATTATATTCTTTGTCGTATGTTTCTTTGGTTGTTTTCGTTAAAGTTTTTATTATTATTGCGTTCAACCCATTTGTCTTTAAATGAATTAATGTTCTTTGGTATGTTATGCGCATCTCCTGTTGTTGTAGTAAACTACTTTAATGTCTGTCCTTAGTTTCTTTGTTTTTGTTTACTTTGTAGTGAGTGTATTTGGTGTCTTTTGTTTATTCGCTCTTGAAGTCTTGTCCGGTATTGTTGAGTCTTCATCGATGAATTCGGCATCTTTAATAGGTGAGTTTCCATGATTCAGGGTATTGTTCTCTTGATCGGTTTTTCATTTTTATCTTTGATAAAAATACAATCTTTTTTATGCGTAGAACGGCACTTCAGGTCGTCCAGCCAATACTCTGGCGGATCTCGGAAATTTGGCGCGACTTATAGCTCTTCTGTTCTGGTTAATCATTTGAACGACTTCATCGTTCAATTCTCAATTAACCAGCTCTTGCATATTCATTGTCCATTCTTCAATGACAACGTTAATGGGACTTAATACCGCTTCTCGGTGCAGTTCTTCCTGGTGTCTTCTAGCCTGCCTGTGTGTACCTGTGATTAGGTATACGCATTTGTTCTGCAGCACTTGTAGTTTTCTCTTTTGTGTCTCCAAGGCACAAGAGAGGGCAGAAGCGGGGCACAGCAACATAGATCATATTCTTGATGCTTTCCCAGAGATTTCTGAACATATTTAGAGTCTTGAGTACAGCTGAGCCCTTGGAGATTCTATCTACGACTTGCTTCTTGTACCTGGATGGAGGAATCTTCATGTCGAGTACATTGCACTCCGTAGTGTAGGGATAGCGTCTATCCCACACCCTGACATCAGATAATAGTCTCCTGCCAATGGGGACTACTTTGAACTTATCTTGATTAGTTAGAATATTCCATTGTGCCTTGTCGATGTTCAGTCTCTCGGTTTTTGCTGCTGTCATCCGAGCTTGCATAGGCGCATTCCTCCATGGATAAGTGATTATCTGGCTGAAATCATCAGCGAATTGAATGTTGAAGCAAGTGGAATTCGCAGGCCCTGGGAAATCTGCAGTGTAAATCGAGTAGAGGGCGCTAGATAGACACCCTCTGCGGGAAGCTCGCAATGAGCGCAAACTTCAGTCCATCCGTGCACCCTAAACTGAAGTACGCCGCCCTTTCCATGCCATAGTCATAAAGAGTTCTTTCTAAGTTTTCACTTAGGCCCAGCCGTAGGATATTGTACCGCATTCCTAGTTGCCACACCTTATCAAACGACTTTGATATATCCCGAAAATACACTGTCCAAGCCAAACTCCTGTGCCGTTTGGCTTGGGAAAGCTTTGCCGTGATGAAATTTATCGCCATCTCCGTACTTCGCTTTCTTCTAAATATGAATTAGTATTAGTTGTAGAGGGAGTTCTCCTTCAGGCGAGAAACCAGTTTTCGGTTGAGGATCTTCTTGAAGAGCTTCCCGCCAATTTTCAAGAGTGAATTTGGTCGGTAGCTCTTTCTCAACCTCGGGTCCTTCCCGTGCTTAGGCAAGAAAATCATTTTTGCCGTTTTTTTAAGAATCTGGAAAGTATCCCGTGTTCAGACAGGCATTAAAAATTTTCCTCATTCCCTCGATAACTTTGGCTGTTGCCTTATTAAAGTTTAACTTTGTAAGCCCCGGTTGTCCTGGGGCTTTCTGACGGAATGAGCGGAAGGCGCTGAGTAGTTCCTCTTCGGTGATCTCGGTGTCTCCGTCGCGCTGTCTATCCACCTGGTGGTGAGGGTGCGTCGTATGCATCTGATTGTTAAGCTCGTCTATGATGTTACTTTCGAGTTCTATATCGTAATCTTCGTTTTCCTCTTCAGTAATACTGAAAATTCCTTCCAATAACTTCGAAATATCTCTTCAATTTTTTCCTCTTCCCTTTCAATGTTTTCATCTTCTTTTAGTAGTTTAATCTTATTCTTCTTCCCATTTGATTCTTTGAGACGTCTGATTTTATTTCAGAAATCTATGGAAGATGCTCGTGATCGAGACTATCGATCGCATCATCTCATCGTCTCCACTGTTGTTCGAGGATCAACTGGTTGAACTCTTCTTTGATTTCTTTACTTCGTTGTAATCAGAGAATTGATGCGTTCCTGATGTTGATATCATGCAGTAATTTCAGCTCTAGGTATACCTCCTTCATGTACTCAGTTCATCTAAGGTTGAGATGGCATTGTACTCGGACTTAGGAATACAAACCCTATCCACGTTGATGAGATGGTTATTTAGGTCGTCGAGTGCCTCGACAATCTCCTCGAGGATTGCCTCATCCAGGTTTGGCGGATCGTAGGCCTCGAGAAGGCGCATGTGCCGTTCCCAGTCTGCTCTTCTGTAGTTCTTCTTAAGAACGCCAGAATTCCGCTGTCGTCCTTTTATAATCAGTTAGTGACGTAATGACTATGGCAGTGACGTATGATGATGACGTCACGCCCAAGAAAACCATCAATTTCTCTAAAAAAGAGAAATTTCAAGAAGCCTTTTGCATGAGATAGCGATTACTTTAACATAAAATGGAATGCGAATGTTCCCGCAATTCTTCGCTCATCTAACTTTTTTATATAATTGTGTTTTTACCAAGGGCTTGATTGCATTTACTATGTCAAGTTGTAGGTTGAATTGTTTTAATACTGGAGCCATTTACATTCTTTGATCCTTTTCTTTCTGATCTTTTGTTCCTCTAAGCTCTTTATACAGACATGACACTTGCTATTATTTTATATTCAATAATACCACCATTTTTGGCTTTACGTATTATTAATTACATTTGAGATTATATGATTTATGTGTGCGATTTTTACGAAAACTCCATAATCCAACAAGTCAGACCTGTCCTTGTCAGTCGTATTTTTTTTCTTTGCGTTTGATTTACTATTGGTGCTTTTTTCACTCCTTGTTTTTTATAGTAACAGGGATTACCCGTTTTTTAATCCTCTGAAAACCACACCCTTACCATCCCCATATTCAAATCAAATGCCCCTCCCTCCAAAAGCTCCACACACCCTACAGACCAATTTTGCTCCTCTCAACCTTCTCAAAAATCCTAGAAAAAAACCCAATTTCAACAGAATCAAGCCCATTAAACCCCTCTTACACACTCAATATGGCTTAGGAGAGAAACACTCCAGAACCACACTACTAACCACCCTAACAACACGCATATTAATTACAAGGCTTCAACCAATCCGTCCCTCATAATGCACAATTATGACCGCAATAGACATCAGCAAAGCCTTCAACAAAGCTCCACGCCACAGCCTCATACAGAGGATACTGGAGACCAACTACTCTAGCAAAAGAAAGACAGATATGGCCAAGTGCTCAACAAAGATCACAACTCCAAATGAAAAAGCTCCAAACGGGGTCCCATGGGAGTCATCCTCTCTTCCACACCTTATTCACGCATGGCATATTCCTCCCTACCACCCAAATAATCGGACTAAAAATGTACGTAGATTGCGTAGCCACACCACCTCTCAATCCACCATCGTAGCCACAGCCTTCAGAAACCTAAACAGGTATTTACAACTCTTCCATAACTGGTTTACGCTTAACAGAATGTCCATCACCCCTAAAAAATCAACATGCACCCCTCTTTACCTCCAACCTTAATCAATCAAAAAATCATGCAAACATCTTGCTCCACAGCGACCTACTCATACTCAGCCGTAACACTCTACTTCCGAATGTCATCATAGACCCACACATGACTTCCGCACACACAAACCATCATTTAGTAAGAAATTTTAATAATAAACGCCCTCCGAACACTAATAAACACGGACTTTGGAAAACACAGAGAAACCTTAACAACCCTGTACATACAGTTAGCCAGCACGACACTGAACTACCTGGGCACGAACTATAGCTAATGGGCACCTACATAAAATACAAACGGGGGGGGAAATGGTACCTTCCGCATCACAACTGGCAACACAAAACAACTCGAATACACTACCTCCATGCTGAAGCAAAGGTCGTCCCTACACGCCTTTTCCACTCTCTCCCTCCCCCACCCCGCCGACCTTTACAACCATTTACTAGGTAACTTCCCCTCAACCAAGCCCACTGAATCAGAAGAGTATGAAACAAGCACATTAAATTTATCCTGTGTAACACTTCGAAACCAGCAGGACAAAAACCCTACTTAAAGCGCCCCCAACCACGACATACACAACTCTGAAACAGCCGTAGATCGCCGAACCAGTTTCACTGGCTCTCCTACGATCAGGACACCACCCCACCATACATGAATATAAAAACAATTAGATACTCACTTCATCCCCTAAATGACCCTTGAATTTGAAACACTGCTCATCTCATGTTATTCTGCCCCCTTCTTGACTATCCCAGAACCTCGTTATATACTGCCTCGTCAAAATTAAGAAAATGATGAACACCAGTTTAAGATTTTGGCTGATCTCACGAGAAATCGGTTAATTATTTTTTTTGTGGCGATCTAAATTTTCTCAATGTTCATTTCGAAAATGATATGGCGGATGCAGAAGGTTGAAGTTTACTTCGTTTACTATTTTTGATTTTTTAAAGCCATTAGGGATCCTAGAATGGAATATATTAAATCTAATTACAACTACAAAAGAAAGCGTTGTCGAAAATGTTTCCGTAGGAGAGTAAATAGGAATTTGTGAGCATAACTCAATTCCATTTAAATTAGTAGTAACTGGTGAGATGAAAATTAGAAAACATAATGGCTTCAAGTTCTTGAAGGGCGCCATATAAAAGCTCGATTATTATTGTAACTTTATCTTGAAATGATAAACACAGGCTTAGGCTAACACGACAAAAAGAATCTTTTACAAGCAGAAACAAACTAAAAAGAAACAAAAATACCCACATATAAACAAACCAAAACAAGAAAGATGAATGAAGGATGGGATCCTCAATCATACCTCAACTGTTTGGTTACCTGGAACAATAACATAAAAAAGTATACGTGCAACTATGCAGAAGACGTAAGTGGTAAGAAAAATATGAGTAATTCCAAGAAAATTAACCACCCAGGAGAACTCAAGTAAAAGAGCTTGCACACCTTATGCAATCATGAGCTTAAGATGTATTAGATCGAAATGAGAACTGAAACCAAACAATGAATTTACAATCGTGGCAAGAGTTTTGAGAAGACTATATTTTTTTCATAGAAAAAATTAATAAAACGAATTAAAGTTGTATTTTGGTTTAGTGTGTTTGCATTATAATTTGGAGGTGAAATACGAGTACACAATAATTTAGAGCCCAAACTCATTTTATTAATACATACAGTCAATTGATACATGCAATCAGTATATACAATGATGTCCCTTGTTTTTCAGGGCTGCATTAATTCGGTTTGGCATGCTGGAGAGCAAATTTATTATATCTTGACAATATTGCGCCATCTCTGTTCAATAAACACCCGTAACTGCTCACAATTGGATGGCGTCTGTTTATCAACCGCCAGTTTGATTGTCGACCACAGATTCTCTCTTGGGTTCAAATCTGACGAATTCCGGGCAAAGGTCCCAAAATATCCATGTAATTTTCAGTCTAGAACTTTGCTTTTCCTTTGAGACAAGTTGCACCATCATGTGGAAAAATATAGTTATCATCCTCAAATTGGTCTTTAATTGTTGGGAAAATATTCTGATGAAGCACGTTTTGGTACCATTTTGAGTTTATAACAGTGTTCTTGGGCAAAATTGTTAGCGCTCCAGTTTCCTTAGATGAGAAGCAGCCCCAGATATGGACAGAGTCTGAGAGCTTGACCGTGGGAATGAGACAGGACTCTTGAAAGCGCTTCCCTTTTCTCCTGCCAACGAGGGATCTCCCAGAATTTCCAAACAACCGGGAGTGAGCTTCATCAGAGTATATACTTGGTCCATCATTAGACATTGGACATATAAAGCGAAGAGTATAGTAGTAGAGGATTTTGACTGCTTTGCTTGCCTGAGTAAGTCTTGCTCTTCTCACTCGTGTCTTTTGATAAAGCCAACCTTAAGTTTGTTTTCGCACATTATTAGTGAATTGTGTTTTCGCGCGTTTGGTGATTGCTCACCCCGGAATACCGACTCAGCCTACGTACGAAATTGTCATTGCGTTCTTACGCGTAAAAAGTGGAATTTCACTCGCTTCGTGCGTCGGTAGCGAGGGTGAACTTGCTTCCGCCCTCCCCCTCCATTTTCCACACCGGACTCCCTTTGTGGTGGACCGGAGACTTGCAGGCCCTCGAGAAGCGCCCTACCCAAGGTAAAGTGCCATTTTGATCGGGGTTTTTTTTTTTGCTTTGGACAGGGATTACTTCTTTTTATCTATTCTTTCTCACTGGTGACAAATATCACGTACTCACACACACGAACACAGCCACACACCCTGAGTCTTCGCATATTCTTTTATCTCTTCAGCTCCCATGCGGAAATGGAGACTTAAATGAGGGAGACTCGGCGGATACCGCTGAGGACTCTCTCCGATGGCCCCAAGCCAGATCGGGGAGATGTCTTCGCAATCACCCATGGGGAACTAGGGGTAACCCTAGTACGACTCATCGACACATATAATGGCTACTCGGCCATCTGCCAAAAGGAGAGTGACTGCGAGGTCCTCACCTCTCAAAAAGCGGCAGAGTCGTTAAAAAAGATAAACCTCAGACCCCACACGCCTCCACAAATCAAAACTCCTCGCAGCATTATTCTTCGGCGCCTCGATCCTTGGGTTGGCAGCCACAGCATTGAAGAAATTCATGCTGAGGTTGAAAAAAAACACTCCTGGGCTAAAATAGCGGAAATCCTTAAATTTAAGGATTACACGCATGTGTTCAAGATTGTTTTTACGGATTCGGCAATGGCGGTTAAGGCTACGGAGTGCGGTATGCTCCTCTTTAACGTTCGAATCTGCCCCGAGCAGATCGAACGTGAGGAGTTTATCGACCTCCAAATGTGCTTCAAATGCTACAAGTATGAGCAGCACACCACAGCCAACTGCCCCAAAGGGAATGCAATCTTGTGTTCAATCTGTGCATCTGACAACCACTTCTGGAGGAGCTGTAAGAGCACCACCATGAAGTGTCTGAACTGCGCGGGGGAACATAAGACACTCTCCATGGCCTGCCCCATCAAAAAACAGATCTTGAAAAACAAAGCCACACAAAAACGAACTGAAGAGGAAAAAAAAGCCAACACTACTTATGCCAAGGTCGCAAAAGCTGCGGTAGCGGAGTCAAAAGCGAACCCTACATATCTCCACGTCGAAAATGAAAACTCGACAAAAATTATGTGTTGCATATATTATGCTCATATTGCGAATCTCTCCTCCCCGTGGTGCTTTGCAGATGAGCTTAATAAGATGCTGACAAATAATGGAATGGAGAAGATGTGGTTCCCCTCGAACCCACGGTCAGAAGAGATCCTGAAAATTAGTCTCAAACCTCAGTGCGAGACTAATTGTCAGAATCTCCCAACCCCCAGTAATGCCACAACCTCAGCTTCCTCCAGAGACCCCAGGATCCAGGCTGCGAAAGCACGCACCGAACAGAAACAACCCAAAGAAACTACGAAAAACAAAACTACCCACGCAATCACACCCACAAAGGTGAATAACGAGAGCACGGAGACTGGAGTTGCGAGAGCCGAGGGAGGGGCACGTTCGCCTCGCTCACGTAAAACCTCGCAGCCCCAGAGACGCCCGAGATCGTCCTCTTCTTGTAAGAGGGAATCCAGGCACGCATACCATTCAAGAAAAATTAACTTGAAGGTATTCGCTGCCGAAAGGTCCCCTTTTCCTAAGGAGATGGATGCCCTTGATGTATCCGAAGGCTTAATAGCCGGAATATACAAATGGGAATTCACCTCGGACGAGCTCAGTGAAAAACAGGTCGAGGAGGCTTTACTCCAAGGCCTGATCAAACTGACTCCGGACTCCTTTATAACCCTTACCGACGGCGAATACAGGAAAAAACGTACAGGAAAAACCATAACGCCCCCAAACACTCCACAAGGACCTAAACTCGTAAGAGAATAAAGTCCTAAAAACATTATATTACACTCGAAAACCCTTAAGTGAACTACAAAATGACGACTTTAAAAATTTTACATTTGAACTCTGACGGATGGACAAACAAAAAAATATTATACGGAAACGTATTAAGACAAAGTGACCCAGACGTTATATTTATTTCTGAACATGGAATAGACGACGCTAACCCAATAAAGATCTTTCCCTACGAAGTCTTGACCAAAAATCACAGCGGAGAACGTTTCGACGGATGCGCCATAGCTGTGAAAAGAGGTCTTGACTTCAGATCAATAAGTGGACTCGACGAGTCTTACCTTGCTGTGGAGGTCCGTACGGCAGTGGGACCCCTGGTCCTGGCAACGGGGTACCAACCCCCAAGGAGAGGGTATTTGCCCCTCCCAAACTTCTTGCAGTTATGTGGTCACGGCAGAACCGTTCTCTTTGCCGGTGACCTCAATGCAAGAAGCGCTGCCTCCGGTTATACGTCGACCAACCCAGCAGGCAGGAATCTCGAGACACTTATTGATAGAAACATTATGACTAGAATTGGACCAGACTTCCCCACATATATCACTCACAGGTCAGCCACAAAACCAGATATTGTGCTAACCAGCAATATGTTCCCTTATAATTACTTCATTGAGCCGGGCCTCCCTATTCCCAGCGACCACCAGGCTATCCTTATTAAAATCTCAACCTCCCCCATTCAAATCCCTATCCCAGAGCGAAAGAGCTATGCTCGAGCCAACTGGGATAAGTATAATCAACTCCTCGAAAGTTATAACCCAGAACCCTTAAATGATGCCTCCCTTGAAGAAATTGACGAGGAGTTGGATAAATTAAACGAAAAACTATTAAAAGCCGACAAGGAAGCCGTCCCCCGAGTTAAATATAAAACTCTCCCTGCCCCCTCATGGACCCCTAGAATGAAAACCTCGCGAGGGAATATAAGGAACGGATCAATGAAGTGAACCTCACTGGCCCCAACATCAACACACACCGACAAACACGACTCATACGAGACGAACTAATGACTCTCATAAGGGACCAACAGAGTGTACTCTGGAATAATTTGATTGACGGACTGAATGTAGAAACTGACTCACGTACATTCTGGCAGACGGTAAAACGACTAAAAGGCGGACAGCCACCAAAGACTATTAAACTTATACGTGACGACACTGAAATTTCTGACGTGGAAAGAATCGAAGAGGAATTCAGACTCTTTTGGGCATCTATATTTAAGATTTCCCCGGAAGAGAATGATGACTTCGATTTGCGTATCACAGAACAGGGAAATGGAGGGACTCGGCGGTAGAATTACTGCCGAGGAACTCTCTATGACCTTAAAATCCTTCCGACAGCGAGCACCGGGGCTTACAGGACTGACGAAGGAGAATTTTATTCGAGCCCCGCCCAATATCCTATTGGGGCTCATGAATATAAAGAACGCATGCCTAAACGTGGGATACTTCCCTGACCACTGGAAGGTAGCGAAAATGATATTCATTCCAAAAGCCGGTAAACCACCGGACAGTCCAGCTAACTTCAGGCCCATATCTCTCCTAGAATTTTCAGGGAAAGTCTTGGAGAAGATATTGGCCAACAGGGTAAACATGTTCCTCGAGAGAAACAACTCTCATAACAATCAACAACATGGCTTCCGTGCGAAGCGAGGAACAGACACGGCGCTAGCCGTAATTACCGAGAAGTTGGCAAAAGTAAAATCAGAAAAACGCCATGCAAATCTGGTGCTACGCGATGTCAAAAAGGCCTTTGACAAGGTATGGAGGAGAGGCCTACAATATAAGATCCTACAACTAGGCCTCAATCCCATACTTGAGAGGATTCTTTGTGACTATGTGATGGAGAGGAGAGCGTTTTTGAGTATAAAAGATTATAGCGGCCCTGAGTTCGAACTCGAGGCGGGGGTGCCCCAAGGCGGGTGCATCTCTCCCCTGCTCTATAACATCTACACTATAGACCTTCCCCAACCCTTGACTGAGGGTTCCTTATACGTCCAATTTGAGGATGATATAACGATGATATGTACGGGGCCTTATCGGAATGCGAATTTCATGGCACGGAGTACGGCAGTGGAAATCGAAAACATCAACTCTTTCGAGAGAAGATGGAAGATATCCACCAATGCCCAAAAGTTCCGTGTAATTCCATTATTCCGAAGGACTCTGGCAGACATCCGTGTGGGGGGTGCACGCATCCCATACCGCACGGAGGGCACGGTTCTGGGACTACAAATTACGACTGGTGGGTATAGGAGCCATGTAGCAAAAACTACACAGAATGCACGGAGGGACTTGGGTGAATTTTTCAAATTCGTAAACCTGAGTACCTCCAACAAACTGAAAATCTACAATGCGTGCATTCGCTCAAAACTCTTCTACCCCCCGATCCCTATAAACGTATTTTCCAAGACCCAAGTCCTTAAACTGCAAAGGGTCCAGAATAGGGCAGTATATATCATTACGGGAGCCCGAAGGAGAGAAGGGAGAAGGCAGAGTGATCTCCATGGTGAACTGGGGATGACCCCCATAAACGTGGAGCTTCACCTCAGAGCAACCAAAATCTGGGACAAGGTGCACCGGCACCTCCCTCCCGAGTTTGTACTGGAGCACATCGACTTCGACATTTTACCTAACTTAAGACGACCGATTAGTTTCAAAAGCAGTATACTACCGAATGACTTTAACGTCGACCCAAAGTTCACTTAAAAACTAAATAACCCCCATTCATAACACAGAAAAAACATGAACAAAGCCAAACGAGTTTAGCCACCGAATTAGCACTTGCTTAATTCGGTTTAAAAAAACACTTCCCCAAATTTTTGTGCGAAATATCGCCAAAAAACAATTAAACAACACAAAAATCCAAATCTAGGTGTGAAACACCCAGAATTGAAGATGAAAATCTTCCAAAAGCCACGTAAAGATATTGTATATTAATACAAAGGCTCGAATGCCCAGCGCATTTACCAGATAGTATATTCATATGCTATCAAAAAAACACAAAACCAAAACGCAAAGAAAGCCAGTGATACCCTTTCACCAGGGATCTGTCTTTCATTCTACCTTTCATTTTCACTTTCCTATTATTTTTTCCCCTATTTCCCCACTATTTCTCCTACTAAAACCCTCTTCTACTATATTCCTCACTTGTTATGTCCAATGTCCAATGTCCAGAGGATTTTAGTAGGAGAAATAGTGCGAAAAAAATGGGGAAATTGATAGAAAAGCGAAAGTGAAAAGTAAAATGAAAGACAAGTCCCTGGAGATAGGGCATCTCTGGCTTTCTTTGCGTTTAGGTATATAATTTTGTTATATATATATATATATATATATATATATATATATATATATATATATATATATATATATATATATATTAGGCATTCGAGCCTTTGTAGAAGAGGGGGGTTTATTATCCCTACTGCTTTTAGTGAAGACTTTTTTGTTTTTTTTCTGGGTTGATTACAATCCGATTTTGAGTTTTTTTTATTATTTTGTTTATTTTATTTTATTTTTTTGTTGCTTTTGATATTCTTGGCGAGTTAATCGCGCTAAAATTTTGGGGGGAAATTAGAAAATTAGCACTTGACTAATTTAGTGAAAAGGGATTTTGTTTGCCTTTGTGTTGGTTAGGTATTGTGAAAATCTAAGTGAACCTTGGGTCTACGTCGTCGCCAATGAGTAGTCTGCTGCTTTTAAAAGGTTTTGGGTGTCCTATGTCATAAAAGTCCATGTGCTTGAGTGCAAACTCGAGAGTTAGGTGCCGGTGTACTTTGTCCCAGATCTTGCTTGCTCTCAGGTGAAGCTCCACGTTTATGGGGGTTAACCCCAGTTCATCATGGAGCTCACTATGTCTTCTCCGCTATCTCTCCTTCGGGTTCTCGTTATAATATAGAGTCTTATTTTGGACCCTTTGCAGTTTAAAGACTTGGATCTTGGGAATCGGGTTTATAGGGACCGGCGGATACAGGAGTTTTGATCGAATGCATGCATTATAGATCTTTAGTTTGTTGGAGGTACTCAGGTTTACGAACGTGAAAAATTCCCCCAAGTCCCTCCGTGCATTCGATGTAGTTTTAGCTAAATGGGCATTGGTAGATATCTTCCATCTTCTCTCGAAAGAGTTGATGTTTTCGATTTCTACCGCCGTACTCACATTCCGATAAGGTGTCGTATAGATCATCGTTATATCGTCCGCAAATTGGACGTATAACGAGCCTTTAGTCAGAGGTTGGGGAAGGTCGATGGTGTATATATTGTATAACAAGGGGCTTATATACCCGCCTTGTGGCACCCCCGCCTCGAACACGAACTCGGGGCCATTGAGATCTTTAATGTTTAAAAACGCCCTCCTCTCCATTACGTAATCGCATAGAATCAAATATGGGATCGAGGCCCAGTTGTAAAATTTAGCATTGCAGGCCTCTCCTCCATACTTTGTTAAATGCCTTTTTGACGTCGCGGAGTACCAGATTTGCGTGGCGTCTTTTAGCTTTTACCTTCGCCAATTCTCGGTGATCACGGCTAGCGCCGTGGCCGTTCCTCGCTTCCTTCGGAAGCCGTGTGGTTAATTGTGGTGAGAATTATTTTCCTTGAGGTTTCCTTGAGATTTCCTTGAGGAACGTATTCACCCTGTTGGCCAATATTTTCTTCAAGACTTTCCCTGCAAATTCTAAGAGAGATATAGGCCTGAAGTTAGCTGGACTGTCCGGTGACTTACCGGCTTTGGGAATGAATATCATTTTGCTACCTTACAGTGGTCAGAGAAGTAACCCACTTTCAGGCACGCATTTATGATATTCATGAACTGCAAAGGGATGTTAGGCAGAGCTCGAATAAAATTCTCCCTTGTCAGTCCTGTACGCCATAATGCTCGTTGACGAAAGGATTTAAAGGTTTTCGAGAGTTCTTCGGCAGCAATTCTACCGCCGAGTCCCTCCATGTCCCTTTCCTGCGATACATAATGGTGAGGATGGGTTCTGTGTATCTGGTCGTTCAAATCGTTTATTATTCTGTCTTCAAAGTCTAAATCAAAGTTATTATTGTCTTCCGGGGATATCTTAAATATAGATGCCCAGAATAGTCTTAATTCCTGTTCGATTTCTTCCGCGTCCCTAATTTCGGTATTGTCATGTGTAAGTTTTATGGTCTTTTATGTTTGTCCGCCTCTTAGCCAACTCCCCGTATTCCCTCGCGAGGGATTTAATTCTAGGGGTCCAAGAAGGGGCAGGAAGAGTTTTATATTTAACTCGGCAAATGGCTTCCCTATCGGCTTTTAATAAATGATCATTAATTTTATCCAACTCCCCGTCAATCTCTTCTAGAGTGGCATTAATTAAGGGATCAGAGTTGTAATTTTCGTGGAGTCGTTTATAAGTATCCCAGTTGGCTCGAGCGTAGCTCTTGCGTTCTGGGATAGGGACTTGAATGGGGGAGGTTGAGATTTTAATAAGGATAGCCTGGTGGTCGCTGGGGATAGGAGGGCCCGGTTCAATGAAGTAGTTGTAGGTGAGCAGAGTGCTAGTAAGCACTATGTCTGGTTTTGTGGCTGCTCTGTGTGTAATGTATGTGGGGAAGTTTGGTCCAATTCTTGTTATAATTTGCCTTTCAATAAGTGTCTCAAGATTCTTGCCTGCTGGGTTGGTCGACGTGTATTCTGAGGCAGCAATCCTCGCATTGAGGTCGACGGCAAAAAGAACGGTTCTGCCGTGACCACAAAGTTGCAGGAACTTGTAAAGAGGCAAGTGCCCTCTTCTTGGGGGCTGGTACCCTGTTGCCAGGACCAGAACGCCCACTGCCGTACGGACCTCAACAGCAAGTCAAGACCTCTTTTCACAGCTATCGCGCATCCGTGGAAACGTTCTCCACTGTGATATTTGGTTAAGACTTCTTAGGGGAACATTTTATCCTGTCTATGTCATTCATCCTATGTTCTGAGATAAATATAACGTCTGGGTCACATTGCCGTATTACTTTACCGTATAGTAATTTTTTGTTCATCCAACCGTCTGAGTTAAAATGTAGTATTTTTAATGTCTCCATTGTCTTGTTTACTAAAGATTCCTGTGTGTGGTCGTGTTGTTTTTTGGACTTATTCTCTTGCGAGTTCAGGTCCTTGTGGAGTGTTTGGTGGCTTGATTGTTTTTTCCTGTACGTTCTTTCTGTATTCTTTATATTCTACAAAATTGGAGCTTTTACGAAAGATTCCTCTTGGTGAGATGAGGTTTTGTCACAGTCTTCCTCGACTTGATACCTTGGTGAGAAGTCTCCGCCTCACTATGCGCGGTGAAGTGTTTACTCCTGCCTCTTTCTAATCATGCTCAAGCTTGACACTGGAGGCAACCCGATTCTTGAGCTGGGACCTTACCAGGAGACGATTTTGGCGTTCATTTGAATATTTTGGGCGCCCAAAAGACTTCTTCACAAAAGTGTAACCAGTCTTTTTAAAGTCATTAATGATCCTAAAGAGGGTGCTCCTTGGTGCAATACCCTTAGCAGCTATCTCCTTGCATTTCAAGCCACTATAGTGCAGAGCAACAATGGTTGCCCACTTTTCTTTGGAAAGAACCTTTTTTTGGAATTAAAAAAGATTTAAACATTTATTTTTACAAAAAATATTACAAAATAAATTCTAATTACGCATTATTCATTTCACCCATATTTGTCATCATTTTACCCTTTTGATCGAATAGTAAAGCTCCAGGGACTGAAAATTCAGGGAAGGAGTGAATTTTTTTCTTATTAATTTTGAAATGTTGACTTTTTAATAAACCTGCAAAATTTAAATATTAGAATAATTATTCCTATCACGTAAATTAAAAAAAAACTAATAGAAATATATATAGTCTCAAAACTTTTGGCTATCACTGTATAGTGTACAGTGCTTAGCGTGAAGAGTGAAATAGATTAAGTTAAATAAATAAAAGACACCCTTCCAAAAAAAACAAGATACAACGCCAACATGGATGGGTGAAAGGTAAACTCAGTAGTAAGAAAACTAAGAATGTCTAGATGGTGTATCAATAGCGCTTCATGATTAAATGCAATCCACTAAAAATGATTTATTTCTAAACAACTGCATCCCCCCGAAGAAAAATCCGGAGACAATCAAGAAATTACACGCTAAAATTCTTTAAAAAAACAAAAATACACAAACTTTAAAATATAAAAAAAATGTCAGAAAAAAAACAAACAAATTCCAAAGTTTGGGGATTTGGGGAAATGAAAATACGTAGAAAGTACATGGTTGAAAGTAGCTTAAAATAACCATCTGCAGAATGAAAATACACCAAAAGGTATTTAAAGTACAATGCTTCGCCAAACGGCTATCTATAATTGAAGGTTTGTACCAAAGGAGTACAAAGATGTGGTGAAAAGATAATCAAGCAAACTTTACCGTTAACAAAAACAAAGATAAAACATTCAACATATTCAACGAAGGTTTTAATTTCGTTCCATTATAATTTTCTGCAATAAGAAATGCAACATTACAGGCATATATATAAATTGGATTCCCGCTGGCACCTCCCAAAGGTGAGATAAGCAAAACGTCCGGCTCAAATTTCGTCGGAATATTAGAAAAAAATATATCGACTGGAAGGCTGGTGTACTAATGTACTCTAGATGATACCAACGTACACGTTAGATGCAAGTTCATGTACGGCACAATTTTTCCGTTGATACGGGTTCGTTGACACTGATAAATTGATAAAAGAAATTACGATTGGAATAAGAGAGTCGCATTAAAGACACGTTGTGGCGAGATTTGGGGAGCGAATTTCCAATTATGGCTCCAGTAGAGTCCAGTGAGCATTTACCCAGATGCTTGAGGCAGATGAGTGTCAGTAAATTTTCTTCCAAATGATAGGATCTTAGTTGTAACCCAGCGGTTGTATTTGATCCACTGAGTCTCTACAAATTAGGGTAGGGGTGAGAGAGGGAATATGTAGCTTGATCCCATCATAAATGTGTGTACCTCTGGACTTGTTTTTAACGTATTAACTCTGTCATGTTGGAATAGTTTTTATGTTGGATATGTATTCATATCGAATGGTTTAAGTCCCTTTTGTCGGAAATGATTGGGTGACACTGAAACCAAACAAGATTAATCGTAATTTATTTTTATTGAATTAAAAATAAAAAAAAAGATCAACGGTTGGATCTATGCCCAAAATGCCTTTGAAAAGAAATCCTAAAAAATGTGCAACATATGACAAGATTTTGTCATAGAACCCTAAAGGTAGGGCCTCAGCCACAGCAAAGGCAGGTAGGTCCCTTTGCAGGGAATAATCTCAAAAGAAAAGGCAATCAGTAACCAATGGACAATTATGATAAAGGAACAAAGAAGGAAAGGGTGAACCATCCACCGATACAAAAGGAGTTTTTAAAAAAACTAATCCGTTCATGTGATTAAATATCAGTACCAAAGACGGTCAAATCGATAGGTCATTGCATGACAGTCTTATAATCTTCAAGCTTCTATGAACACTTGTAAAAGAATAATCCCTCTACACCATTTAGGGGATAAAAAAGAACAACCATTGGGCAACGTCGAGTCCATTGGCGATACGCTCAGAATCACCGATAAAACCCTCATCAGAATCGTGCATTGTTCCTTTCCATATAGAGACCCGAGCTAACCGAAATTCTTCGCGTCCTGCAGGATGCAATCTCACATTAGGTGGGGCGTAAAAGAGGAAAATGTGTGGTTTTTATCCCACCTGGAACGCTTATAGGAGGCGTGTGTTGGAATACGACTAAAAGAATCGATTTTTCTTAGGCTAAACATATAAAATAGAAGAGGAATTTACCGTTTAATAAGTGGCAAAGATTTCGCATGTTCACCGTCGAAGATTCAAATAATTTATTACTTTCTCACTCTTCATCCCTTTCGATATCTCTGTGAATTATTGTGTTTATTTTTTTCGTCAGACCTTCGACAGACTCTTTTGGGCAAATAAAACGGGACAGAGGCATTTACATAAAAGAAAACCAATGGAAATATTGGTTGGCTTCGTAAATGGATGGAGGAGAGGAGTGAAAACGGACTTCAATGCTGAATAAGCAGATACGGTCGCAACACCTGGAGATCTTGAGTTATTCACCAGGATCTGGTTCTTCCGAAATCGGTTACTACTTTCGCGATAGTTTCTTTCTTATCCTCGGTGTAGGAAGTTTCTGGATGAGTGTGTGTGTGGGGAGGGGAGGAGTACCCTAAATATAAAGAACTGAAAGGGGGCAGAAAAAGAATATCCGGCACTATGGATATCCAAAGGGATCCAATCTACTTTTTGTAGATTTAACCCATTACACAACCAAATTACATTACAATCAAACATTGCATTCCTACAACTTTGTTGTAACAACCTATACTTTACCTATATAATTAGCGCACAAAATTTGTATTTATTAAAAAAATACAGTAAAATTCAACGAGGGTACGAGAGAAGTCGTTTGAACAGGAGGAAGGTGCGTAACTCTCCAGAACCTACAGCCACCTTACAACAAAAGAACTACAAAAAGCAAAGGGATTCGATTCCCTTTTTCAAAACGACTTTGGGAACCAAACTAGTCCACCAGTATACTACCACCAGCTTACTAGACCCCAATGGTCTATCAAGTTGAATCCTTCTAAGAAGAAAATATCAGCCCAAGTAGGGTTTGTAAGGGAGAGGTTCAAGCTTGTGTGTTTTGTGACGCTTCGTTTGCGCTCCTTCCTTGGCGATCCTCCCTCTCGGAGCGGCTCCCCGCCCGTGTCTTTCCGCCCCTTTGTTCGAGGTTCTCTTGCGAGGGGCGGGGTCATCTTCTCCCGACCGCGAATCAAGCAGCGTCCTTCCCTCAGCCCCTGAACGCGAGAGCAAACAGACAGAGACAAAAACATAACTACACAGCCGGACAGACAGGCAAATACAAAGGTAGGAGAGAGCAAACAAAGACACAAGCAAAGAGTGAGAGACAAAGACGGAGAATGCCAGATAAAGATTCGCAGGAAAACAAATGAACTGCAAGAAAGAAGAAACAAACGGATGGCGAGTGTTTACTAAATATTAAAAATTGCCAGGATAATACATTATAAACCCCACAAAGCTACAAGTTCGTTAATGAAGGCTCATTTCACCTCAAACTACGAACAATCATGCAGGCGTAAGAGGTCAAGTAGTGAGATAAGCTGACGGCAACCCTTCACCAATTAATGGGTATCAAAGTATTTTTTTTAATAATAAAACCCCCCACCCCCAGACGATTAAGGACTGTGGGGAAGAAACCACTCAAGGAAATGATGAGCACAGCTTGAACAATGAACGTGTCGGCAGATCGGGTAAAACGTAAGAGTAGAAAAAGTGTGACAAAAGAGGTGAAAAGGTTGTAATTATGTGCTGGTGGTACCGGATGTTCCACTACCTGATACGCATCTCAGTGGAGAGCGACACTTTACCTTGAGGAAACTGAGGCACAAGTGGCACCGTGGGGACATAGCATTTCAGAGGGGGGGGAGGGGGGGTCATGGCAAAAAAGAGGATGTTACCAACGCGATGTTTGTAACATTGAAGACCAACAGAAGTCCTTGTAATTATTTTACCAATTTTGTACCTGTTTTTACTCGATGTTGGTAGCATCGTAAATCAATGACCAGCAATGGAGTGCAATGTGAAGCAAGGGCAAACTTGCTGCAGTTGACATCTGAAGGATTTTGTGCCTTACCCACCTAAACACCCACAGTTTGATCTCCCGGCCTCGATCCCTGCTGGAGAATCTGTAGTTATATATCTTCCACACACTTTTACTTCCTCTTTCTTCCCCACGTTCCATTCCTCTCTTTCAGTCTCCTAGAGATTCATTCGTTGGTCTTTCGCTTTAAAATCGAAGGAACAAATCGTAAATCAGTCGTAACCAATTAATGGATTTTCTACTTTTTTCAATCATTTGTATTCATAATGGATAAAAAAATAAAGGTGTTTATAAATGAATGTTATAAATGATAATAGCGAATGTTAAAAACCGGTATTTTGGGGTCACTCTGTATTACAGATGTTATAAACTCAATGTTTGTTACATTATAGCAGGTTTCCATAATTTGTACTCCTTCGTAATAAATTTCGCACCAGGGATGGTGGTTACCTAATACAGGGTGAACCAACCTTCAATAGGCTTCATTTCTTGTCGATTTAAGAAATGAAGCCTATTGGAAATTAGGGTTCCGTATTTTTTTTTTGGGGGGGGGGGGGTCACCCTGGATTGCAGGTAAATGTTACAAACCCGATGTTTGTAAGAGGCTTTCTTTTTACACTTTCTCAATGAATCATTCTCACTTTACCAACAAGGGGAGAATTCTAATGTAACAACGTAACCTAAAGGAAAAAGAAAGGAAACTTGTGTAACCAACGAAAAAATTTTTATTTAACGGAGAGAGGACGAGGAAATGGACAGGTTAATGGTAAACAATAAAAAGAAAAAGAAAAGCAACAAAAAATGATAAGGATCGGGAATAAGTATTATTTGGAATCTCCCAGGGAAAGTTCGCACACAGGATACAGGTACTTATACATACGAACTAGAACCCTCCTGGATGGGTTATTTAATCATATAGAAGGATTTTAGGATCTCTTCCAGGGGCAAAGAGGAAATGGGACGAAAAGTCGAAGAGCAAATTGAGTACAAAAGATAACGATGATAAAAGGATGTATTTATTTACAACCGAAACCAACGAAGGCATATTAAAGGAGGTTTTGTAAGTCAGACTTGTAAAAAAAGTGGTATATTAAAGGTATGGGAAAATGTATGGGAGATACTCCAAGTAGTTTACATGTAGCTACTAGTAATGGCACGCAGTTATCTTCAACATTCCCGCCTTCAGCAACGAAGGAAAGTCCCCTTGAAGGTTAAATAGGGATTAAACATGGCAAAAAGGACAATAACAAGATCTATCAACCCTAAATGCTGGGGTGGGAAGGGACAAACCAGGACTAAGTTCGCCCGAAAGAACCTACATCCACTTGACCAAGAATTTTAAAAGCATCCGGTCTCAGAAGTGGATGATATGATTGAACTAATAACTCGAACTCTTACAAACAAAGCACAAAGTCTCCAGGAACAAAAAACTTAACCTTTGCCACGGAGAAGACGACTGGAACAAAGATTGAGCTTCGAAGTTCGAGTTTTCTTCGCCATTTGGAAATTGGGAAAGTTAAATCGAAATAAATTTCTTATTTTGAGATTAATGGCAGGTGAAATTAATGGATAGAAAAGGGAATTGGCAACAATTGACATGGTCAATAGATATATCCATTGGAGGCGAATGAGCGCGAATACAAATGGAAATCACAACCCGAATGATAAGAGGCTATTCAAGAAAGAACTAGAGGGACATGATCTAGTGGACCTGCGGCGAAAATCAATCAGATTTGGACTCAAATAGCTCAATTACCCCATCTGACATTGGTTTGACCTTCATATTTCTAAAAATGGCTGATTTAGCACCTCTAGCCACTAGGTGGCGCCACCTGGTGGTCAACTTATATCATATTTGAACTCAGTGACCTCAATTACCTTTGTCCCGGTACCGGGACAGGTATCGTGCTCGAAGATCACCCAGACCGGTACATTCAACAAGAAGGATTTCGCGATAGAAACAAATACAGATTATGAAGAGAGAGGTAAATCCCGACTGCATTTTCAAACACTTCACTTTCCCCATTCACACAAAAATATAACGATTGCCATTCCCAAATCCGCCTCCGTGGGCAGCTGCCTCACATCCTTACGCGCATAATATTGGCACTAACTCTTAGATTCTGCCATATTGCGTTTGCGTCGGATCTTCGACTCGGAAAATGGATGGAGTCGAAAAGAAGAAAAAAATCCCGTGCTCACTCATATTATCAGTTGCCTTATTTACGCTTGGGAAGAGTGAGTTAATGTGGGTAGCTATAGAAACCCTTTTGGCAGATGTCGATAGAAAAGAGTGAAGGAAGGGGGGATGGAAGAGACAGCGTTGTTAAGAAGGCAGGTTTGCTTTCGTGCGTTTAGTGATAATCTCTCCTTATCTATCACTTTTCTGTTCGGCAACAAAATCTATTTACATTTAAAATCAGTTATGAAAAATTAACTCCTGGAAATAACTGTGGAAGAATATTTTGGTTCAAGTTGAGACATTCAAAATTATAGGGAAGTCAATTCCTCAAGTAGGGAACCTGTGGGAGTGTCAACGATGAGAGATGGGGAAAGATAAACAATTAAGCATTTTGAATTCTGAAACTCATGGGACATAAACGCCATAGGAAAAGAAATCCTTAATTAAAGTCGATCAGGTCAAAAAAGGCAATTTACAATTTCTTCTTGTGTGGTAACCCCCCCAAAAGACGGGATGTCAAAAGTAGAAAGGAATATTATGCTTAAATTCATAGTTTCGATACTTATTGTCTCTCTCTTGTGTATCGACCCTAAATCGTTTAATTGTCCGTCATTTATTCAATGTCCTTTACTTGTTCCAGTCCCGCTCACTCCTCACTTGTTCATTATTACTCACTTTTTCATGGTTACGCACTTGTTTCCTTGTACCTTACGTTTTACACTAACTTTAACTTGTTCCATTGTCCCCCGATTTGGCGCTACCCCTTACTTTTTCCGCAGTCACTTACTTTTTTGATTGTCCCTTGATTGTCCTTAAATTTTTCCGTCGTACTTCATTAGTTCTATGTGTCATTGTTTTAATACTGTAATTTACATTTTGTAGTGTCCTGCTTAGAGCTTTTCTGCCTCACATTTTAACTCTCTCACATTTTATACCTTGTTTTTCAAGTGTTCTTTTCTCACTTGTTCCCTTGTCCCTTACGACCTTCATTTGTCCTTCACACGTTTATGCCCCCTCTGTTTTATGAGTTCATTTGTCCTTCACTTTTACTCTTCTCATTCACTTGGTTCTTCACTTTCCCCGCAGTGCCTCATTTGCAAAGGGGAGCCCCGTATAAACTATTCTGGCACCTAGAGAAGAAGCAGGACCTCCCAACCCAGTGCCTTTGGAAAGCTCAAACGAGATTAAAACTGCCAAGGTTTACTTCCCACTTATCGAAAGCTAGTCGTCGACCGGCTTTCGTCCACTCAGCCCTTGTCGGGAATGTGACGGTGGAGGGGGGGGAGGGGCTCACTCCCCCTCTTGGCTCCGGTTGAGGGGGGGAGGGGCTCACTCCCCCCTCTTGGCTCCGGTTGAGGGGAGTGGCTTTTAACGCACCTGTTTTCTTCACACCCTTTTTATTTCTACTGCTCCTCTCCCCATCTTTCTTTCCCTTATCTATCCTATTAGGCACCCGCAAGGATACGCCAGGTGTACATGGGCAACCCTGCTGCAGCTAACATCTGGCAGCTTGTCTACTCTAACAACAGACATTTTGCCAAGGTGGCCTAATACTTGCAGGGGAAACTGTGGCTATATCTCTTGCACACCATTTAGCTTCATCATTACTTTCATTACAAACTTTCAGTGCGATGCGACCTCGTTGCTATTGTGCTTTAAATTCGATAAAAAAGTCCTTCCATTTTTTAATATCTTTCACATTTCTTCTTCTCCCACACTTTTCGTATTACCTCTTACTTCTTCATTATCCTTTACTCTTTTAATACTCCTCCATTGCTCCCTCACTTTTATTAATGTTCCCCAAACTTGGGGCAAATGCGCCAGATGGCCACGTAGGAGCGTCCTTTGACCTCACATCCCGCTGTTAGGGAAACAGGGGGCGCTCAATTATGAGGACCCTGCCTTCGTTATGGATTCAAGGCAAGGAGAGTTACGTGACATCCAGGTCTCGAGTGCCTTGAGGTGTACTTCGATTGTGTACCTTCCACATAACTTCACTTCCACTAACTTCACCATTTGATTTCTGAGCCTATCAAAAAACCTAGCGGCGATGTCATCGTTCGTTTTTGTTTTAAATGATTAATAATAATAATCTTAATAAATGGTTCAAGTTCATAGTTCTGCTCTTTTTATAACTTGTTCCTTGAAGGTTCTAAGACTCCAGACCCAAGTGTTCAAGGAGGAGGAGCTTTGCCGTTACAGTTTTTGGAATCCTAACCTTTTATCATTTTTCTTCTTTCAGTTTATTTACTTTTCTATCATTTTCATTACCTCGTTGTTTGTTCTAGTTTTCTTCTACTTAATTAAAAAAACTTTATTATGGGAAATAAAATTTAGCTTAATAAATAATAACTTTTAAAAAAATTACCAGAATACAATTATGTTGCAGCTGACATCTGTAGGATTGCGTGTTCCCGCCGCTCTAATACCCGCAGGTAGAAAACTTACGGCTACATATCTACCACTCATTTTCAGTTCTTCCATAATTTCTACTATTTACAGATCTCTCCTTACATATTTTCTGGTGGAGATGTTCTCGTTATTTTTCGTTTCTTAGTTTTAAGGAACAACAACAATCCTCTCAATTCAAAATACGGCATTAAATTTCAATATTCTGTTTCCCCCCCCCCCAAAAAAAATTATTCATAGAGAAACCAGCCATGGTTGAATTTTTATAAATTTTCTGAACTTCGCCAATTATAATAATTTTAAAAGGAACTCTAAACTTAATTTCCCCCCCCCCTTTAAAATATCACATTGCTAAGATATAGAGTTATGGCAGAAGAAGAAGAAGATATATAAAAATAAATTTTCACAACTTCACCATTTGTAATTCTTTGGGTTTTAAAAAATTCACCAAATTTCGATGCTTATATTTATTTCTGAACTTCCCCATTTTGTTTTTTCAATAATTCTATAATTCAAGAAGGGGATTTTTTTGAGCATTTGAGTAATAATTTCATCTTAGTTTGGTTATGACATGTTATTTTATCAAAGTTATTTCTAATAATTCTTTTACAATATCAAAAAACAAAATGGTGAAGTTCAGAAATAAATACAAGTATCGAAATTTGTTGAATTTTTTAAAACCCAAAGAATTACAAATGGTGAAGTTCTGAAAATTTATTTTTATATATCTTCTTCTATAACTATATTATAGCAAAGTGATATTTTGAAAGAGGGAAAATTTAGTTTAGAGTTCCTTTTTAAAATTATTTTCATTGGCAAAGTTCAGGAAAGTTATAAAAATTTAACCATGGCTGCTTTTTTTTAGATTTTAAATTTTAATCTTAGCAGCGAAGTGCAAGCTCCCCCCGTAGAAGGGAGTGGCGGAGCTATTGCCTGATTGATATTATAAAAGAATTATTAGAAATAACTTTGATAAAAAAACATGTCATAACCAAACTAAGATGAAATTATTATTCAAATACTAAAAAAAAATCCCCTTCTTAAATTATAGTTAGTGAGATGAGAAGTGATAATGTTCACGCAGTATCCCCAATTCCTTCGTTGGTTACATTAGTTTTCTTCCTCTGAATCTAAAAGCACCATTACATCAAGTTTTGTCTCAATAAATATCCTTTTTTTTTGTCATAGGAAAATTATGCCCTTATGCTTCTCCATTAGTCATTTTACTAAAGTTTCAATCTATCACGGAAGTAAATAAACGCTTAACCATCTGCTCGTATATCACCGAGCAAAGCCAGGGACAATATTTGTCGGAGCTCATTTGCAGCACTTTTAACGCCCTTGTATAAATACACAAAGCACTTTCATGGTAAATGAAAGCGAATCTAAACAGGAATAAGACCCTTTTCCCATTCAAGGGGTAAGAACGGGGACCCAAACGAAACCCTAGACCATGGGACCTTTTAGGAAGGGTGGTTATAAAAGGCCTACCGCAATTCGAAACATTTTCAAAGAGCCCGTATGGATGAACCCTCAAGAGGGAGGTATTCATAGTACCAATAGGGTGGTTGGAATGTATTGAGACCTACATCAGTGTATGGTAAGGTGGAAGCCCCTCGAAGGGGATCAAATTTGTATCTCTGAGTTATGTTCTCTGGCGACTTACATTTGCTATTGAATTCCTTTTATTCGTTGTATTTTTTGGGGTATTTTTTTCTGTATCACCCATATATTTTATTTTCCCCTTTCACCATTTGGGCGGGTTAGAGCAGGAATGAATCCTTCTTCGATTGCAATACCATCCTTTTTTTTAAAAAAAATCCTATCGAATCCTAGATCTCCGGATTGGTGGTCTTGCCGCTTGGAGAGACAAGGAATCGTGGATTTGATTATTTGGAAAGATTAATTATTGGATTTGAGGTCAGGCGATCAGTTCAAGTCTTTTTTCAATATTCATCTGCCGCGCAAAAAGGTCTCCCATCATCGTGGAAATAGAGAAATTTAGGAGAATGGCGCGTCTTCTTCGTACATTATAGTTTTTTGAGTAAACTCATTTAGATACAAGAATTATATACCTTAAAAAAATTCACTTCCCCATTTTTGGGGCCAATTTCTTTACTCTAGTTTTCTGCGAAGAGCCCCTGGTTGGTTATCTTCTAATATATATCTTTTAATAGGTAAAATAAATCAAATAGAATCGGTGTCAAGCATCCGATTCAACTTCCCTTTGGTGTATTCTTAGAAAAGCGTCATATATCGATTTTCTTTTAACTTTTATTCTCGACACATTCCCCTTCCCCCCTTTTAAAAACCCCCATTCAAATGGCCCATACATTTCCTCTTTGCCTATATGAAAGACTTTTCCTATAAAGCCAAGCAGATGGTTACAGGGACCTGGTCACGAGCCGTGGTTGGCGGTCTAAGGCCGCAATTAGCGGTACAGCACAGCCGCAGCTGCCGTATCAGCCACTTCGAAGACAACGCATAGTGGATAACGTAGCGAATGGATATGAAATCGACACTCGATTCCCCTATAATAGACCCGCAACGGTTCCACCTCGCTGCTCCAATTCTTTCACCCTTGAAACACGATCTCTTCACGTCTGTAATCGTCCCTCGATATATTGAGCTGGAAAACGTCAAACGACCTAAGTTTGGATTTCATCTTTTTGTGAGGAAAACTTGTAATAAAGACGATGACTTCACGTTGTTGGAATGAGTTAAAAAATGAATATAAAAAAAACTTGGAAAAAGTGTGGCTTTGTCATAGAGATCTTGGGCCGTGATGTGATTGAGCCAAATAGTGTTGTTTTGTGGAACCAACTTCCAAGTTAGTGAAGAAATCAATAACTTACCTTTTTTTCCCCAAATTCATGCCAACAATTTGACCTTAATTTGCCTTTGTTTAGCCGGGTGGAGCTGGATAGAATTAGGGAAAGACTATGGAAAACACTCATTCTAGCAAGGGCATGTAGGCTAGCACAATCAAATAATAATAATAATACTATTGTATAGCTTTTACCACTAAACCTCACCTTCTGATGCCTTAGGAAGGATTTACAGTTTAACGTGAGATCGGAAACCTTCGGTGCTACAAAATATGGCAGCGTCGCAAATACTACTAATACTAATAAATTTGATTCAGATTGAAATCTTTTTGAATCACTTGAAAAAGGACGTGATCAGAATAGTATGAGGAAGGCTTATCAGAAACGAAAATCTTGAAACATGAAACAAATGAACGTGAAAAAAAGGACCAAAACAACAGAAAAGATAGAATTGAAATATAGTAATTGTGGATAGTAAGAACTACTGAACATTATTTTCGAAAGAACTAAAACAGAGGACGTATTCCGAAACTCTAAGGTGCTAGCAAGAACTTTAAATGAATTGCAACCGTATTACAAAGGAATATAAAAGAAAGAGATGCAACAATAGCCCATTTGATCCCTACGAAGTTGCATGCAAACACGTAATCGTAGGTAAACTAAGTTTACTAAACTTCGTTACTTTGGTTATTGATGTTCGCTTTTCTGATGGAAGGCGAAAAAAGAAAGTATTACTCGCTCATATACGTAGTCAGTCTTTGATTTGGGGTAAAGTGCTTGTATACTCTATGTTTAAAGGAATCAAATGTAGTGAAATCAATGACGATGCGTAGGAGACCATTCAGTAAGTTGACAATTGGGTTAAAGAATGTCTTTTAGACTTGTGTGAGTTAAATAGTTTACCTATATTTAATATTGTACGTACTAAGAATTATACTACAACAGTATATGGATAGAATAGTTGCGTATTTTATTTCATACTCACAGAGCGAAATACCACTAATAAAAATAGTTAACTGATAAGGATCCATCGACGCTTTTTTGTTTAAAATATTTGAGGTAAACTTTGGAGTATATTTCTCCCACGCTCCTTGTTAGGTGTTCCAGTTTTTTTTTCCGTGCACTTGTGTGCTTGCTTTACGTGTGTGTGTGTGTGTGTGTGTGTGCGCAGGAGGAGGGGTTCAGTCTCGCAATCAGGTAAACTTTCTCATATTACAAGTTAAATTTGTCAACTCCACGTTCGTCAACACATCGGGGCGTGACTTCAAAATTCTACCCTTCGCCACCGCCTCGAAGAACTTGGTCTGAAGCGGCGCAAAAATGAAGTTATCAGGACGAAGAATCGGCCGTCGGAACAAAACCTTCTTCCGCCGCAGACAATAGGAAGAAAATGCCATAAGAAAACGAAACTAGAATAAGCGCAGAGAGGAAGAATGAGTTCCCCCGTGCATACACACAGTGCCACATACAGATGCATACATACATGCACACGGGTACAATTATAGGACAACCGCTTTAACTAGATCTTTCTCAGAGGAAAAAAAAAATGAAAGGCGCAGGAAATCAAGATTAATGACTCGGTCCTTTCACGTCAGTCTCACCCTTCTACCCCTTGCTAACCCCAGAGCGCAGGAGGCTTGATTGGGATGATACAATAATGATAATAGAATTAGCATTAAAACACCTATCTCCATAAAAGGGCAATTGTACACCCCTGTTGGTCTAAGAATATTTACGTACCTTCTCAAACGTCAATTATTTCCTTTAAATTAAGCAATTTAAAAAAAAATCTTACGTTTACATTTAAATAAATAACGTAGCCTATTAATATAAATAACAAAACAACGTCTGGATAAACGTGCCCCGGGAGTTCTTGAAACTAATGGTTTCGGTCCCATCATTGAGGATCAAGTCTTATTGTAGCAGTCAAGATGAGGGCACTTTTCCATTACTCTATATCGTTTTGTTTTATTAGTACTGTCAAGGAGGTTGTGTGAAAATACTGCGTTTTAACATCGCGTGTTTGTCTCATGTTCAATAAAAAAAAGAACTGAAACTCGAATTAAAACGGATGCAATAGTTTGCTATAGCGAGCTCCATTAATCCTATGCACTGACTGGAAAGGTAAGGTAGATTGGACTGCTTCACGAATAATCATGTAGAGAATACTGGTTATCTGAAGTACGACTTCGATTCACATTGAAAAGAAATGTTATCTCTATGCCAAGAATCTTTTTATTTGATGGCATTTTCCATAAATACTCTACTCTGCTAAAGCTGTGAATCTACAATTGCACCTCACTCTTTAATATCTCACATTTCGTAACTTAAATATTGTAAATAACTTTTTCCCATAAGGCAGTGGATTATTAGAATGCCTAGACGAGGTTATTATTAGAAAGCCAGTAAATGTTTTAAAGAGTATTTCATAAAGACTAAATAATTAAATAGGAATGACCTAAGGTGTGTCTAGAGATTATATTCACATATTGAAAATAGTCAAAGATCTCTTAAAACAGCTGATTTTGTGTAACATTATGTAGTTAAGACAATCGTGAGCAGAAAATTCAATATGGATATATAAAATCTAAATGCCTCATGGGAGGAAAATAAGACAATTTATTGTTAGGTTTACCATCTTAATGATATAATAACCAATTATAACAAACTTAAACAACTTTATGGAATAATTTTATGAATTATAATCAAGGGAAATTAGATGAAACAATTTTAACTAAGAACTGTTCAGGAGCTACTGGACAAAGGAACCCTTCCTCTAGATCATATTGAACAGTCTACTGATGAAGCAAGGTTTTGATGTAATCAGCAAAAATATTCTTGGCGACATTTTGAATGATTTCCTCAAGGTATTTTTTTGTTGTTAAATTACATACAATCTGCAGAAACGTCTCTGTTCAGGATGTTGCGCAAATTTGCTTATTGGATTTAGTTCGCAACTGTTGGGAGACAATCCATGTTGTCTCCCTTACACATCCTTTCGACTAAAACAAATTTCAAAGAAAACTTGGAGGTATGCCGAGGATAATTATTCTGGATGAAAACAAGTAACTTTGTCTCTCATCTTCACTGGCTATCTTATGAACTAAGGTAAGAAGTTTTACTCTTGAAATTCGCAGTACACCTTTGAATTCATTTGACGCCATCGTTCACTTGCTAAAGTGCTTACAGGAGCTGCCTCGTATAGGTTTATTGACTAGCATTTAGCAGACGCTTTCTTTCTTATGTTCACTTGAGGTATATTAACATCCCAGCTACCAATGCGATCATCCAGCTCATGCAGAGTAACGTTTAATTAATTTGTGAAAATAACTTTGCTAAGGTCAGTTAAGATGTAGGCCTGGACCAACAATCGACTTTTTAAAAGGTTTTTTTGGGGACGGGAGGGGGGGTAGGAACGCATATTGTCTTTATATCTAACGGTATCGAATTTCGTGAGAACTTTAGAACTTGTTTGTCTCGAGACTGAAGGAGCCACAGCGACTTAAAAAATGGCTTTGCTGTTAGCATGAGGGATTTAAGCTACTTTTCTTTTAACTTGAGAAATTCTAGTCGAACCCTTTTCTTTCATGGCCGGATGCCAACCACTACAATTTTCTTCAGAGTACAACGATCACTCTTCAAATCCTTTGAAATTTACGGACATGAACTTCTGTAAACTAATTCCTACATGATATAATTCTTCCTTTACTGAGATAGTTACTTTTTTCTGGCCATTTTTTCAGAAAATGCTTCTCAATGTAATCGAATTTCCTGAATTCGACTATAAACTATATAATAGCTGAGATAAATATTGTATCTAATAAATCTTCATGATTACATTCGTAAACGTATCTGTAAACAAGTTTTACAACCTTTTTTTCTGGAAAATGAAACGGTAAAGAGGTATTGCTTATAATATCTAGACACTTTACTGTGAACGTTTTGGCATTAGTTGTCTAGAAATATCTACTCCAAGCTAGTAAACTGGTAAATTTCTAGTGACCTCGAGAGTTCCCTCTTGGAATAGATAAAGAATCGTAGGTTTAAAATTGTTTACAAATCAATTAAGATTTTTAAATTTTCATTTATAATCATCATCATCATCATCATCACTAACTCTATAATTTAAGAAGGGGATGTTTTTGAGTATTTGAATAATAATTTCATCTTAGTTTGGTTATGACTTATGTTTTTTATCAAAGTTATTTCTAATCATTCTTTTATAATATCAAAAAACAAAATGGTGAAGTTTAGAAATAAATATAAGTATCGAAATTTTGTGAATTTTTTAAAACCCAAAGAATTACAAATGGTGAAGTTCAGAAAATTTATTTTTATATATCTTCTTCTATAATAACTATATTTTAGCAACGTGATATTTTGAAAGGGGGGAAATTTAGTTTAGTTCCTTTTTAAAATTATTATAATTGGCGAAGTTCAGAAAATTTATAAAAATTTAACCATGGCTGCTTTTTTTTTTATTTTATATTTTAATCTTAGTAGTAGTAGTATATCGCGAAGCCATTGCCTGGTATCTATATGATTTATCCAATGGCAGAATGATGAAAATACAAGAATAAATCTTGTGCCATCACTGGACAATTTACTAAGGAATAGACCGAAAAAAACACACCAAATTCAACATTTTGAGCTTCCTCTCTGTCACCAAAGGTGATATATTGATGCGACAAAACGTTATGACCCTATGCCAAAAAGACTCAAACAGGAAACTTTTTGAGTTGCATCTTGGAAATACATCAGTGAACACGACTTTTTTGAAATAAGGGGGTGGGGGGATAACCGGCTCTATGTAAGCATTTGGCTCATGACCAAACTTTACTTTATATTTCACGAAAATCCTAATTCTGCCAACACAGAAAATGCATTTTAACGTTGATGCTGGTGCCAACGTTGATGGGAGTGAGACAATGGTATGGAAGGTGAGTGAAAGCTGTGGAATGAGCGCAGTGCAAATTCACAACTTGAGAGGAATGTTTGGTGAGCGAAAGGTGGATGGAGTGAGAGATGTTTGTGAAGTATGTGTGACTGAAAATCTTTTGAGGTGGTAGGGAAGAAAAATGAATGAAAATAGAATTGTAAAGAGAATATACGAGAGTGAATGTCAGGGTGTAAGAAGGGTTTGAAGACCCAGGAAAAGGTGGGTTGATTGTGTGAATGAGTGTTTGAGAGGGAAATATCTGACTGAGGAAGTAGTGGATGGTATTGTGTATGATGAGTGGGCATGGAGGGGTTCATGAAAAGGGGAGGAGGCTTCTCCCCATCGATGAATCATGACTGGACGAGATGCTTTTACACACACATTGCACCCTATTACTATGAAGTACCTTGAGTGTGGGTGGTCTTGACCTTGATAGGGCAAAAATCGGGTGGTGGGTACGGGCAGTTTTAGTAGCGCTGATGCGCGCTGACCCAATTCTGTGACAAACAGGGAGATGTTAAAGTCTTGAAAAAATTAATATTCCGAGCGTTAAAAAGGAAATTTACCTTAAATATACCTTAAATATACATTTAAATAAACCTTGAATATATCTTAAATATGCCTTAAGTATCTCGTAACTATACCTAAATATACCTTAATTTATCCCTTAAGTATACCTTAAATATACCTCAAAATACCTTAAATATACCTTAAAATACCCTAAATATACATTAAATATATCTTAAATATACCTTAGATATGCCTTAAGTATGCATAAATTATGCCTTAAATATATTTTAAATACACCTTAAACATACCTTAAATATACCTTAAATACATTAAATATATCTTAAATATACCTTAAATATGCCTTAAGTATCCATAAATTATACCTTAAATATATTTTAAATATACCTTAAACTTACCTTAAATATACCTTAAATACCTTAAATATACCTTAAATACATTAAATATATCTTAAATATATCTTAAATATATCTTAAATATATCTAATGTATCCATTAATTATACCTTAAAATACTTTTCCTTAAATTGCGAGTTTATATTTGCAATAATTTTTCACTCATTTTTCAAGGTTCTTCGCAAATCCCTCTTTCTAGTAAGCATCGACCGAGTGCTTTCCTCTTTCATATAATACGTTTCGATTAACTCCAGAAGTCATCAACGAGGTATCTTCATAGGGCCATGCCAGTTATCGTCTCTTGACAATCTATACCAAACAATCCAGGATGCGTTGGGAGGAATAGTGAAAACCCCCCCGAAAATGTATGTAATTCAATGGAAATGTGATCAGTGGCGCTGTTAATAGTGAGGGAAAGTGAAGGAACAGAAATACAGTAAACTCCTAAGAAAGCCCGAAAGTGTGAAATTAAACCCCTGTCGAGCCAAAGGGGATTAATAATGTATATGCGAGTAAAGTGAAAATAGACTTTAAAGATCCATGGAAACAGAAGAAACAAAGTAGAGGAAAATAAAAAAAAGCGATAACTACACACGAACTTTTGAGAGGGATTGATTCTCTAAATGCGAACAAGACCTACATATAACCAAAAAAGAAATAGAATAAAGAAAAAGACATGATAAAAAAGATGGTCAAAACGAGTGGGAAAAGCTATAAAGAATGACAAGTGTGTCACAAGATATACATATGTGATATGGCCAAAAGGGCATATAACGTCAAAAAGAACAAATGAACCCCAGGACGCAAATATTACCACTTTTCTGATCAATGGAAAGTCAGTTTACCCGAAGATGAAAAATACGATTCCAATAGTATCGGCTTCAAATAGCGCTCGATGTTCAACCAAGAGAGAATCAAATTCAAGTAGGAAAATTCAGCTATAAGCTCTAGAGAGGACTACGGTCAAACAAAATTAATCATGACACGAAATGATATAAGCAATTCGAACGAAACATTTATTGTAATAATTAAAGGACATAGAATGTTTGCGTTTGTTGGAGGAATAAAAGCTATGGAAGAGAATGCCTAACTCCCTTAATTTAGCAGCCAGGGAACATTAATGCGACGAATAAAGTCGACAAAATAAAGACCCATATATTGTGTTTAGTCGATTGGAAAGTGACTAGAAAGAGGCAGGCGGAAATAAAACCATTTCATTGCAATGGAACGGAGCTCAGGAAATTCGAGACTAAACAAATAAATAGGATCCTAAAAGTAATAAAAAACTACGGATAAATAATAAACTATGGATATGAAAGGTATCTGGGAGTGAATAACTAATAATTAAAGACTTATAGACAATTATCTAGTAGTTTATTAACTAAACTTCCTTTTTAGGCTGAATGGCGGAAAAAATCTTCTAATAATGATAATGCATTTATATGGCAATCATCCGTGGGTGATCGAAAAGCAGCTTTCTCGCACTAAGGCTGGGTGGAAAACATCAGTCCGGGAGGCTCTCTTGAAGCGACAAAGGAGAGGTACGTATATAGGGGCATTTAATTCTAAGTCTTCATAATTTCAGACATTTTCCTTCCTTTGTTGAGAGAAACTCTTTCTCATCGTTTAGAACTTTTGTCTGTATTGTACAATTTGTTTCCAAGTTTTTAGCATATTTTTGAAGATCATGTTTCCATCTTGATTTTGGTCTTCTGTTATCAAGTGGAGTCCAATTTACAATTTTCCTGGTTCATCCATAGTCTTGGAATCTTACCACATGGCTTGTCCACCTCCATTTCATGTTTCATAAAGCTTCACTATATCTTGAAGTTTGGTTTGTCCACGTATCCCCTGTAAGGGGCGCGGCGATTTGCCTTCCTGGCCACCGTGCTGACGGGACTCAGTGCCCCGTCCGGCTACCGGCTTAGCCTATACTTTTTGACACCTCGTCTTCTTACCCTGCTTCCTCACTTTGCTTACAACCTCTCCAACAACTTTCTCTGGTCGGCCTCTAATTTCACAGGGTAGACGCCGGCAAGCTGCCTTTCACCCAACCAACCAGATCGGGGCTGAGGGGGAGAGGACAACGCCCCCCTTACCCCTGAGCTCCGGTTTGGGGTTGTGGGTTTTTAACAATCTGCTTCATTGCCACCAACACCTTCCTCACATACCCTTTTTTCTTATTTCGCTCTCTCTCAATCTTCACGCCATGCCTAAGGTGCAACCGCCATGCCAATGGGCTGCCAGGTCATTAGGAGGGAGGAGGGGCCTTAAATGGCGGGAACTAGTTTTGCTGACCTCGTTTCAACCCTCGCAGAACGGGCTACTGCGTGGGGGTGATGAGCGTTCGCGTCCCGTAAAAATTATAGGGTCACCATGCCCGATGATATGAAAATTTAACAAAAACATATCCACCTCCCCGGTAACATTGTCGGAGCTGCCCTTGGGCAGCTCCACCGAAAAAATGGAGCATCCCCCCCTGTGCTTTCGCAAGGGACTTTCCAAAATTCTTCGATAGAACCCACCCCCTTAGGGGGGCGAGGGCTGACATGGCCCATCGGCCCGGGCCCTTTAAAGTCCTGCTGGCGCACATAGCAAGTTTACAGGGGGTCACTCTACGTGCCCCCTCTCCTACCCGATGGATGCCGGCTCGCCAGCTCGGAATAGAAAAAAAAGGTACCTTGAAGGGGATCCTTGATGTCTTATGGGAGGATGACCACATGGAGGCCACCCTTAGATGGACATCGTCCCTGAGGTGACCCAGCCACAGACGGTTAAACCTGGGCTCGGTGCCAGGAACTGAACCCGTGCCCGCCCCTATGCAACGTCCTCCCAAGGAGAGGAGGGATCTCCTTTCCAGAGTGGTGGCCCTGTGGCAGCCAAGACATTCTCCATTTTAAGAGGAGGATCTTGCTGAGGCCGGTCCATCTGGCCTAGGGGCTCCTGCCGGCGGAAGCTAGCAGCGGGTTCATTCCTCGCCCTCCTTTCCTAAAAATAAAAAAAGACGAAAAAGACTCGGGGCTCCTCTTCCTCCACGTGAGCCACGGAAACAGACGAGGGCGCTGCCTCGGTAAGTTACCAAGCTAAGATTGGCACGTCCGGTTCCGGTGCTTCCCCGGGTGGGGAGTCCCAGACTAAGACCAAAAGTGCTCAGAGCCGAGCCTCGATTACGTCGGGGCCCCTCATTCAGAGGTTACCTGACGTTTTCGAAAAAGCTGGCTTCAAACGCTTCCTCGTTATTCGCTACACTGATGGCAGCATGTTGGCTAGGGCAACATGATCAATCATAAGAGAGCTTTAGCTAGCGTGATTGGGAAAGAGCAGAAAGTGACCTCTTTTCTCGGACGGTAACCTTCTGGCAAATGCGTTGAATCTTTATGAGGCAGCCATTATCAGTTTCCTTCGGACACTTGATGGCATGCCGGCGAGTGTGACGCCGCACTCTACCATGAACTTTGCGAAAGAAGTGATTTATGTGAGGGAATTCGTGGATTACTCCATTGATGACATCAACTTAGAGCTGGCCGACCTTGGAGCGGTGAAAGTCGAACGTGTGATGAGAAAACAGGGAGGGGCCTCGAGACCCACCCTTATACTCTTCATCACGTTTGACTGTGACAAGCTTCCTGAGTTGGTGCGTGCTGGTTGGTATCGATACCGCATGAAGGCATTCGTGCCACTGTCGCGGGGGTGCTACTACTGCCACCGCTTTGGCCATACGAATCGCTCATGTAGACGGGCAAAATCGGGGTTACCGGAATTCTGTAAGTTGCTCCAAGGTCACACACGTTAATTCGAAATTGTGTGTGGCCAAGTGTGCCAATTGCGGAGAGCCGCACCCCGCTTCTTCAAAGAATGTAGAGCTTATCTCCTTGAGAAGGAAATCCTGGCCGTCCAGGCCTAGGATCGTCTCTCATTTCGCGAGGCTAATGACTTGTTCCTGGCGCGTCCGGCGCTGCCTGGGACGTCCAATTCCCTAATGTTAAGAAAGACACCCTCTGCTCTTGCCCCCTCCAGGCCTACGATAACGGTTGTTTCTGCGCCCATTCGGAACTCTTCTGCGGGCTCTACCAAGCCCGAGCGGTCACATGGGAAAGCTGGTGGCACAAAGGGTTCACATCCAGCCACGGCTGAAACCAGGGTTGGCCCCCCCCTTCCCCCATTGTGACTGTTTCCCGTAAGGCGAAACAGCCGCGCACCTCCCCCGAGTTGTAAGACTCACAGGAGGCAACACCCCTGAAGCTGGTCGAGAGGCCATCTTCCGGGGTTTCTAAAGGTGCCCCAGAAAGGATGACAGCACTAAAGGAGCTTCGGCTCATACACTTACACCCAGTGGTAGGCTGGGTGGCTCGTATACGGTGCATCTTCCAAAAGAGGGACTCCCAAATCCGAAGATGCCCCGCCTGCCTAATGTTTCGAGGCGAAGGGAGGAAAAGAATCACATGGCGAACCCAACCTCCCCCAATAAGTCCTTGAAGGCGACATTGCCTTCAGTGCATTGTCCGGCCAACAGCGCCCGGAGATCTACCTCCGGGAAGCTTACGGTCATTTCCCTGAGGGTCTTCTCTTCGAAGAGGGCCCCCGCATCTCTCCTCTGATGCAAACCTGGAGGGCATATTTCTTCAATGGAATTGCGGCGGACTCCGGGCCAACTGGGAGGAGCTGCGGGGAGTCGTCTCCTCCCGTTCCCCGTTAGCTATCGTTTTGCAGGAGACCATACTGGGCCCGTGCTCTCTGCCCACCCTCAGGGGGTATAAGGGTTTTGCGACCCTACTACCACGCGATGGGGCACTCGGGGCAGAAGTATGCGCCATTTAAACCCGGCATGATATCTCCGTTCTTCTCTTCGCTTAAGATACCTCTTCTCAGGCAGTAGCTGTGCAGCTGCACCTTGATAGGAGGTATACTGTTATTTCCGCGTACATTCCACCCTCAGCTGACTTCAACGCAGGGGACTTCCGCCACGTCGTGGCACGGTTGCCGAAGCCCTTTCTCTTGCTCGGAGATCTGAACGGTAGACAACACATCTGGGAGAATACTCGATTAATCCCAGTGGTCCAGTTCTAGCCTACTAGCAGGATGTGCTGTGTACGGCGAGTATGCCCAAGTAGGCAGTTGTCAGATCCTCCCCCTCCTCCCCCCAAATGTCCAAGTATCCAAGTGGTGGATTTTCGGTCATGCTTAGTTTCCGCCCTCATAATGCGTTCATTATGAGTTTTTTAAAGTTTTAAGTTAGGTTTTTTAGTCAAGATTTACATCTTAGGGTTGCATATAGAAAAAAACACACCTACACATACAACATAAACCACCGCGAGCCTCATGAAGAACCGGAAAGAAAGGAACTCTTGGCTCGGGAAAAGGTAAATAAAGAAGATGGTTTCGAGGGGGACAGCGTTATCTAAAATCCTGAAAGAAAATCCTAAATTACACTAAAGTAAGGGCAGCATATGGAACTTGTTGAAGGAGTAGGATAGTAGGAAAGTAGAAGTAGAGGGAGCCAAAAAGCCTAGGAATAGTCGAATATTATAGGTGCAGGATATTACACGTGTCGCAAAAATGAATATCAAGAATATAGAGCTAAAAAAATATTAATTTTAATTCTATAGGTCTCCTCTGCGGCCGCCAACGAGCGTTCATCTATCAAAAAAACAAATCAAATTGAAAATACTAATTGATAATAAATTAATTTAAAAATAAGCTTGAACCAAACAAAAAATATAATAATTAATAGACACACTTAGATTCGCCAGGGTAGGCCCGCATCCTTTAGTAACCCAACGCCCTATCAAAAATGTATAAAAATCAATCGAATGGGACATGGCCACCCCAAAAAAACATCAGTAGAGTACCTTGAAATTTTTGTTTTGTCGTCATGGCTCGTACTAAGCAGACAGCTCGCAAGTCTACCGGAGGTAAAGCTCCGCGTAAACAATTGGCCACGAAGGCAGTGTAAAAACTTTTTGTGTAAATTCGAGTGAATTAGGCGGACGCATAGTAAAAGCGGTCCGCAATAAGTGTTAAATTTTTATTAGTGCAAAACTACGTACACACACCTCTTTCAAGAACAGCCACTAGAAGAGGGGCCCCAGCATGGGGGCAGCCCCTCAGGACTGCAAAAGGATCCCCCTCCGTACCATAGGGGGGGCACCTAAACCGGAAAAAATGGAAGTGATACAAACAATTTATAAAAAGATCCACGTGGTGCTTATCAGACTCCTCGACACTCCCAATGGTTATGCAACCATTTGCAGCACAATGGGGGACGTCGAGAGGCTGGTCTCCGACGAAGCTCAAGCTCATCTCCAGAAGATTGGGCTTGAAGCAAGTGTACCGCAGGAAATCCTGGCCCAACGAACCCTCATATTGACAAAACTAGACCCAATCTTTACGGAAAATTCCTGTGAAGATATAAAGAAAGAACTCGAAGCGAAACAAGAGTGGGCCTGCATCACAGCAGTGTCCAAGTTCGGTAAAGGAAACGGCGTGGTAAAAATTGTCTTCAGTACCATCGATATGGCAAACCGAGCCAAAAACGACGGGCTTCTCGGCTTCTACCTAAAGGTCAGCCCGGAACAGATAGTCAAAGAAGAGTACATACAAATCGACTGCTGCTTCAAATGCTATGCAGTCGAAAAACACGCCACAAAGGATTGCACAATTGCCGACCCTGCATGCTCCAACTGCGCCAAAACCGGACACGGTTGGAAGGAGTGCAGGGAAAGGGTGCAAAAATGCGTTAATTGTGGAGGTGACCACAGGGCCCTGGCCATGAGGTGCCCAATCCGAAAAGAAGCCATCCGCAAGAAAAGAGATAAGCTAAGAGCTGAAAAAGAAGAGAGGAAAAAAACCACGTACGCGAACACGACAGCAAGAAATACCACTCAGGCGCAAACAAACGGGATGAAGTTAGTCATGCCGAAGGAAGGGCAAGAAGTCATGGCCATGGTCATGGTTGCCCACCTCGGAAACCTAACAAACCCCGGTACCTTCTCGTCCCACCTCAACCTTCTTCTTGAGAAGAACGGTTGCAAAAAAAAGGTTTGGTTCCCCGAAAACCCAGACTCGGCGGGCCTTTTTAATCTCGAGTTCATCGAAGAAGGAAAAAAGGCCCCCTCAAGTAATGGGGTAAAGGAAACCGAAAGATTAGAAGAAGAAAAAATACAAACGCCATCGGAAGGAGAAGAGGAGAAGAAAGGCGCGAAGAAGAAAAAGAGGAAAAATAAGAAGTCACCAACAAAAATACCACAGAAGCCACAATCCACTTCGGACGAGGAAGAAGAGGAGGACGAGAGGCACGAAGGGTTCCCCCTCACCGAGAAAAAGGAAATCCTCGAAAGAGGTCTCTTTTTCGATGGAAAAGACGTGGGTCTTCGTGTCTTCGGCTCCCCCCTGTCCCCGGCCCCCAAAGACGACCTTGAACTACTCATCATCGGCCTAGCCGCTGGTGAGTACAAATGGACGTACGAGGGACCATACTCCAGAAAAGAAGTGTCGGCCCTACTCTTAAAATCCCTAGTGTACATCAACCCAAAAGATGTACACAACGTAAATATGACAACATTTAAAGCCATAAAGAGTGGGCAAAAAACATCCCAAATCAAATAGTGAACACCGAAAAAGTGCAACCAAAGTGAAGAATAAATGTGAGCGAATAAAAGTAATCAAATTAGTGAAATAAATCTAATTCATAAAAGTTTTATAGTGAGAATAGTAAAATAAATAGAATAAATACAAATTAAGCAAAAGTCAATAAACTGTAAATTATAGACAACAATAGAAAATCTAGTCTAAACATAAAGTAACGAACAATTAAAGTGTTACTAAACTAAATCAGTGAGAATAAATTATGTAATAAACAAATAAGCAAAAATAAAAAATTTTATACAATAATAATAAATCAATTTTAATCAAATTAATGTAAAACTATATTAAAAAATAACAACAACAGAATTAATAAACATTAAAAACTAACGTAAAGTTCAAGTGTAGTGAAATATAATAACCTAACGAATTAAATAAGTGTACAATAACAGTAATTTTAAGAATGTATGGTAAATTATCCTTAACCTATTTAAATTGTAAATAGAAAGCGTAATAAAATAAACTAAAATTAAATGAACAATAACAAATACATAACAACAGTAATCTTAAGAATGTATTGTAGATTATCCTTAATCTTTGTATAATATTTAAATTTAACCTCCAAAAGTAAAATGATAACGATTTCCATGTCTCCGGGAAGCTATCTTTTCCTACTCCTACTCAGTGCTTTTACCTCCTCTGCTAAATCTATTTTCACCACTATTTTCTATCATTCCAACTACATATTATGTAATCTTCTTGTATTTATTACTTAATAAACCGTTGAACCGTTGGCCACCCCAAAGTTATATGACAGCATTCTGGTGTGCAGGCGCCTGACCCAAGCAAGAAGGACAAGCGGCAGCGACACAGCTCATCAGGGTATCCTGAGAGGTATCGCGCACAAAGCGCCTCACTTTAGAACATTTAATAATGATGGGGCGTACTCTCTGAGGGATCAACCAGGCTCACACAAATGTTCAGGGAAGCGCTCCATCAGATGGTGCTGCGTTCCACGAGTGGGTCAGATTCGTTGGTGGCAAAACTATTTGATACAGTTGATACATTGGGGGATATGTACACGGGAGAAGTCGGGGCGCATTAGCACGCAACTTTAAATTCCCTCCTATGGCCTTCCATTTCATTTGTCATATAACCATAAGGGCTGATCGATCAGTAGAAGTATGGTTTTTTATAATTTCAATTGCTCTAGATGTATCCAAGGGAAATACATAGGTAGCACCGTGCGCTCCTTGAAGGCCAAAGTCTGTTCGCAATTCGGCATTAGCCTAGGAAAATTAATCAATTCGCCAACATGCATCAGTTGTAAAACAGAGGTATCTATCAATAATTTTAAAATAGTGGATCTATTTAATACCTTACGTCACTCAGGATTTTGGAAGAACTGCATATCAAGCAATACAATCATTTCCTCAAAACCAACTTAACTTCCTTCCCTTTGTCAATTACATAATCTCAAACCAACTAATAATTCACCCCGCAACGTAAACCAAATTACTTCCTTGCTATTTCTCTTCACCTTCTCAGTCTTCTTTGACTCTTCCTTCCGCATAGTGAGCTCTTGTGCATACAAATTAATTCTTGTGTTCATTTAATCGTTTTATTTTTTGCTTCGTTTTTCGGTTATTTTAATTTATAACCTTAACTTTAGTTTTTAAACTTTTATTTCATATCCCATGTTTACAATTGCCTCTTTTGTTTTATAGTACCCAAAGATGGGCGTGTATAGCCCGAAACGTCATAATATATGAATCCTGTTTTACTAGTATTACTTTCATCCTGAACATTTATATATGTAGCAAGACTAAAATTCATTTATACACACATACACAAGAACTCTCATACACGGAATTTTTCGAGGCACAAATCTTCCGACTGCACGGGACCTGCGCCTGCCAAACACAAATAACTTCGGTCACATGAGACTGTCATTTTTTTCTAGTTTACTTATTAATGGCAACCCGCGAGACATGAAATCCGATAAAGCATCTATCCCAAACTTTCTCTAGACCATTATCAATCCTGTTCTCAGCAGTTATCTCTACATACTCTAATAAATTCTTTCATTAAGAATAGTTATTTTCTGCCTCTCTCTCTCTCTCTCTCTCTCTCTCTCTCTCTCTCTCTCTCTCTCTCTCTCTCTCTTTCTCTCTCTCTCTCTCTCGAACACACACCAACAAACATTCACTTTTAGAAAAGTCCTTCCCCCGAGAAAACCTATTGGTGATCAAAACTGGGCACGTTCATTTTCTTTGGCATAAATACTCAGACATTATAGTACAGTTGATAACTCAGAGAACAAAAGGTAAAAGTGTGCCCCCTCTTCAAGGGGTGCTCACCACTAAAATGGCGACCCAAGATCCCCCGAGGGTCCCGCTAAGGTGTATTAACGGCCTTGACAAACCGGACAAGGGCACAGGCTACAAGACTCTTTTCGGCAAGCTCTGTGTGGCAGTTTTAAGACTAATTGACACACCTGCTGGATATGTCGCAGTGCGCGAGCACGAAAAAGACATAGAGTCTTTAACAAAGGAGGAAGGAATAAAACACCTAAGAGATATCAACCTCCAACCGACCACGCCTCCTCAAATTCAAGCTCACAGGAGCGTAGTGTGCAGAAGGCTGGACCCATGGGTCGGCCAGCAAACTGAAGAGGAGATAAAGGAGGAGATAGAAAATAACCAAAAATGGGCGAAAGTGGCAGAGATTATCAAATTTAAAAATAAGAGATAACTCGGATTACCAACATGTTTTCAAGGTTATTTTCACCCACACTGAAATTGGCGACCAAGGCAAAAGAGAGAGGGCTGCTTCTCTCCAACGCCAAGATTAGTGGTGAACAGATCAAGCGCGAAGAATGCCTGGCAAAAGAAGAAAAGTGCTTTAACTGCAGTCAAAGACATGGGGCAATGGCGATGTTCTGCGCCCACAAAAGTGAAATACTGAAAAGAAAGGCGGAAGCGAAGAGGGCGGAAGGAATTAGGAGGGCAAACACTAGCTACGCTCAAGCGGCTAAAGCCACCCCCTCAGTTAGTGTCCCTAAAAGCCCAGCTCCAAGAACATTTATCAAAGTAGGCAAGGAGGACAAAAACTCCACTAAAATTGATACTTGCATTTTTCATGCACATGTACGGAACCTGATGAACCCGAAATGCTTTGCCAGTGAAATGAACAATATGCTCAAACACAATGGCTTGGCAAAGATGTGGTTCCCGGAGAACCCGCCTTCGGGGGAAGTCCTACAAATGCAATTCAGAGCAGAGGAAGAGGCACTTGCGACCCCTTTCCCAAGAGATACCGAAGAAAAAGAAATAAAGAGTAAGAACCCGGAACAAAAAACCAACCCCACATAGGTCCCCAAACAAGGACTTAAGAATAGAAGCGAGGAAGAAAAGGGAAGAGAGTGCGAAGAGAGCAGCCAGACGAATCAAGCAGGCTGAAGGTAACCTCATAAGCTCGGCTTTGTCATTGAGGATGAGCAGGAGATCTCCCAGCCCCCTAAGGTGCACAAAAAAACAAGGAGCAAGAACTGTAAGAAAATCAAGGAATACGATGGCGAGGAAATCAACATCAAATTCTTCAGAAAGTCTGAAAACTCCTTCCCAGAAGACCCCGAGGTTGGGGAGATCATGGAAGGAGTAAGAATGGGCCTATTAAAATGGTCTTACGACTCGCCAGACCAAGAAGCGCTAGTAGATACAGCGCTCAATTAGGCCAGAATAAAACTTTATAGGGACTCCTGCCTTGCCATAAGCGAGGCAGAATTCAAGAAAATTTGGAACGGGAAATAAATACACACGCAACCAAAACCACTAAAAGAGGAAACTAACACATACAAACACACAAAAAACAGATAACACAAACATGGAAAACAATAACAATACATTAAGAATTCTCACAATTAACGTTGGTGAATGGGAAGGGAAACACATTTCTTACGGGAACATATTTCGTAAAGTGGATCCCAACCTAATCCTGATCACCAAACACGGCGTTAACTCAAACTCGAACAGCATCAAGATACCCAACTACACAGTCAAAAACAAAATCCACACGCAGGAACGATACGATGGCGCTGCCATCGCGATCCGAAACAACATAACCGAAAACACTTCCAAGCCTAGATGAATCATTTGTGGCGGTAGCACTACCTACCCTAATTGGAAACCTGACAAAGGCAGCTGCCTATCAAACTCCACCACGAGATTACCTGCCGATCCCTAACTTTTACAACCTCTTCGGGCGCGGGAAACTGACATTGCTTGGTGGTGATCTTAATGCCAGATGCCGTGCATCAGGCTATGGAAGCACCGACCAAAGGGGAAAAAACCTGGAGCTGTTACTCGAAAGAGACAGACTCCAGAGGGCCGGGCCATATTTCCCGACTTTCTTAACGCAACGTTCGGCAACAAAACCGGACATCGTGTTGGTATCTAAGAACTTCCCCTTCAACATCGACAATGAGCCCGGACCAGTGGTACCGAGCGACCATATCCCGATTCTCACCACTATCTCGCTTGCTCCAATACTCAAGCCCGTTCCAATTAGGCAAAGTTACGCGAAAGCTGACTGGGAGCTATATAGAAAGATACTCAGTATATACCAACCAACTGACCTGGGAGACGCTAGCCTCTAAGAGATTGATGAGGAGATTTACAAGATCACCACTCTCCTCATTCAAGGCGACGAGAGATGCGTTCCCAAAATCTCCTATAAAATGCTCCCACAACCTGAGTGGACAGAGGAGATGAGAGAAATCGCCCGAGAAAATAGAGAAATCTATTATGAGATCGGCAGGAAAGGAACCAATAGGAAAAGGACAACTAGAATGAGGCATCTAGGCGTGGAACTGAAGGACATTATAATTGAAAAACAAAGAACAATCTGGGATGACATCACTGGGAGGCTGGGCAGGGAGAGCAATCCTATAAAATTTTGGAATAACATCCGAAGAATTAGGGGATTGCCTCCCAGACTCAGAACCCAAATCAAAGATGGATACATCATAGAGCACCCAGAGTCTCTCGAAAGAAGATTTAGAGCACACTGGCAAGAGATTTTTACTATATCACCTGAGGAGAACGACGACTTCGACCAGGACTTCGAAGACCAATTGCTCGACAACCTGTGCACAGTGATACATAGAACCCAATCCCATCCGAAAGTATCTCGGGAAAGAGTGATGGTTGACCACGGATGATCAAAAACTGTCGAAGAGACCTTGAACACCAAAAGGTCCTTCAAACAGAGGGCTCCAGGCTGGTATGGGATTACGAAGAACAACCTCGTAAATGCCCCAAGGCAAATTATTCAGGGCTTGGCGAACACAATCAACGCTACCCTGAATACGGGCTACTTTCCTTTCGATACAAGATGGCTAAAATCATATTTATTTCGAAGGGAAACAAGTCCCCGGACCAGGTGGCAAACTATCGCCCAATCTCTCTTCTTGAGATACAGGAAAAAATCTTCGAAAAGATTTTAGCAAACAGGCTACAAGCTCAACTGAGTGAGTTAGGAGCGCATAACCTCCAACAGATGGGTTCCGCAAAAAAGGGGCACAGACACCGCCCTGGTCCAGGTTCTATGTAGACATTGTGTTGAGGGGCGTGCAAAAGGCCTTCAATAAAGTCTGGCTAGAAGGACTTCAATACAAAATCCTGAACCTCTAGCTAGACCCAATCCTGGAAAGGATCCTCTGTGACTTCCTCATGGACAGAAGGGAATGTCTCATGATAGAGGGGTACAGAGGCCCCGAATATTCGAATTAAAGGCGGACGTTCCTCAGGGAAGCTGCCTGAGTCCTCTGCTTTACTTGGTCTTCACAATCTACCTCCCAACTCCGGTGCACAAGGACAGGATGTATCTGCAATTCGCAGATGACGTCATTCAAATTGTCACATGCCCAGGGACGAAAGTGAGGGCGCAGGCGGCTCGCACAATAGCGGAAATCAACAACATCAGCCAATACGAGAGATGATGGAAAATCAGGACCAATAGGGACAAATTCAAAATCGTCCCGTTGAGCCGCGAGTTGACATGGCTCATCATCGTAGATGGGAGGAGTTACGGCTACTCCGCCGAAGGCACCGTCCTGGGCCTTAAAATCACCGACCATGGATACTCGAGACACCAAACGGAGAGGCGGAACCTGGCAAGGGGCGAAATCTCCAAGCTTTGCAGGTTTAGAGATCTTAGCTCGGCCAACATCAGGAAAATATATCCGATGTATCTCCGGGCTAAGCTGATCTACTCCGCTGTGATCTTTCAAGCGGCAAATAAAACCTCGATAAAAAGGCTCCAACGTGTCCAGAACACTGCCTCTCTGCTAATCAATAAAGTAAAAAGGCGTAATCATCTTCGGCAAAATGATTTGCACAGGAGGAAACGTTTGGAGCCCATCAATGTCGTCACCCAGAAACTGGGTAAAAAGATCTGGTCCTCTCTAACGAATGGTGTCATTCCAGAGCTACAGGAAACAGGCGGCAGGCTTAATATACCTGCAAGGCTACGGGCGAAAGTCTCACGCCAAAGTCGATTCCCGAGCACAAAATTATGTACTCAAGAAGCAATTACATCACTATACACATATAAATAACACAATACAACACATTAAAAACGCTGCAGTAAAACACACAAAAATGAGAACAGCAAACAATACGACTATCACTAATCAAGTAATACAAGGGAAATTGTCGGCAAACAAAGCTAAGAAAGGCTTGAATACTAAATGTTTTCCAGAAAAAATTAGAACAACAAATCATAAGGAAGAAACAATGAGAAGAACACTAAAGAACACACGAAGGGGCATAAACAGAAGATAAAAAGCATAAACCAACAAAACTAATAAAGGAAAAATGAACAGAAAATAAAAATAAAGCGATGCCCTCCCTACTAAGGCAAAATACCCCCTCCCCATCTTTAATTTTCACCTACTATATCTTCCACTATCCCATCTTCTACTAAAACTGAGTATATCATCATCATATAGTACAGTCAATCATCTCACTTCAGGAAGCACAAGTCTCTTTCATTTGTGTTCACATTGTGTTCCATTAATCGAGAAAGTCCATCCATTCATCTCATCAAGCAGTTCTCGTTGGAAAGGATTCACAGTTCATAACTCGGCATCACAGCAGGAAAAACGTCTTCTTTCCATTCGCATTCACATTCACTTATTCCAACCGAAACGGGACTTAACAGACAGAGCCCCCTCATTCATCTCATCAAACATCAAGTTCTACTAAAGTTATTTTATTAAATTGTGTATAAATACAAATACAATTGTATTTGGTAAACATTCTCAGAAACGAACTCGAACCCCCAATTTGGATTCATGCACAGGAGAAGACCTATTTGTTCCTACCTAACAACTAGTGATCCCACCCCAATCGAAGAGAAACACTTTCTTCGCCATATATAAACGGAATAGTTTTTTCTTCGGGAAACTATATTCGTAATTGCGAAAAAATCCGTGCTGCGGCGAGGATCGAACCAAGCACACTGAGCCAACGAGCAACAGCTTTGATCTCAATTGAAACAACACTTTAGACCACGCCAAGTTTTTTTTTGAGTCACATGGGATACTTTTCATACATTTTTGAAAGTTCAAGAGCCGCAGAAATAATTTCTTAAAATTGCATTTAAAAGTGTTCAAAAATACTACCATTAACAAAATTTGTTTAATCTTTGCTGTTTCATACATCTCTGAATGTTCAAAAACAAAATTGCTGTTTTAAATTTGTATTTATAAGATTTAAATGATGTCTAATTAAAATTTATTGAAGTCTTCCTCACTGATGTAAAACATTAAATTTTGCTCTTTGAAGGCTTTGGTTTAAATATCATTTTCTGGTTAAAAGTTTAAAATTTGGCTAGAATGATGTTAAGGCTGTACTGAGAAGATTAGTAAGGTGGATGTTAATGAGGATAGCACGATGTTTTGACTTGACAAATTTCCTAACAGAAAAGAGAGATTCACAGCTGTAAGTTGTTCTGAAAACCCAAAGAAGCCGGAAGCCAAATTCTGAAGTTAGGATACTTTGCTTCTGGGATTTGTTTCTAAAAGTCAGTTAGAGATGAGCTTTTGTGTGCTAGATTCTTAGCCAAATAGATCAATAAGCTCTGTTTCTATTGAAAGAGAGCTTAAACTTTAAGTTTTGAGTTCTATGGTGCAAAATTTGCATCACATCACTGTATAGTTAGCAGTCGTGTGTATGCTTGGTCATTTAAGATTAAACGGGCAGGTCCATTTAAAAAACTCGATTGACGTGCCGCTGCCCTCGATCGTGGGAATGATTCGATGAATTGAAATTTATTTTAATCTTGAAAAGATTATTTTTTCGTGTAGGAAAGCAACAATATTCGAATCATTTTATGAAGTCATCCCTATTAAATGTTAGTTCAAATTCTAATGAAGCCCACCAAATTAATGTTGTCTCAAGAGCCACACAAAGTACCTTCAAGAGCCTCATGCAGCTCGAGAGTCACAATTTGGCCCCAGTTGCTTAAGATCATCGCTGGTCAAAAGCAACAGAGTATTGCTTGATGTGAGTCACTGCTTTCATGACATATTCAAGCACCATTTACTTTTGATATATATTCCATCTACGGATGACATCTATCACTCGAAAATAAATGGCCATTTTGAGTTCAAAATTACAAAAGCGATGATGGATTCTTCTCATTGTATGTCCTTTCGTCATTCCGAGGCTCGGGCGAGAATGGAGCGGGCTGTCTCCGAGGCTCGGGCGAGAATGGAGCGGGCTGTCTCCGAGGCTGCTGAAAACGTGGTTGTACGCCGAAATTGGGGCAAAGAGAGAGAAGATAATTTATTAGAAAAGAGGAAGAGATAGAAATATAGAAAATGATATACCGGAACGATGCCATGTTAAGTGAATGAATACATGCATAAATGAATAGTAGGAATTGTCAAAAAAGCACGAAGAATGAATATAATAAAATTAATTGCAAAAGTATACCAATCTGACCATAAATAGAAGGAAAAAAATAATAATATTTTTTTACGAAATTAGTTCTAAGAGATCCAAAATGCGCGATTGTGACGCCGCAGTATTCAGGGGTGATATGTTTCGCTATCGCAATTCTTTAATACCATCCTATTGTTTGTTAGTGCTGTTTTCTCCTTTTGTTATTGTCCTATCGGGTTTCTTCTTCTCAATATCTTCCCCCTCCCCCTTAGATAGACCCAATCAACAGTGAAAGAGGGCATTAAACCGCTCTAAAAGACATCCTGAACGTCCTTATGATAAGTAAGGATAAATAATGTATTCCACAACGGGACTTGTCTTCGCTGCGAAACCAGAACAGGTTCAGGGGAGTATTGCACCACCTTCTAACTAATGGCTCTAGTGTTTCCTTTTGAGGCTTTTAGACTACGATTTATTGTTATCTAAAGCAAAAAACAACGATGGCATCTCCCGCAGAATGCTTGTTGGGAGAGATCTGTAAAGTGGTAAAGATGGAAGAAGTGAAAATATGTGGAGGGTATATAGCCTTAGATCCACTTGCGGGTGTTGAGGACGGAAAGGCACTCAATCAGAAGTCAGCCGCAGCATATTTCCTCACAATACACCTGTTAGCCCTTTCAAGGGTTTGGGCCTATTAACCTCCTGTTTTCATTTCGCCTAATTCTACTATTTCTTTAGGAATCTCATAAAATTAAGAGAATTTCCACGTTGGTTAACGCCTTTAAATAATTTTTACAAAGCCATCATGTTTCATTCAACCTTGAAAATGAGACAGTTAAGCATTAACATCTCCGTGAAGAGAAGTCAGCCTGCGCTTTGCGACACCGGCAAAAGAAAGCACCCCCTCCATCACGGTTTGGGAGGCAATTAGTCGGTTTTGTTGATAAACGAGAGCGTGACTTAGCGCTGTTCTTTGACAGCCGCGCCTCTCCCCAAGAAACCTGTTCTCATTAGGAAAGAAATCGCCCCTCCACCCGCAACTTCAAGAGGGATTTCCGACAACAGTTCGCCCGCTTTTATAAATAATGGCTAAATTTATGATCAAATTTACCTCCAACTTTAATTTGCTTCACATCACATTCCCCTTGTATGTACTACCGCATGGAAACAACATACGTGGGTTACAGGGGTTATGTTTAAAGTTTTTTAAAGCTCCTGAAATGCCGGATTTATTGTTTATGAAAGAGGGAAAAGGACGTTAATTAAAGTGAACACAGGAAGGGGTGAAAAATTAGCTTCTACCAGGATTCGAACTGGTTACCTGGCACATGCGAAGCGCGGGTATTAACCACTGCACCAGGTTGAAATACAATGAAATGCGACCTGAACTCTGGAAGATGTTTACATATTTCCCCGTCGACATGGGTAGTGGCTTACATACATTTAATTCGAAAGTATCCAGTGTAACACAGGCCCTCGTATGAGTTCAATAAAGAATATTCGTACCTCATAAATGATGAAAAATCAGCCTCTATATGGATTCGAACCAGCGACCTCATGACTGCAACGCACGGCTGTTAACCACTTTGCCACAATGGATTAAAAGGAAAAGCAAGAATTCCGGGGAAAGACATACAAATTGATGGCCAAAGGTCTTTTACACATCTTTCCTCCACACTGGTAGTGGGTAATATTTAATCTGCGCGTAACTAATGTAAAACTGAGGCTTTCTTCAATAAGCCATGATCGCGTCCTGCGAATAATGATGAAACAACTTGCTTCGCGATTCGAACCAGCGCTCTTACGTGTGTGAAGCGGGGAGATGTGTAAAAGATCTCTGGCCCATGTTTTACCCAGAACTCTTAACATAATTCTGGCTACGTTTCATTTTAGCCCATCGTGGCTAAGTGGTTAACGACCGCGCTTCGTGGGCATGAGTTCGCTGATTCGAATTAGTGTGGAGACTGATTTTACATCATTCGCGAATCGCGATCATACGTTATTGAACTCTTATGAAGCGGGTTTGCTATGTATCCTAGAGTAAATGGAGCAAAAATCAACATAGGTATTTCGAGTAGAAACATATCAGAGGGCGCTAGGAACCCGAGGGTAGGAAGAGACCAAAACTCTCTTCAACCAGGCCCTTTACGCAACGAAGACCCTTTTCGGTCATTCAGGGCGTACAATATTGGAGCAAGTTAATATTAACAATATAATGATGTGTGAATTAAAAGACCGAGGGTATATGTATTTTGGGCGGGAATTCGGAAAATGGATCAATAATGGGAGGAGAGGTACGCTGGCAGATGATAGATCTAGCACTGTTTGATAGGAGAGTAAATGGCTGATCTAATTAACCATGAATTAGAGAGTAAGAAACCACATTCTGACTCTCATATGGACGAGAAGGAAGGAATATATGATATACTTTCTCTTCTCTGATACTTTTTAAGAGACATTCAAACACATTAGATTTGAAAGGACTAAACAAAAATGAGCTACAGCAGTGTGCAAATGTGGAGTGGAGAATTAGAAGTATTCCTGCTATATTGTTCCTGATACATCAAAATAAGGAACAAGTATCTAGAACTCCAGTAGATACTGCGAATATACTAGAAAAAATATTTTGCACAAATGTACAATACAAACAAAAGAGCTACACTAAAGATTTGTAAGAAAAAGGTGACGTCAACAACAAGAACAACAACACAGCGGTAAAAGGAAAAATATCATAGGCAGAAGACTAACAAAGGCAATTCTCCTACGCCTGATCTAATCTAACCTCAGTCAGGAAAGCGTGTTTAAAGCAGAGTGAATTTAAGCCCGATGGATTGTGAATCAAAGCCTTTTAAGAGAGAGCTTCGGGTCTTCGGGGAAACTGTATGTTTCTAAGAGAATCTGGCTGACTACAGGGCTGCCAGGTATACTATTAATAGTCTTTCGCTGTTTTTGTTTATTAATCATAGAAAGTAAGGAAAAATATAGTCGGATTTACGCAGTTATAAAACCCTTATAACCAAGTAGAATATAAAACGTACCTCTCATTAATGACGATATTTTTAGTACCGTTTTTGGTTCCAATGTTACCTTTCAATTTTCTTCAAACAATAATTCAGGTTTTTTATTCTTTACTATCCAACCTTGTTTCGGCCACAAGCTACTGATTTTTTTAAGCGCGAATATCGTTGTTCATTGTCAGTACCTATTTCTTTAGAAGAAAGATTCTATGTACTTTGGTTACCATCCTGTCCAAACAATAATAATAGTAATATGATTCTTGGTAAATTAAAAAAAAACAAAGCGTTTCCCTACACTCAAAGGTCAAAATACAGATGTTTGGAATCAAATTCCTATCCGCAACAAAGGAAACAGGAGGTCACGAAATAAACCTCTGCTTCCTTCCTGGAGAGGTTATCAAATGTCTTATAGAAAACGATCAAATGAAAGGAATGAACCTTGTGGAACAACATGGAAAAAAATTCGCGTTTTGGACTAAATTGAGTTTTCCAGACTTCTTAAGTGATAATGGAGTCATTTATATATAATTTTAAAAATCATTTCAGTAAGTCGTGACTGAAAGAAAAGAAAATTCTTATAACAAAGTATTCTTCGTTCAAGTCAGGCGTTCATGACGTAAACTTTTAAGCTGCATGGAATGAAGTAAGTGACCGCATGATAAAAATATAACATGATATTAAATAATTGTTGATATATCAAGAAATTCTTATCACAAATAGTACGGGTTAAAATTTATAGGACTTGTATAACACCAATTGTATTACTTATAACTTACCTTCATATATTATAGTTATTGGATTCCACTGATGATGAAGCTTATCTTGGAAAAATAATATTTTGAGACTGGAAACAAGAAAGAAAACCCGCAAATGTTGTTGACTACAATATATTAATTCTGGCCACGGCATAGCTAAGTGAGAAGGTTGCCCTACAAATGAGTTGAGTTGATCAACAATTAACTCAGATAGACTCACGATTTAGATTGACTTTTATATGTACCTGCCATATGTAGCGATTAAAAAAGATTCAGTCAGCTCATATGGCGGGTATTGCCATATGTAGCGATTCGTGGTAAAGATCGCTTGTTAAATGGTAGTTCCACTATTGGACAGACCCTTCAAAACCAGTGCAAGGTAAATCGCGGGCCAAAACTAAAAGGAAGATTAAATTAATTTATAAAGACAATAGAAAAAAAAAGAAGTGAGAAAAGAGAAGATTCCAACAAAATGAGAATAATCCTAAAAAGATCTAAGCCCCCTAAAAAAGGTTGGATAAGAAAAAATAGTTATCTTTAGATTCCCTGGCTCATTAGGTTATCCTGGTATACTAGCTTGAACAAGCGCACATAGATGATCCCCAAAAGGTCGAGAACAACGTTTCATACACGGAGCGCTGGCCATGTTGCTGAACGGAATACTTTTACAGGAGAGTCGTGGGCCCTCCTTGTCAAGAGCGTTGAAAGTCGCCCACTTTGGTCTTCTCAAGTCTGTACCTTCCATAAATTTTCGCTACCGCTAACTACATCCCTTTTTCCATAACAATTCAGGCAATGCCACCGTTGGTTTTTTTAACCTTTGAGTAGCATAAAGTGAAAACAAAATCAAGATTCAGCAACTATTTAAATTTTACCTCCTGAACGTGACATTCGTGAGAGAGAAGAACACCATGTAAGCAGTTGAGGGCAGATCGGTATTGCGTGACAGACACGCTATGTAACAGCGTCGCATAACGGTCACAACCTTTATACGTACCTGGAAAAAAAGAGAGAAAACAGTTGGTTAGTTCGTGAGAATGTTTTATCACTTGTGCATGCAAGGAATTTACAATGAAAATTTTGATATAGATTCTTACGGGATCTAAGTCGTAATCCCCGATTCTCGAGAGGTTAAAATCCCGTAAAGTTAAAATATCAAAAAGTCAAAATCACAAAAAGCCATAATCCTTAAAAACCTAAATAACGAATTGCCAAGGTTCGAAACACCAAAATTTCCAACCATCCTTACACGGATTTGAGCTTTTCGGTATTTAGGTGTTTCACGGATTTGAGCTTTTCGGTATTTAGGTGTTTCACGGATTTGAGCTTTTCGGTATTTAGGTGTTTCATGGATTTTGGCTTTTCAGTAATGAGGTATTTAGGATTTTTTTTCCCAGCGACAATTCTTACGCTGCTGAAATCCACTTGGGGGAAAACAGAACTTAATATTAGCGGAATCAGCAGTGAGAGGCGGCAGAATCGTGGAAACTAATCGGTTACTCAATGACTCAAGGCGCTAAAATGTAGGGGGATCTTTGTCCTGCATCATCAAAACGGAGTTTTCGAGAGAAAAAACCTCAAAAGCACAACCTCAATAGTGTTGAAATATATACTTTCGAGTACTATTTTTTTAACGAAATTTGTGCTGAAGGCTCCCAAGGCCCCTTCTTGGCACCCCACGTTCAGGAAGTGATGAATTTTGTTTGTTTCATGGCAAAGGATTCAAGTTTGAACTTTTGAGTGACTGTGCTCTTTTTGTACGAACGGTAGATCATTTTCACAGGCTTTTTTTTATTTGCACCTTTGAGAGTTTCAACTCTTATGGCATCCATCCCTCTCAATTTAAGGTTGACGACTTGTGGTTCTGTAGGATGAATCTACCTACATTGTGGGAGTTCGGCAAGGAGAGTTGGGCATTTGTCTACCAGATTGTCTCAACTATTCTATCTTTCTGAGTACTTGGGCTACATCACTTCCTCACATTTTCACTCTCTCTAACTTCAACACTTCATTTACAGATCTCTTCGAAAACTTTCTGGCGGCGATGCTCACGTTAATTTTCCGATCTTAATTTTAAGTAAATAATAATCCACCTCATTTCTTCATCTGTCTGCTATTCGTCAAAACTACGTGGGGGGACTTCATATGTTAGTTCTTACGCCTTTGATTAATTAGCCAAACCAAATTATTGGGTGACTTATTCGTAAATTGCGAAAATGTTGAACAGTAAAAAGGGAAAAAGAGAATGATAATCTGTTAATTAATTTCTAGATTGCTAAAATTATTTTTACTTTTAGAGTCTTCTTCAAAGCGCTTTTTACCTCCGGAGTTCAATTTGCTAATTCAGATTAGTTGCTTGACGCAAGAGATAGAAAAAGAGGAGTTTGAAGAGAGTGAAAGAGTTTGTTGGTATGTTAATGTTTGAATATTAGGAGGTTTTGAAGATAAAGAAAGATTTTTGTTGATTTTTGAATCAGAAATTCACGGTTAGCTTGTTTTGCCCTCGTAGTTTTGGGTTTACTGCCGATAAGTGGTAAGATGAAAGGGAACACAATTCTAAGTAATGTATATCGGTCGGATCGTAGCTAGAAGTTGCACCGTCCTCTTCATTAAGATCATCCCTTATCAATTTAAAAAAATACAAATAATTCACGAATTAAAAGGAAACTAAGTGACAAACGAAGGCACGAAGGGGACAAAAGAAGACGAGGCACGAAATAAAAAGGAAGTGAATAAGGGTCAAGGAGGACAAGAATTACTTCAACAAACCTCATCCTCCTTAAATGCTGGTTTCTGGAAGAAACATTGCAATAGTCAACGAAATTTACTCTTTGTGAGAAAGGAAACTGGTCTGACCAACGAGGGCAAATTAATTTAGCACGAAAGGATAGAAAAAAAAGAGACGAAGGATCATTCATAGCAAAGTAGCTTAAGGTTCATACTACTCTAATAACAAACCCCATCAACTACTTAACTTAGGAACCCATCCCTATTTTCATCCCCCCCTTCCCCGACAATTCAATGGTAGTTACCGGGAGGAAGGGTGGTGAAAACATTAAAACCTATTCCAGATTCGGTCTGGAAAATCCCAATAGAATTTGGACAAGGCAAAGAAATAGAATGAATACAACATAAAAGAGGGCCGAAATGATGCTAATCGTCATCATGAACATTAAAAGGAGCGAATTTATGATCACTTGTCTTGTAGAAGCAGCGAGAGGGAATCGAATTGCTGGCGAAGCGACTTCGACACCATCGGATTCCATTCTAGCTTCAGGCAAATCTTGCCCTCGACGAGATATCGAATCATGTTACAGTGGGAGGTTATAAAGGCCTGCTCTCGAACACCCGTGTACGTGTATATGTATGCAGATGCCTCTACGTCTATACAAGTGTCATAATAAGTGTTTGCAGGAGTGATGATGAGTATGTCTGACGTGTACGTGCAGTGTCTAAAGCGTGAACAATATAAAGATGGAAATGTATTTAAGAGAAATTGTTGCAACCAACGAGAGATTCTCACTCGGGAGAAATGAGGAGAGGGACAGGTGAATAATAGGAGGAGAGTAAGAAGGGTTGAAGAGGAGTAGTGGCACACCAAATTTCGTCATCCCTGAATAACGGGGCTAGAAGAACCTGTAGGGATCGCTAGCCCACAAGTTTCTCACACACACACACACGGCATGGTAGAGTGACCAGGAAGACTTTCGCCCTAACTGCCTGCTGTCACTGTGAGCGAGATAGAAAGAAGTGAACCATCTCTGTTTCTCGAGACTCCCGCAATTTGGGGGAGAAGAAAAGCGTCCTGTCAAGATGCTAACCGATACCCTTCCCTCACCGACGAGCAACTACCTGAAGCCTACCTCTCCAATTGCCTGGCAAGAACATCTAATTCACTGGACGCGTTATCACTAACTTTACCAGGTGAGAAGCATAATTATAAATTCCTAAGAGTACAGCGTTTTTGCAGTGTCTAAAGTGCAGCAATATATTTGGTGCAATGATATCAAATTAATTCCTATTATTAATTTAGGTTTGAGTGAATAATTCCAGCTCTTATGTCGCCATATTGTTTCACAAATTCAATGGATATCGTTTAATTATTTATTTATTTTGTATGTTAATAAAGGACAAAAATCCAATATAATTGTGCCATCCATCGTAAAGGCGAATATATTCAACGTCATCGAAATTCATTACGAGCAGCCAATGCATTCGTTGGTTTCATAATTGAATCAAAACAAAAGTAAAAATCTCTTACTGAGATACAATTTAGTCTCAGCTTTGCCAGTTAGCATACAAAAAACACCTATATTACCACTCCCTTAAAAATGGAATGTCTGTAAGTCTATCAGGATGTAGTAAACTTTCAATCCCCTTATGTTGTCTAACCACACAATATAACTACGAAATCACTCCCTGTAACAACTTCCTCTCCCTCTTTTTTAGGGTATTTTTTGTTGTTTTTGGATTTTCTAAACTCCTTCGTTTGGTTAATCGTCTGCCTGTATTTCCCTTCATCCGATTACTACTGAAGGAAAATCCGACATTTCTTCAATATTATCGCCTCATGGCGCACTAAGTAGTCTCCTCTTTCGACTACTCTAATTACCTTCCACACATTTTTACTTACCTCATCTTCATCAGAGATAACTATGTTGATTTTCGTTTCTTATTTTTAGGTAAACAGCAATAATATTACTGTAGAATATTTAACTTTTAATTCAATGGATTGATCAATAATTAACCTTAATCAAGTAATCATGAAATAATCAAGAATTATGAAAATTGTTATATTTTGATTCGTGATTCTAATCTTGAGTTATATTTTTGCGCGGCAAGTTGGTGCACGAAGCGAATTTGACATATTCATTGGATTATTATATAAGGGATGAGGTCCAACCCGAAATCATTATTCATTTCACGCATCACTAGGGTCACATTTACTCCTTCATTGGAAACTGGTTTTCATAATGATGCTGATGATAATTGATGTCATACATATGGCAAAGACGATAATAATGATGTAAATGGTAATGACAGCGATGAAGAGTGAAATAATAATAATGCTGATATTTTTTCGTTATTGAGTTCGTTAGGGAGTTCATATTTGGCGGTTCAAACGCTTCTTTGTGCATGCTTGTTCATGGTCTTATGGCTCATGGTTCATGGCTGCCTTCTTCCCTTCTTTATATATTTAAAAATGGAGTTCATTATTCCAATTCCACAGAATTATTTATTCTTTTTCTCTATTTTAATCTTCGTCATTGTTCTTATTCGCGCCAACCTCATTGTTTGTTGATCAAGTGAAATTCCCTAATTTTTAGGGGTATAATTAATTCACCTTTATTTTGAGGTGATGTTTTCAAGTTTTGGCTTTGAATTTTAAAAATTTACCGATCCAAAATAAGTATATTAACATTTATATCACAGCTCGCTGCCAAATTAAAGTTATACAATTAAGAGTTCGATTAAAAAGGAATGTTATAAGTAAATTACCCCTCCCCCTCAAATTCCGAGATCTTTTATATTTATTCAGGAATGCTAAATGTACGTCTGTCCCATTGACCGTGATCTATTCTTTATTTTATAGGTCGTATAAAGTGATTTATTAGTACTCACATTGCCATAAAACGCTGGTGTAATAAATTCAAGTATTTTGCTTTCAGCTAAAATTGAATGTATTTTCTTAAAACGTGAAAAGCGCTGGGAAATTCAAATAATATTGCATTGAAACTGCATTTGATGCAGTGCCAGTAATTCAAGATTATAGTTTTAATAGTAGTAGTTCGCTAACTTGCCTTGGCCATGGCAGACCCTTACCGGATAATGATATATATATATATATATATATATATATATATATATATATATATATATATATATATATATATATATATATATATATATGTGTGTGTGTGTGAACAACCTCTGACTCCCACCCCCCTTACACACACACACACACACACTTTATTGGAGACCACGTGTGATGATTGTATTCAGCCATGGACAACCTCACTTGCTGTTCAAACATTCGCGAATTTTCGGCTCCTGAGTGCATTGGGGAAATATTCCCGAATCCTGCGAACTCGTCCCAAGCCCTCCCCCCCCCCTTCGCGGTGACGAGGCGAGAAAGAGCCGCTATTTTTCGCACCTTGCTGTTAAATGATGAATCGACTCCGCTTCTGGAAGCCGTCCCCATCGTCTCGTTGGAGTTGCGTGATCGTTCATCAGACAGCAGACTTTCTCCGCCGTGATTCTACCCCAGTCAATTTAGAGCTTCTCTGATCGGCAAGCCTTTGAATTTGCGCAAGTCTCCCTTCGTTTAATCGAACCGAAGAAAATCTCCCTCGATTATCTTTGAGAAAAAGAAGTTTCCTCTTCCATTGGAATTACGAGAATTCCCAAAATTCCTGTCGAACGTCATCTTTTGAAGATTGGTTCGGATCGTGCCCCACCTGCATCACTTGGAACGTACTCCACTTGCCTCATTGGATCGTGCCCCACTTGCCCCATTCAATCAACAAAAATGCGCAATAAGGTGCAGGTGAGCGCTCCATAAAATGACGGTGCGTCCCGCGAGTGTGTCCAATTCGGAGACGACAGAAAGCAACCTGAAGCCGTCGGGGTATTGGGGGGGGGGGGAAGTCCATGGGAACAATCGCGGCGCACTGGCATGCACTTTTAAGCTCATCTCGAAAGTCTTCCATCTACTTTGCAAAAACAGCCTTGAGTGCTGCCCGGATTCCTACTGTGTAGTCGATGTGAGGAAAAGCGAAAGTCTCGTCTGATCGTCCAGTCCTTGTGAGCTCTTTGGCGCCCTCATCGATACGCTCATTCCTCGCAATTCTGACATGTCCAGGAACCCAGGAGAAGAAAATCTCGACATATAACCGGCTCACGAATACCATGGAGTCACGAATACCGCGAATCAGAAGGTGCGGAGATTCAAGAGGCTAAAGATCCCAATCCGTTCACCGAATCAGGCACAACGCGTTATCTCCCGTACCAAACAGTGTATTGCAAACAGGTCGTCTCTAAAGACAGAGGCAGGCCTCGTAGAGCCTCGCTGACTTTAAACAGAGGAATATGGCGTAGAAGCTGACCCCCTCCTGGGACTTGAGCCTACCATATACACAAGGGCGGATCCAGCGCGACACAAAGTTCGAATGCAATACCTCCGGTGCTATAAAAGCTCTGGGAGCAAAGGCGTGGCGACAAATAGTCAAAGGTGGTACCATCCAACGTGGCATCTTGGACAGAACCAGAAGGTGTTTCTTAGCCCTAAACCGAAATGGCTTAGGCCATAGGGTATAATTGGCATCTCTCGACGGCATAGGCACCGATGAGATCAGCTGCGTATGCATGAGAGATGTTGGCGACTAAGGGAAGCACGAGACTCGCGCCTACAGGCGCTTAGTGCACAGCATCGGAAATCAGGATCTCAATGAGGGACGTGTTTAAGGCACTAGTCGAAAAAAAGGATACCAGTATGGTGGATCGAGTCCACTTTCCGCAATATACGCTCGGCTGTGGTTGAATAAAACTCGCATCCGTATTCAAGATTCGAACGAACAAAATATCGGTAGAAAAGCCAGGCAGTACCCCTATCAGCACCCCAAGTGCTGAACGTTAAGGAACGAAGAATATACGTGGCGCGAATACAAGAGACCCTAGTTCTGCAAACTTGAGTCTCCCAGGTGAGGCGTCGGTCAAATACAAGACCAAGGAAAATGTGCCAATCCACCACTTATAGGCGAACGCCATTTAGGAACAAGTCCGGGTCTGGAGGGCATTGTGGATGGTGGCAGAAGTGTACCATTTTAGTCTTAGCTAAGGGAAACCGAAACACGTGCACTTCTACATAGCGAGAGATACGGTGCAATGCCTGTTGGAGTCGACGTTCCTAATTTTTCATCTGAGCTGCTCCAAAGAGATCGCAAGGTCGTCCATGTAGAGCGTAGCGAGAATATCTTCCGGCAGCACCGAGCTGATAGCGTTGATGCTCAGGGCAAAGAGGGTGACACTGAGGGCATTTTCCTGCTGGACACCCTGTTCCTGCTCTATTGGACCGGAGAAGGTTTCCTCCACCCGTACGCGGACTCAACGATCTCGCAGAAACTTAAAAATAATGATTGAAAGGCGTCACTTCATCCCCATTGTGTGGAGAGGCTCCATGATACTGTATCGCCATGTAGTCTAACATTTATTAATTTTTCGATCAACTTTGCACCCGCAGGAAGGTTAGAGAGATTGGCGGAAACCGGCCCGGGTAGATTGAGTTCTCCCCAGTTTGAGATTGCGAGCACAGTAGCCATTCGCCAGTTGTCTGGGAGGATACCTTTCGTCCAGATCCTGTTGAAACATGATACACGGGACATCGTCCTGACCAGGGGCGGTGTCGGCGCACGAAGACAGGGCATAACGCAACTCATTTAATGTTAACCTGTCGCTGAAGGGTTCTCCGCCTCTGGAGACAAAGTCCTGTTAACGTCCTTCAGCGACATCACGACGTGCATTAAATGCTGCCGGAGCTGCATCTCGGCAGGAGAATGTAGATAAAGTGGTCGCGAAACAACCACAGACGCGAGGCCAGAGACTGCAGTCTCATTCTTCTGGAGAATAAGAGGGGAATCATGCGAGAACATTTCCCGACTCCTTTTGACTCTTCTAACCTATACAAGAGAGATTTTTCCTTTAAGTGAAGACACATATGCATTCACACAATATCTTAGTGAATTTTAACCCATTCCTCGAGTAACAACACTGCGTCAACTCTTTCTGAGACGGCAGAGAAAGTCGGTTCCTTAGTGGCTGCTCGATTCTATTAAGATTTGGCTATTGCGATGTGCAATCCAAGTGTACAACGCTGGTTTCATGCATTTCAAATCAGGTTTTAACGAAATTAGTGGCATGAAAAGATACATTAACGTTCTAAAAGATGCCCCCTCCAATGGAAAATAGCGTTTTGCACCATAGAATGCTCTGGTTAGCCACAATTCACAGATTCTTACTAGTTCACCCGTGACATGATATTGCCGCTCTATTTCAACTGTTGAATGAAGGAAAAAAGAATCTACTCTCTCTCGGCCTCAGTGACCCAGACACTCTCAAACTAGATTAAGACTGCCTGGGGTTTATTCTTTATAGACATTTTTGTTTTACACTTTCACAAGTTAATTACCGCCCAGCTTTGGTCCATTCATCCTAGATCGGAGGGGGGGAGGGGGCGAGGTTAGTTCGCCCATCCTTGGTTCCAGTTGGGGTGGTGGTTTTTAACATGCCTGCATTCTTCCCACCCTTTTCTCTTTATACTTCCCATCATCAACAAGGGAATATTATGTATAGCCTGATTAGTGCCTTCCCGGCCCCAACACGGCCAGTTTTCCTTCACTTTCTCTAGCTTCTCCACTTTTTTTTTATCTGCCCTCTGTAGTATTATGATTTAAATATGAAGGGGTGAGGGTCGTGTTTTTTAGTCGCGTGGGCGACTCTATAAGTTACTATGTCGGTCCGTAGCTGGGACGGTCGGATGGTAACTATTTTACTTTTCAATGGTTTCTTGGCAATAACATCATAACAGTTCGGCTAATTCTAACGAAATTTAAAACCCTTATGTTGTTTTACATTCTCTTTCGAATGATATAAGTCGTCCAAAGGTTAGCCGGGGAATTATTAAATGTTTTGAAGGTCGTAAGGTCATATGATCAGGTTAGAATAACTGAGAGCACGCGACTTAGGTAGGTTGTCCTTGTTTCCTTTCATTCGAATTTACTTCTGTCGAGCTTAGCCTCATCTGCGTCCCCTAGGCAGCCATGATCTTAGGAAAATCCTTTGAAGACATTAAAATGAGCTCATACAAGTTTCCTCTTAGAAAGTGAGAAAGGCATTTTAAATTATTTATGGTATTTTTTTCTTCTTTAAAAAATGACGTGAGGTTTATATTCAAAATGTTTTTGTCATTCGATATTTTAGTATAGGCGCCCAAAATAGTTACGTCAAATGTTTCACAATGTTTCGGACAAAAGTAAGTTAACTACGGTATAATTATTTATATTTTAAATCCTTGGATAGCTTTGCATAGCGCCACTGAGCACTGATGTGCTGCGTTAATAAATAATAATGTTTTTCATCACAGGTTGGAAAATTAATTATAGCAATAAAACAAATAAATGTTAATGAGAATATTTGTGTGATATCCATGATAAAAAAGTTATATTAATATATAAAAACAACAAGATGAGAAAAGGCAAAATTTCAGAAAACTTTCCAAACTTGTTTTGAAACCAAACTATGTCAAAATGTTTCGACACTAATGTATAAAATACCCCCACAAAGTAAATATCACTAAATTTAATTTATTTTAATCGTATTAAATTATCTAGTTTATTTATAACTAAATATTCCCCAAACACTATATCTCTTATCAAATACTAATATATTAAATTGTAACTCTGAACGAAATTCAGCGTAAAGTGGGACATGACTAATTGTGGCAACTGTACATATTAATGCACTTCGGAAAAACAAATGAAATTATCTACTATTTCCAATTATTTTTTCTAATCCCTGTGTATTACTTTTTGTACGATGGATTACGTCATAAATTTATCATCGCAGGTAAACGTTAAAGATGAAGCTCGAAAAGTTTGTTCTAAAATTTTGAGGCTTATTCCGCATTGTACTCGAATTGAAGCTGTCCTGTTGGACTTACCAGGACTGAAATTTACCGTCCATCGGAGACAAAATACAAAGTTTCACTATCTTTTCCCGGAATCTGGCCTTAACCACAGAACCCTTAACAAACCCATCCTCTGACTCGGTGTCTTCCGTCAATACCCAACTTTAACCACATTTCACCCAGGCTGGTCGCAATGTCTCAATGGTGAACCAACCGGAGGCTTGCGGTGAGGAGTTGTGTAAATGGGAAAACCTTTATGGACAAGGGAGTAGGGGGGAAACCCTACTTTCAACCGCACTGTTAAAACGAGCATGTGGTCGTTTATATTCAGGAGATGAGTACCATTTGCTTGATTTAGCGCCGCGAGGGTGCTCAAGTTCGTATACTTTTGAGTGTCTCTGAGCTTTGTATTTACTTGGTCCTGGGAGTTTATACAGTGTCATCCATCCTCCGCATCGTGAACGAGATCCCCCGACCGCATAATAAAATGCATAAGATCAGTATGACAATCGTTGGCAAGTCCGAAAGTACCAAGAGGTATTCTTTGTTAGGGAGGGGGAGGTAAGTGTCAGGTAGTATTGTGTAAAGACACCGACCAGATATCATATACCCCCCTCCCCCGTGCTTCCTCGTTAGGAGTATGTGGTTATGGGTGTTCCTAGAGGGGGTTATAGTAGCCCCCCCCCGAAGGGTTCCGGAACAGCGGGAGAGAGCAGGTTTGTTGTGCCGCGAAGGTGGGAGGAAGGACTGCGGTGTTGTGATTAGCTATGTGCGTGATAACTCGAGTAAGATCTACCTCCCCTTACTGGTGGGGTAAGCACAGCGCGTGCCCCAATTAATTGGTTGTTAAACCTACGTGAGCCTTCGTTGGCTTCGATATTGAAGTTCACAACTCCAGACTTTATCGTCCTTACCCTCTGGCGGGCAAGTAACCTGTACTGGTTACTTATTTAGTTATGTTTCAGTTGGAATAAAATAATGAGTGCCCGTTAAAGGGTTAAGAAAGGCCAATTCGATGAGAGGAGAGAAGATTATATTCAAGTGGATAAAAAGCTTTTGAATTTGCTATAAATAAGAATAATTATGTCCTCAAGCTAAATGACTGCTTATAAACAACACCCGGTAGATACTCAAGGTCTAATGACCAAAATGTCACGTGCCCTCACTTATTCTGAATAGCCTAGCCTAACATAGCGTAGTATTGTCTAGCATAGCCTAATAGCCTAAACTTGCCAAGTATAGCATAGCATAGTATAACCTACCCTGTTTTAGTCTAGTATAGCCAAGCTTAGCCAAACATAGGATACTCTAGCCTAAAATAGAATAACCTAGCTGTGCCGGGCTTAACCAAGCTTAGCTTAGTATAATCTACCTAGCCTTGTATAACCTAGCATAGTATAGCCTACTTTATCTTACCTTGGCTTAGTATAGCCTAGCCTATCGTTCTTAGTATAGCCTAGCCTAGCTTAGTAAACCCTAGTCTAACCTAGCATATTATAGTATAGCCTTGCCAGAGCGTAGCATTGTATAGTGTAGCCTAGCTTACTATAGCCTAGCTTAGCCTAGCCTAACCAGGTATGACTTAGCATTGCATGCCAAAGCCTAGGCTAGCGTCGCCTAGAGTAGCCTAACCTAGTATAGCCAAACTAGAATAGGCTAATATAGCCTAGCCAATATATCTTTGCATACGATAGACTAGCATAGCATAGCATGTTATAGCCTATCCTAGCATAACCACAGCTAACATAATATAGCCAAGCGTATATTATAGCATAGCCTAGTATATCCTAGACTAGTATAGCATACCATACCCTAGACTAGAATAACCTTGCATAGCTTAGCCTATTATAGCCTTGGTTAGCTAGCCTATCGTACCGTAACAAAGTATTACCTAGCATAGCCTAACATAGCCTAGCATAGCAGAACATAGTCCTCCCTAGCCTATTATACTTTAGCCTACCCTAGCATAGCATAGTATAGCCCTGTCTAGCCTAGTATACCTTAGCATAGCTTAGCCTAGCCTAGTATAATCTAGTCTAGCATTAACTATCTTATAAAAGTATAGCCTATAGTATCCTATTATACCAGATTCAAACATAGCTTAGTATTGTCTAGCCTAACTACTATATGCTATCCTAGCATAGCATATAGCATAGTATATCTTACCCTTGTACATTATATCTTAGTATAGCTTAGCATAGTGTAGCCTAGCCTATAATAGCCGATTCTAGGCTTGCCTAGCAGAGTATATCATATTATAGCCTAGCCTAGTCTAGTCTAGCAGAGTATCGGCCGAATAGTTATAATGTTATTGCCAAAACAAAATAATTCCAGGGCTAACCTTGGGAAGACTTTGACAATTATATCATTTGAAAGAGAATGTAAACCAACATAAGGGTTTCAAATCTCGATAGAATCAGGCGAATAGTTACGATGTTATTGCCAAAACAAAATAATTCCCGGGAAAATCTTGGGAGGACTTTGGGAATTATGGCATTCGAAAGATAATGTAAATCAAAGTAAGGGTTTCAAATTTCGTTAGAATCGGCCCAATATTTATGATATTATTACAAGAAAAAGCAAAACGGGGACCAACCGACCGACATAGTGAGATGTAGAGTCGCATGCGTCTAGACTCGCACGCGACTAAAAAGAGAATCGAAATAAAAGATGGGATAGAGAGTTTTCCAGGACGGAAGGAGGGTAAAGTTAACCTCCCTCCCATCTTCCAACTTGGTAATATCTTTTTATTTTTTACACAAAAGCAAAATCAATGGAGCACCTCATTCACTGTGTTCGAAGAGAAAGTTGAAGAAATTGCAGTTAAGGAATCTGAAAATGTTTCCGATTTTTATAAACCGAGGGTCCGAAAGAGGAGACTACTCAGGGAGGTAGGAACTGGAAAAGTACACAACTTTCCTTAATATCCCTCTTGACTCCAGCTCTCCTCACGAAATTAGCTGTTATTCATCAAGCCCAATGTAATGATTCCCGTACTAGTTGCATTGGGGAGGCAGGCAAGAAATTTAGTGTACGAATATTTGTTTGCCTTTGTTTGTTTTATTTTTGTTGTTATTTGTTTTTTGCATGTTTGTTTTCTTATACCCTAGTATTAGGGTGTAAGGTGTTTTCGGCAACTCTTGCCCTATTAGGCAGTCCCCAGATGGGCTCTTTGAAAAAAAACTGTGTACGAATAAAACACTCAAGATAACCGAATAAGAAAAGAAGAAAGAAGAAAAAAAAAACTAAAATACACACACTGCAAAAATAAATACTAATAAAAATATACTATGCACAAAATTAAAATTAATTAACTACACATACAATGAATATTAAGATTTTTAAGACAGATGGCTTGAACACCATCAAAATAACTGAAAAAAACTCACGAAACAAAAATATAATGAAAGCGATAGATTTGATCCCCAGGCGCCTTGCATCCCTTTGAAAATCTCTAACACTACGTTCTCTTATCACCATTTTTATTTTCTTTCTATCTATCCAAACATGATTTTATCCCTACAGACACACAAACACACACACACATTCATTCGTAATTCGTGTACGAGTAAAAGAGTATCAATCCAATGCACGCCGTTGCCCTGAGCAGAATTATTTATGCATTGTCACTCTCAAAACATGTTATGAACTGGTTTTTGCCAAAGTACTTTTGCGTACCATATTGTTGAATGCGTCGGTATAAAAGATCCTTAAAGATTTTTCAATAGGAATCCAGGTTTGTGTGTCCTCGACCTTTATATTATTAATCTTAGCAAATCCTGAAGGAGTAAAATTAAACATGAGGCCATACAAGTTTCCTCCTAGAAAGTGGGAAAGGCATTTTAAATTATTTATGGTATTTTTTTTCTTCTTTAAAAAATGACGTGAAGTTTATATTCAAAATGTTTTTGTCATTCGATATTTTAGTATAGGCGCCCAAAATAGTTATGTCAAATGTTTCACAATGTTTCGGACAAAAGTAAGTTAACTACGGTATAATTATTTATATTTTAAATCCTTGGATAGCTTTGCATAGCGCCACTGAGCACTGATGTGCTGCGTTAATAAATAATAATGTTTTTCATCACAGGTTGGAAAATTAATTATAGCGATAAAACAAATAAATGTTAATGAGAATATTTATGTGATATCTATGATAAAAAAGTTATATTAATATATAAAAACAACAAGATGAGAAAAGGCAAAATTTCGGGAAATTTGCCTAACTTGTTTTGAAACAAAACACCTCAATTTTCTCTCCTATATACTCCTACTTCCATCTGTTCTTTAGTCTTTAAATAAACCCTGTTTAATAATAGAAAAAGCGCTCGGAATATTATTTTATTTTTCCTCAAGGTAATTGAAATACCTATGTAAAATTTACTTGATAGAGTATTTGGAATACTGGGGCGTGGAGGGTACGCGACTCTCCAGAATCTCAATCTGCACAATTAATGCGAATTCAGCTGTTCTTGCCCTCTATTTGATATCCTCCACTTGTCATTTGTAGCTCAAACAACGCTTTTTGGGGGTGTGGTGGGGGGTGTGGGGGTAACATTATTTATTTTAATTGCACTTAAATATAAAACTAAGGAGGGATTCTCCCGTCAGAATGTAAAAAAAAAAATGTAAATAAAGTGGTGAGAAGAAAGTAAAAATGGGTGTGAGATACAGCGAAACTGTTCTGAATTAAATTGTCTTCGGAGAATGTGGTTTAATTCCTCATATATATATATATATATATATATATATATATATATATATATATATATATATATATATATATATATATATATATATATATATATATATATATATATATATATATATATCCGATCTTCTGAAGACAATTGTGTGGGGAAGTCACGTAATTCTCCAAACGCTACACTTGACACTTTGCCTGAGTACACCGTGTGTGGGAGGGGGGGGGGGGGCGTAGTCCGCGCATTCCTCCAGGCCTTAGGTGTTGCAAGGTCTTTACAATCGGCTAGAAATTTCATTATCTTTTAAGACCATCACAGTCTTTTGAATGATCCTAATTACTATGATCTTCGAATATTTTTTTTAAGATATATACCAAATATAAGAATCATGATACCTCTAATAATCATTAATTTCCCCGACTTGATCCAAAAATCCTCCTCTAATTTTGAATTCAGAATATTTTTTTAGGGGGGGGGAGGAAAACAGTCACAATGACATCGCCCTTTCGAGGGTTGAATTAATTAATTCGGTTTAAATTATTCTTAAGTACAGAGACACCAAGCTAGATACCATCCTAAGTATCAGTATATTAAGGTGATATTCTCTAAATTTCGCATTTATTTGAGGTATAATTCTTAATTTCCTAACGGGATTGAGACGAATTTACATATCCATTCATTATCCATCTGCAAATACTGCCTATTACAACGGAGTTATAATTAGTACTGATTAAAGAGAAGCTTTAATTTCGAGACTGTTCCCGGGAGATCTGCTTAAAGAATAGCAATTTTCAGACCGGCCTTGTTAAGAGCTCTCTGCAATTTAGCGGATGGAGGCTTGATTGGGCTTCGGGCGGATACTATCTTCAGTGAACCAATGGTAGTTCGAATCCGTCTCCGCTCACCATGTGTAAGATTACTGTATTAATACTGTACAAAAAAGTTAGAGCTCCTACTGTACCTAGAGGAATGGAGTGCCTTTCCAGTTCCAGTGTGCGCCACGCATGAGTGTGTAGGATATAGGATAGGTCAGCATGAATCAGCTGGCATCTAGATTGAACTTCTGGATGATGCGTTCTTCAGTGAACCATCTAATGGTAGTTAGAATCTGCCTCTGTGACTATGTGTAAGAATATTGTATTGATACTACACAACAAAGGTAGATCCCCCTGCTACACCCTACCCCTAGAGTAATGTGTCTTCTCCCGGTCCCAGTGTGCACCCCGCATGGGTATGTCGGGTATAGATAATAGCATATACTAACATAAAGCAAGTGACATCTTGATCTTTGCTTCAAGACTCAATGCCCGCAGGCACATTGAGGTTATATGGACAGGGTGTTTGGGCTAAATTTGACGATTTTTAATGTTTCCTTTTTTCAGGAACAGGTTGATGCATCGGTGAACAGTAAACGTGATGGAAACCATACTGAGTACAGTTTTAGTTGAAAAAAAAGTTAGTTGACAAGGAAAACTGGAAGCCATCTGAATATTGGAAAAGAGTTACCTGAATCATGAGGATTCGCGCTGGGAATCGAAATGCTGACATCATGAGTGGTACTCCATGCTCTGTTAACACTGTAAAGGCTGTAAGACGTGACATGAACGGTGCAACTGAGACCACTTAGCCGTGATCAGCAGAAAGAACACAGCAGGTGTTCTGACTGCGTCTCCATGACGGATTCATCCAACAACCCCAGGATAAAGGGATGGAAGACCCGAGCAATGGAATCCGGGCTTTGGCGAAAGAGATAGAGGGGCAAGGAGCAAATCTGACAGCCATGGCCAAGGAAACCCGCTTGACAAAAGCCAAGAAGCTTCTGAACAAGCTGAAGCATTTTGTTGAGTTAGGGATGATCTAATTCTTCTCAGATGAAAGTACTTCTGCCAAGACCAGTTTCACAACAGTCAGAACAACAGGTGGCTTGCCTGTAATCTATGCGACTTTCCATGTATCATGAAGACCAAATTCCGCTAAACTGTCACGGTTTGTGGGTGTGTCTCCAGTGAGGGTGAGGCCATGCCGTCAAAAATCTTTAAGCAGGGTTTAAGGCTCAATTCAGACAGCTATGTAGAGCTGATGAAGACTGTAGTCAAATCATGGCTGGCAAGGGCCACTGCTGGAAGGCCATACCTCCAGAGAGAGTCAGAAATGTAGGAGAATTTCTACGATTTCACCAGCGTCACTTTCTGTATTCCGAGTTCCCGCGATTTTAATCGTGAGTGTGGTTGAGAAAGACACCAACCGCTCTGCCTGCAACACCAAGGACGAGCTGGTGGCCAAAATAAAGAAGGTGTCCGAAGATCTTCCCAGGGACACATCTTGAGGCTGTGGTGGAAGCTGAGAGCGTCTACTTTGGTAAACTGTTAGCTCTTAGCCATAAATCTAGTTGATATATATATATATATATATATATATATATATATATATATATATATATATATATATATATATATATATATATATATATATATACGCTCGTTGATTTTTCTCTAAATTAAAAAATACTAATTGTCGAAGAAAGAGAGATCGAGTAAGATTTTATTTAAAGGAGCCGTGCGAAACGATAGTTATCGGGGAAAAAAAATGCCCTTTCATCGTTGTCAAACTTCCGGCGAGATTAGCCGAGAATTTCTTCGGTTCAGTTGGACCATCAAATCCTCGCCGCTGGACTATAAACGCCAAGGCGGTGAGGCAGGGCTTAATTGCTTCCGTTAGCAAATATAGGAAGTATTCCGTCAGAATCCGCCCAAGGAAGAGTCCCGAAGACGTACCCCCACCCCCCTTGGAGGAGACCCCAGGTTGTGGTGGTGAGCTGTCTCTACGTTGCTCCCGAGGAGCAAGGCCCGGAAAATACAGAAGGTATTCGGCAGCCTCTTTTAAGACGTCTGCGGAATCATTCACTGATGGTGCATATCCTCGAGCGATAGAACACGGTGTCATACCGGCCCGCAGCTAGGATCTTATTTGGAACGACGGCGTCAGGATCGAAGGACCCGTCCAGAAGAAGCACACAGTCTTAGCCCCACAGGAGTTTTCCCACCTACTTGGAGAATCTTCCCGGAGCGTCTACTTGTGGTACCCTCCCTCCCCAAAGAAATTGTAAGATATTTACGCCTTTCCTTTCCTCGTCGAGGCGGTGCGACGCCCTCCGACTAAGACTCGTCACGTATTCTCCTCCCGAGTCATCTCGGATAACTAAAGTGAATTATTGTGCCCTAAGGCTAGGATTCCATTCGTAGTTTCTTCCTAAACCCTATCGGGTTAGTACTCGGAGTATTGAGCCCTTGCGGCATGAGTAATTATTGATAATTTTCCCCATTGCTGAATTAATTAATAACTAGAAGTATAATGATTTGTATTATATGTTTTGTTGTGTGATTAAAGATTATTTTTGCAATTCTTGTTTAAGTCCTCCAACCACCAAAGCCTAATTAAATAAGACCAATCTCGGCCAACCATATTTAAAGGATTCGAATAACAAAAAGGCCGCGCATTCCACGAAATTCAATTCCAATTATTATTTTAGGCCGTCGTAGTCCTTTCCCGAACAAACGAAGGAATCGAGAAAGAGGCGATAATTGCCTAATTCTACGACACTAAATGTACTACGACTTATTCTTGGAACCTACCAATATGCCTTGCGTGAGTATATTTTGTTGTTTTAAAAAAGGTTCCTTATTATTCTCGTTCTTATGCAATGCTACTGATCTTTTATTTAATTTCTTTTCTTATGTTATACGTATAATTTATTCCTACGGATGGCACTATTATTAGTGAAAGATGGTTTTAAAACCAATCTAAAATTGCATTAGTTCCATCGCGTTTCGGAAGAGGAATGGAAAATATTCCACCCGATTGGCTGAAGCGTCGGAACATTGGTTGAAAGGAAATACTTGACGGTTAAGAAGGGCATCGATGACACATGGATGATGTAAGCCGATTCCGAGAGAAGAACCAATCTCCCAGAGGCTGTTGTCATCCCTTTTAGCCCCCAGAACTTTCCTCGAACCATTTTATTTTGTTTAAGTTTGGGAATTTTCTTATTTAATCGGCAACAATTTTTAACCTAAATTCTTTTGAAGGAAGATCTAGTTGAGCGGAATGGAAGGGCGCGGAGTTGGGGGTCCTTTCTTGGTGGCACTTTTGTGTTGATGCACTTATTGTTCCTAAATGGTTCTTGGAGGGTTATAATATGATTGTCAACATAATTAAGGTTTGGATTTGTTAATGCATTACTTAAGTTTCCATTGGTTGGGGTCCAGTCACCAAGTCAGCCGCCTCGACGACTCTGCCGACCAAAGAGGGTTTACCCCTGGGATACACACGTGTATCTGCAGGTTTTGTCTAAGTTCTGGTTGTGTTGGCCATGTTGAGAATATGTGTTGAAATCTGTCTAAATTGAGGGGGTGGGGGTAGGAAAATTTAAGGTAACAACACCCACAATTCAAGGCAGGTATGACAAGGGAAGGTGCATATCAGTGGTACACAAAATCAATTTAGAAAAAAGAGTTTCAGGTCCGCTATAAGTAAGACTTCCGAGAACAAGCATGAAATTACTGAAAATGAATCTAATGCCATCCCACCTTAAGGCACACCCAGTTAGCGGAAAAAGGAAACTATATGGTGTATAGGAAAAGGCGGATGAACGGGAAACGATAAATATGGAAACCGATCAAAGCTACCAGAACAAATCTCATAATATTGTGGCCGGAACGTGTGCGTCCAAACCCAAGGAAACATTGATACTAAGAGGTAAGAATTTTAAACTCTTTGCAGGGGAAACAGCAATAATGCCATATATGCATACATATAATATATACATACATAAATCATACGTCTCCTGTCACATCACATGAAAGTCAATTTTCACTAATGGCAAGGATAGTTTGGTTTACTCTAACTCAACTACCCTCTGCAAGGAGGGTCCTGGACCTTGAAAAAGCACTTTCCCTTTCAGCAATTAAGATCGAAAAGGTTATTATTTTTTGGCAGCCGGATTCCTCTTCCTTCTCTCATTTGATTTTGATTGTATTTGTTTTCACCCTACTTTCTTCGCCTGAGTATGTTTCCCTCATTGGATTTAACAAAATGACCTTAACCGCGAAAGGCGGAAAATTGCCGTCATTACAGAACAAGGATAGTCGCAGAAGGGTGGATCAACTGTAGAGAAAGTCATGTGCGATTTTAAGAACCGCACCAACAAGGATTGTGCAAATAATTCATCGTAATCAGATACGGCAGAGACGTAAGATTTATGGGCGCGAGCGACTAATAAGGGGCATAGACAACTGGAATGTGAAGGGGAGACGTTATTCTTCTTATTAATAGTACTAATATTTGTAGTAGTAGCACAAAGAGTTAGATAGATAGATAGATAAAGAAAGAGAGAGAGAGAGAGAGAGAGAGAGAGAGAAAAAAAAAACTAGTTATAAATTCCGCATGACCAGGTAATCCCACCATACGAACAAAAATACTAGGAATAAATACTTCGAATGATGTATCCTACCCACCAAATTCAAAGAACCCGTAACCGGGAGGTGGGAGCCGGTTCTAGCAAATAAAGTTGAAGGCAAAAAAGTCATATTCTATTTAAATGAGCTTTACAAAGAAAGTAATAAAAAGTAGTTTAAAACATACAGTAACTGGCGATAAAATTTATAAATGAGAAGATGATCTTGAATAATCGCCTCATCCGCAAGGGAGTGTCAGCTATAATACGGGCCAACATGCTGCTGCTGACAATGACTAGAGGAAGATCTTCGGTTATATATTATCTACACATTTACACTTCCTATGCTTTTACCACCTTTATAGATATCATCTTACAAACCTTCTACGAGAGATGTTTTTGTTAGTTTTTACTCCAAAATGAACAAAAGGGAAAGTCCCTCCAATGCCTGCGACGTTTTTGTGATAAGATGATAAATGGTTGTTGCATTGATCGTTTCCCATGGTTCAAATCACTTACAAGTGCCTTGGAATGGCTAAATGAGGCTTCTGCCACTAAATGGCGCCACCCAGCGCCAAATCCGATGACAGATTTGAAATCTCCAGGGGGAATAACCCTATGTCCCATTGTCGTATGGGTCACTTCATGGCTCTAAATGGGTACAATTGAACTTTATTCCTTTTGAAAAAAACGCGACTCCTTGACCTGGCGCTTCGCTTTAGGTAAAAATAATATGAGGGAAATATTCGAATGTGAAAAAAATTATTTAGTTTCTTATGCAATCTAGATTAATGAAAACAAACATTTAAGGGAGTCCTTTTTTCACAGAAAATGATGACATATTAAGTTTGAAAACACCCTATACAATATTTATCCATTACATGCATATATAATGAGTGAGTGTTTCTATTGTTGATGATACAGGCAAATATTCCATCCGACGTTCATAAGAAACTGCCATGGTCTTCCTGTCTTTCACCTCCACCTAGCGTCGACGAACCAGATTGAAGTATGATAGTAACCAACGAGTTTAAAGAACTTATTTTTCAAGCTTTCATAAATGGTGGTACAAGTGTTGCTGTTCATGGTAGCGTAGGGTATCCATGGGGGGCAAAGAGAGGTGGGCCAAGCTATCTTGGGCAATGTAATTGCCAGCTGAATTAATCGAAAGATACCCACAAAATATAAATACTAAAGATGTTAATATGATTATAATTAGTAGCATGCACAAACTATCTAATTATATTGATTAAAAAATACCAGCTTTTGTTTAGAGCCCAGAAAATACCAGTATAAGTAAAATCGAATTTTGTTAAAGTCCAACTCTTAAACAGAACTGCCTAAGATTCCGCAAATATCTGCGCCTTTTCGGCATCTTTAGCGCCCAACCTTAGGGCCTACTATTCCTTCCATGGCGCCAACTTCCTCTTCCAAAATATTATATCAACTATAAACCGTGACTTCCTCAACAACCTCACTTCTCCACACAAAGAGTAAAGATTAAAAAACACTATATACATGCAATGGTTCGATATTATGTAAGATGCCGAAATTTCACAGTTCTGTAACACCCTCATAGATAAATTATGTTGTCAATATGTAAAAAAAAACACTCATTGTCAGGTAGTAGATGTTTTAAATTATTTTCTCTATTATTTTGTTTGTTTATGGCACTTCAATTAAATGTGACTTTTTTTCCCTAAGGAAAGTGCTATTTTTTCTGACTTTTCTAACCACCGCGAGGCCACCGGAGCTATTATTTTTCCCGCTACCGGGATACCGCAAAAGTAGGATACCGCAGCTGGGTCATACCATCAGAAAGTGACAGGTCTTTGAAAGGGGTACCCAAACCCTTAAACGTCATGAAGCGGTATCCTCTGGAGGTACGCATCCGGGGGACGATCGAGAGTGGAACTCCCATTGCCATTTGGCACTCCCCTGTTGTTTTTATGAGAGTAAAGAAGGATAAAGAGGCGCTAGATAAATCTGATGAATAGAAATAAATAAGAACAAGATAAAAATAAGGTTAAAATGAAATTTTGTCCGTTTGGAAAAAGGTGTATATTATAAAATTCCTAAAACTAAAAAACAGGAATAAGGAGATTTTAATAATTACGAGATGTAGAACTTGAATAAAAATGGCAGGGAGAAAATCAATAGAAAAATAAAGCAAAAAAACAAGCAAACAACAGAAACCTAATAAAAGGAAAAACAAAGAATAAAGAAAGGACAGTTAAATTAATTACAGTTGAGGCGCTTCCCAAATCATGACCATTTATTGAAAAAAGAAACTTCTTTCCCATCTTTACCAGTTCTACTTACGCGTAAAATATAAAAATATGATACAATATTAACAAAAAAAACAATCAAAACAAACAATAACAGACAAGAGCTTTAGAAGGAAAATATCTCCGTCGAGTTAAAAACCCTCACCCCTTTTCAAGTTCAAAACCAACCTTTATTCCCAGAGATAAAAACAAAATACACAAGGTCAACAGACCTAGGTTGCGTGCCATCAATTATTCTACCTTATGGCCTTACAACCTTGAAAACATTCACTAATTCCCGGATTAACCTTGGGAGGACTTTGGCAATTGTATCATTTGAAAGAGAATGTAAAACAACATAAAGGTTTTAAATCACGTTAGAATCGGCCGAATAGTTACGATATTATTGCTAAATAATTCCGGGATTAACCTTGTTAGACTTTGGCAATTACATATATCATTCGAAAGAGAATGTAAAACAACACCTTAGGGTTTCGATAGTATTGGCAAAAAACCCATTGAAATAGTAAAACGGTTACCAGCCGACTGACCGACCTACAGAACGACATATTAACTTTTATAATCGCGTGCACGCGACTAAAAATCACTAGAAGACAATATATGAATGGCATAATAGGGACTAGTGTTGACACCATAGAAGGGTGATGAAAAGGTTTGAAACGCTTCTCCGTATTAGAGTTTACCAGCTATTAACAAGGACAGAACTAATTTCATCGTGAAGATGCACTAAAATGGAGGAGAGGAAATTGACAGACCTATACAAAAATAGAATCTGGTAATAATTAGGAGGAATACAAACGCTGTTAGGGGTCAGGTAGGGGCACAATAATTAATTGTCATTCCGCAATGAAAGCAAGTACAAGTGCGGTCGAGAAACGAAAGAAACCGAGTGCAACAAACTACAGCATTTCACTCTGCAAACAAAAATGAGAGCGAATGAAAGATGAAGAAAAAAAGGTAGAAAAGAAAGAAAAATAATACAGAAAAGGTTATGAGTAAAACGAGACATAACAAGCTTCGTCAATCCTGAATAATGAGGTTGGAAGGGGGTGTATTCTACATAAACCTCCATTGACAAGGTTATACTTGAAGCACGTTTCCAAACCTAAGAACTAAAAACTTTTACTCTGGACCCAAACTTCCTTCGTTGGGTGACTCAGAAAGGGACATTTTAAAACGCACAGGAATCCAGTTTAGATTAGAACTACATCTACTCGTACATAGGAACTTATCCCTTTGGTGTACATACCGACGACAGCACAAACAAGGAGCGAATGAGAAGAACAAAGAGGAACTGCTCTTAAACTCATTAAACCAGAAACCCATAAAATAACAAACTGGGGATAATCCACATCTGCCGCCAAATGCGAAACACCAGTTTCCTGTTTTCAAAAGCAGGAACTTGCCAGGAACGGCAGTTCAAGTTCAGATGCCTTTGAAAGGAACCGTTCTTGCACAAGACCAAACGTCACTGAAAAAGATATTTTTATTGTTTGGCATGAATTATTACTACGTTGACAATTATTATATGCATATGGTGCTTTTCAAAAATAGATTATATATTTTTTATTTTTAAAAGTAAAAATATATTACAAGGATTCATTTAGATACTGATATTTTCTTTTAAACAATAATCAATTATGTAATATAAAACACAAAATATTTATCCTTCCTTAACTTGTTGTGGCTTGCATAAGGACAGCTTTCAGAAACGACCATCGAGGATAGCTGTAGCCATACTTGTCATGCTTGATGGTCTTTTTATATTCTCGTCCTTTCTTTTCATTTATGTTCTTCTTCCTTTTATCTTGCCCTTTCGCCAATGCGAGTCATACCTCAGTAATCGCTAGTTTTCTGTTTTAATAAGTCAAGAAATTTCTTCGCTCTAAACTCATCTTTACGTCTTTCGAAAATTGCCACGGCGAGGGCATAATATTGGATACCCACAGCGCGTTTGTCATCAGACCTATCATTACATCATTCGTTTCAGTTATTTCCCGAGGGAGCGTCTGGGATTCGTATCTCCATCTCGGATTCCCTCTTCTAATTAGCCGATCACCGCAAATTAATGAACTTGATAGGAAAAGGATAGTTAATTCCCTTGTGCAGGATTTGCTTTGGTCCACTACGATGTATCTCCTCTTGCTCATTCTGAAGAGATTTAGGAATGGCGTAGAGCTTTGATTGTGTCCTTTCTGAAGATATTTGGTCAAGGTTTACAACAAGGAGGTTAGTATGGAAATCAAAGGAAAATTGAGAATCCACAGACAACTTTCCACAGAATTGACGTGGGGTGTACATATCGAGCTGTAAAGATGGGAGTTGGTACATTTAGAATGTCCAATGTCCTTCGAAAGATAAAAATCGTACATTTGTCTGATGGCAAAATGACACTTCAAACCTTCAGAAAAAATATCGCACAAAATTGAATGATTTAAACTTGGGGGCATTTGCCTTAATTGCTTAGTATTAAATTTTCTCTTTGGTAACAGTAAATGTATACATTTAATACACTAACGGGTGTCAAATGAGGAATGAAGTCGGGAACCAGTCATAGAAAAAAAGGTCGCAATTGTGTGTAGGAAAAAATGACACTGTCTCATTTACTTTAAATGCCATAAACACACAAAATAATAGATAAACGTACTAATTGACAGTTAATCGATTTTACGCACTAACATAATTACATATGAGGGCATTATAGAGATGTGAAAAAGAAAGGACTAATTTAGTTTCTTAAGCAATGTAAAGTAATGAAATAAAGCATCTAATTAATCATTTATGGATAAAAAAAATTAGATGTAAGGATTGGTAAAACATGTTAATGGCACCTTTCACCTAATTCAGTAATCACTTGTATTAACCAATGGCGCCTTTGAGAGTAGATCATGTCTCACCTGTGATTGCTCCTCACTTATGTAATGTGCAAGACACTACCATGAAAACCAATGCTCGCACTATCCTTTATAAAGGTTAGAAATATAAGTTCTTTAACCTTGGTTGGACACTATCATACCTCCAGCTGGCATGTCATTGAATGGTTTAGTCATAAAAAAGAGGCAGTGAACACAATTGTACAGCAGGATGCTGTTAACAACCCTTCGCAACTTGTATTGATCGATGGAAAGATTGTGACAGCTTCTTCGTTACGTCGGATGGAATTTTCGTCTTAATCCAAAACATTAAAATAACCGACTAATGGTTCAATATTATGTAAGGCCTTTTCAAATTTTACCATATTTTGACAATAAATGACTAACATATGTTTTTGTTTCATTACTTTAAATTGTTTAAGAAATTATTTTTTCACATTTGAGTATCGCTCTCATATTAAGTGGTGAAGATTAGGAAGTAAAAATGTGTCGAAGATATCAAGTATAGCCGCAGACCATCCGCAAGGAGGGCACATAATATTCTACATGTCAGGAACTTGCCAGGAATTCATTGTTCTTTCATTCTTACTGTAAACTTCTTAACTGAGGTTTTAATTCTTTGCATGCCATCCGCGATCGAATCTCTCTCTCTCTCTTTCTTTCTCTTTCAATCACTTATCGGTTCGCCCCTTACTTCGGGGAAGCAAAATTAACATTTTGGGGGGTAAATAAATAATGGTTTGCGATTAAACTTAACTCCTAAATCACTCGAAATATAGAGTCCCTGTCAGTTTGTGCTCTGAAAATCCCAGTAAATCCCTTAAATTGTCCGGGCTCGAAGAAAGGCCCTTACAAACGCTTGTCTCTTCATCATTTAGACACCAGTCTTTAGCAAGCTGTGATTGTTCCCTTTCTGCTTTCATCAAATTCTCCGAATTGCTGAAACTCCTGTTTCCTCGTCGTAATTGACGCCACATCCTCTTTACTCTAATTACATAGGGGCCCCGAAATGTTCTTTTACACGTCCATTATTCCCTACTTTGGTTACCACGACATTTGGCTGATTGAAATCCCCCCTCAACGCCTGGCCAAAGTAATTACTTAAATACTAACGAATTCGGGTACCCTCCCCAGAAATCACTAATATAAGGCTCACCCTTGACCCGGTGTCATATTTAAACTGCAAATTTTTGTTCTAATTAAAAGGTAGGGATAATCCCTGGAAATAATTTCAATAAAGAAAATAAAGAACCATGATGCCACTTATTTTGGGGTATGTTTCGGATTTCTGGATGCACTAGTGGGCTGAAAGCATTAACCATACATATAAAAAGTAAGCTAAATATTGGTTTGTGATGGTTCTAAAAGTTCTTTCGAATTGACGATGAAGCCAATGACAAGGAAGCTAGGAACTCTAATTTCGTGGGCAAAAGGTCTGGTAGCTCTACCCATTGGCTAGTTCTATAAATATGGAAAATTCTCAACTGCAGTAATAAGAAATAAGAGAGGCAACAAAAAAAACTGATCTAAAAATTGCTTCGTTTAAGTTTTGTGCCAAGCTTATGAAGATATAATCATAAAATAAGATGGAGAAAAAGTATGGATTTACAAAAAAAGAATATAGGATTTCGCCTTGTAGAGATTATTAAAAACGTAAATTAGCAGGAAATTACCTTGAACATCTGGAAGGCGCCGAAAATTGAATAATTAACATGAAATATGAGACTGAACATATGCAGCTTTTGTGATATTATACTTTACTATTAGATTGTCGAGAAATCTATGTCGTCTTTTAAAGGAAATTAAAATCATTTTTAATATAAATAATTATTGACAATGTTTCCCATCGCATAACTCAGCATATTTGATTTGATATCCATTTTAACCTCCATATCAGATTAATATTTACCATTTAGGTGATGTTCTAATGACTTAAATAAATGGTAATCACATGGTGCTTAAGGTTCCTTGAATATGTAAGATAAGGAAGAACGTCCCAACCTAGCGAAATATGTGTTTTGTGGTAAAACGTGCCACAAGTGGGTGTACATCATCATGAAGTAGAACACGCTTTCGGTTATCTAGTGAAGGACATTGTTATTTAAGAGTTTCAAGAGTCTTGGACTTGGGCATAAAAAGTGGTGAAATTTAGGGAGAGTAAGAAAGAGATAGTGAGAGAGTAAAGTGGTAAAATAGGGTGAGTTTAAAGAATAGAGGGGGTGTGAGAGACAGAATAAATAGGTCCCTGATGAAAGGGTAGCTCTGTTTGATTGTTTTTTATTTTGGTTTTATTTTGTGTTTGTTTGTTTTTTAGTTTTTGTTATAAACTATAAAAATCTAGAGTTTATTCTAATTAAATTAAACGTGTTAATTATTATTGATATATGATCTTATTGGCATTCAAGCCATTATTTGAGGCGGGGTTTTTGTTCCCGGTATGGGTTTTTGAAAGAGCTTTTCTAATTGAATTTTTAGAATTTGATGTTTTTGGCAAAGTTATGAACAAAAAAAGGTTAATCTTAGTGATGGTATGTGAATTTATGAATTATACTAAAGAAACTTGAGCATTACACTAGTCGTTTTTTGTAATTTGTCGATTTTGTCATGTGTATTTTGGAGTCACATCGCTGTCAGACTGTACCTTACTACTTTTAAATGGTCTTATTGGTCGAACAACCTTGATGTATAGGTGTGTACGAGAGAACTCCGGGAACAGGCGGGTGCCAATGGCTTGCCAGATCCTCTTAGCCCTCTCGTGGACCGCCACGTTGATCGAAGATAATCCAACCGAGTTGCGGAGCTCCCTCTGTCGTTTGTATTCTCTTCTTCGGGTGTTTGTGATGATAAGCACCGCTTTGTTCTGGATCGTTTGTAGTTTCGCAATGTGGGTCTTGGTGCTCGCGCTCAGCGGCACCGTGGGGTAGGGGAGTCTCGAGCGAATGCACGCATTGAATATCTTGAGTTTATTTTAGGGATTTAGGTCACGGAACCTATAAAATTCCCTCAAATCTCTTTTGCCATTCGCGACTGTTCGCTCGATATGACTCGTGTAGCCCCTGGTGGTGATCTTGAGCCCCAAAACCGTCCCTTCCGTGAGGTAGGGGATTCAAACCCCGTCTACACGTATATCGTTGAAGGTCTTGCGAAACATGGAAATTATTTTGAATTTTGGGGCATTGGTTGATATTTTCCATCTCTTCTCGAAAGAGTTGATGTTATATATCTCCCTAGCCGTTTTCCTCACCATAAATTCCCTGTGAGCATAAGCGGCGGTACAAATTTGCAATATATCGTCAGCGAACTGTAAGTATATCGTACCCTCGGAGAGAGGTTATGGTAGGTTACGTGTATAAATGTTGTATAAAAGGGGACTGAGACAGCCGCCTTGAGGGACCCCTGCTTCGAGTTCGAATTCAGGGCCTTTATGTTCTCTGACTGTATGTATGCTCTCCTCTCCAATATGTAGTCGCACAGAATCGTCTCAAGAATGGGGTTAAGGCCTACTTAAAGGATCTTAAATTGTAGTCCTCTCTTCCAAACCTTGACAAAAGCTTCTTTGACATCGTGGAACACCAGGTCGGCATGCCTTTTGTCTGCCTTGATTTTTGCAAGCTGTTCGGTAACAGCGGCTAGTGCCGTGTCAGCCCCTCTTTCCTTCTGAAGCCGTGCTGCTGCTCGTTTTGCAAGTTAGCTTCATCGAGAAAAGAGTTAACTCTGTTAACCAATATCTTCTCGACAAATTTGCCAGCAAATTCTAAGAGAGATCCATCGAAAGCTGGCAGGGCAGTTCGGGGGCTTCCTCGGTTTAGGAATGAAAATCATCTTTGCCATTTTCCACTGTTCGGGAAAATATCCCGTGTTCAGAGCAGCGCTCATGAGGTTGAGAAGGCCACTCTAAACGTTAGGCGTGACCTGGATGAAAGTCTCGCGGGTCAGCCCCGTCATACCCGGGGCTCTTTGATGGAAAGGATTTTAGAGTAACTGAGAGTTCTAGGGTAGTTATTTTACTGCCATAGCACTCCATCAATCTTTCATGCTACGCACAATGTTGAGGAGAGGTTTTGTGCATTTGTGTGTTTAACTGTTGGATTACGTCAGTTTCTAATTCGAGGTCGTAATTGTCATTTACTTTCGGGGTAATTTCGAAGATTGAAGACCAGAAAATTCTAAAGTTTTCTTCAATCTCTTCTGTCTCAGTAATTTTTTGGCCGTTGGGAGTAATTGTCATTTTTGTTTGTGAAGGTTTTTCTTTAAGACGTTTAAGCTATGGTGTGATCAAATTTGTGGCAGTGTGGTCAGTTTTAAGTTAATAGTCTTAAGGCATTAAACTTCCTTTCTTGGGGTCAAGGCTTCACAGTCGGCCTCCCTCGCGCAAATGGCCGATTAACCATTTTGAATGTCGATCAGTCGTACCAAAGCAATGCCGAGGGATCCGAAAACTTTTTCGAAAACCTTACCCCTGTCTGGTTTGGGGCCCTCCGAGAGGGCTCCGAGAGTGATGCGGAGGGTCTCTCTCCTTTCCATTGCATCCTATCGCGAGATAGGGTAGTGATGTTATGAGGGTATTTGAGTATGGATTTATAATATATATATATATATATATATATATATATATATATATATATATATATATATATATATATATATATATATATATATATATACTGTGAAAAATTTAGAAAAGAGAGGGGGGGGAGAGAATGAGGGGCCAAAGTCCAAGCATTTGTATACCACTTTACCTTAACCTTCCTTAGTGCTTGTAGATAGGCTGGATGAGGTTCCAGTCCATATATCTAGCAAAGGAGCGAAGATTTCACCCTTCACTTTTTAGAATCGAAAAGCTATTGGTCCACTTTTGAACGTAATCTCGTTTTATCACTTTACCAATTTTGAATTTCACTAAAAATCCACCTTCACTAATATTCACTTTGGAAAACTCCAAAAAATAGGTATAATTTGCAGTGCTGAACACAAGCGGGTAAAACAGACTAGCGCCGGCAACCAAAGCAGTCTAAGAGCTTTATGAGAACATTGCATTTTTTGAATATATATGTAGATCTCCACTAAGTATAGCCTTTTGCATTAGAGACGACGTCTAAGAGTAAGAGTGAGTTTTCTTTGCGAACAAGCCAATGTTGCGTTTAATATTGCAGTAGAGTTAATTTTTCCTCTTATATAATAATCTGTCCAGAAATGGTTCACGTGCATTTCGAGCCAATAGAGATATAGAAATAGTCAGGCGTTGTAAACTATGCCCTTAGACACTTCATGTGGCATCCAAAGAGCCTTTTTATAGTAAATAAACGACCTAGCTAGATATTACTACAGTTATTTTTACTAAAATTGCAGCGAATTTGAAATTTTAAAAATCAAAGAAGCATTTTTATGTCTTAAAAAATATATATTAATTTCTTGATAACATGATAATTAGTAATATTAAAACTCTCCTTCATCGAGTCACTAAATTTCGGTCTATTCCCTGGTACAAAGAAACTTTGAATTACTTAAAGAAGGTTTCATCTAACACAGCTTTAACTTAGGTATCCTCCATCACTGTATCCGGTAGCTGTATGATAAACTTTACAGCTCCACTCTCCTATTTGTCTCTGTCGCCGAGGATTAACGTTACATCCCCCCTAAACTTCGAACCTCTTAAATCAAATTCTGTCGGAAACTTAACCCATTAAAAAAATCAACTCCCTCAATACCAACAATAAAGTTGTAGTAATTATTTCCATCTAGGCAAGATATTTCATTTTAGGAGTTGACTTCCTCCTCAGACGAGGTGGCTTGTTGTTTATAAATTTACTTGTCCATAGTACCCCTAAGGGAACAATAGTGGAAGCAGAGTCTACTTTTATAAAGGCAAAAGTCTATCCGATTTAGGAATAAGTCCGTCCACTCTCACTATATCAAAAGAAGTTTGCCTTCAGAGATTAAGCAGTTTCTTGCAAAAGAGCTTTTCCAAAGGAAGTTTTGAAATTTAGGGTCGATCAAAGGAGAACATCTCCTGGTTCTTAAAATAAGTTTGATAAAAAAAAAACCAAAAACCGATTAGTAATTTTCTAACCACTCCTCTCATCTCTCATAGTTTCTTATATATATAGTTAGGTGAATCATATGCATAAATTATTAATTAACAGTTTATTATATTCAAGAGAAAGAATAAAGACATTCTTCAAATATATATGACATTTTATAATCAAACCAAATATAAGGGTGTGGAAGCAATATTTGGACACTAGATAGAGAGGAACTAATATTTCTTTGCAACAATAGTGTCTGCTAAAACTGCTGTCAGGCGTTATTATAAGACTTGACCAACTCTTGGTGGTAACATTGTGTTGAGATGTCTTTCCAATCCTTCTTACATAGAGCTTCCAAATAGGTAAGATTTGTAGACTTTCTCTTGTTACTTGTTTCCTTGATATTCGCTGCAATTTTCTATCGAATTTAAATTAGTGGATGGAATAGACCCCATACCATGCATCTAATCACAGGAGGAACTAATTTAGAGAAAGTATGATCACCACTATGGAAGGACCACCACAGAACCCAGGTTGAGATCTAATAGAACCCTTGTAGGAAGTGCTTAAAAAAGCAACAAGAAGTATCACAAATAAAACAGAACTGCCTGAAAAATTACAAACTGAATTAGCGAAAAATAGCGTTAGAAAATTGGGAAAATTTGGTGAAATCCAGGACACGAAGATATATAGCTGTAATTAGAACAAAAGGGAGACCAGCAGTATTAAAATCATTTTCTAACGCCATCTTTTGCCAATTTAGCTTGTAAGTTTTCATGCAGTTCTGTTTTATTTGTGATATTATATATATATATATATATATATAAGTAAAATAACTCAATGGCGAGTTATGGTATATGATAGTGAAACCACTGTATAGGAGCCAAAAGTTTAATTTATGAGACTAGTTTCGGTATGTAGTTTCTCATACTATTTGTGATATTATATATATATATATATATATATATATATATATATATATATATATATATATATATATATATATATATATATATTAATTCCTTTTCATAGGGTGCTTTATACTTTTGGACAAGGGTGTATATCAAGAAAGATAAGACATGTCAATTAAACTGCAATACTCTAAATCATGGTATGCCTTTCATGTTAGCAATGGTTGTTAACTATTGGTATAATGAACGCATACTCTCTGTGTATTGCAGTTTAATTCACTGTCATATCATATAGTGTGCCTTTGACGGGAGGGGGATTAACCCCCTGACAAGGGCAGCCAAAAGTTATTGTTGAAATATCCAATTGAGACATAATTTTAGGGCAGTGATTTTGGTCGTTTGGATCCTCACTTCTATGGCGTCGAGGAATAAACACTCTCAGGAGTGTCTGATGCAGTGGAAGGTGGCTACTAATTGCTAAATTTTTTATATATATATATATATATATATATATATATATATGTGTGTGTGTGTGTGTGTGTATGTTTATAATTCTTCCCTTGTTATATCTTGTTTTACCTATCTAAATATGTACACATTGCTCATGACCTAAAATATAAGTATAGATTTAAATGCGGTATTTGTCTGACATCCAAAGTGTACAGGTATATTTTCATTCTCCTTTTAAAGATCACATTTTGCTAATTTGAGCTCGAATAAGGTGGGGGGGGGGGGGCTTCATGTAGAAAACTCGCCCTTGGTTTGGAAACTGGTTTCATGTTGTGCTCCTCAAAGCAGATTACATATAAGGTCACTCTTAATGGGTGTGATATTAAATCAGAATTAATAGAAATAATGGACAGTATATATTTAATTTTACCAGTGTAAATTTGCGCCTATTGGTATGATTCCTGTTGAAATCTCTTATTTTATTTTTAATATTAACGACATTTAAAATGGACAAAGACCCCTAGCGGCGCGGAAAATATAAATTACCCGCCAAATATTCCTACGCCAAATTGCGCGGGAAAGCTTAGCGTAACACGAAAAACGCGATTAAGTCTATTTATGAATCATATCATTCGGGACAGCGAAAATAATGGGGGAGAACATCTTTGCCCCTCCATGTCGCGATCAGGTTTAGGGTTGAAGGAGTGCAAAAACATTATTTTCTTCCTTAAATACCGAGCTGTTGATAAGTCCCGCAAGATAATTTGTTTTGACACTCCAAAATTTGAGTGTGAAGCGAGTTGACGAAAAAGAGGAATGTACCATCTGAACTCGTTCACAATCTTACGGCCAAACATTCTACTTTGGGGTATCATTGACCGCCGAAACTTGAACGAATTAAATTTGCTTTTAGTATTCTATTTATCTTCCTTCGAAATGAAACCAACACCCTCGTAAGATACAGAAATGTCAACGTTTTGATAAAACTGAACTTGAATACCCATTTTCTGCGAAAAACCTGTTTATTTTACGAATGCAAATAGTCCATGGCGGGGAAAAATGTTACTGATGACTTTGTAGCCCTAAACTATACCGACTCTGGCCGTGGGTCGTGCATAAAACACACTAATTTATACGCTGAGGCAGTTTTTTTTTATCCGAGACAAGAGAGGAAGGAGTGTAACACAAATACCGTGTGGGCATCAGATCAAAAGTAGAAATTATCCAAATAGGTTACCCAACTTAGGGCGCAGTAATGTTAATGAGAGAGGAGGGATTAACCGAGTAGGGTACGTAGCATTTAACCCTAAATTCAAGAAAGATAAATGGGCTGAAATGGGTATTACGGAGTATAATAGTCTCCAGCCCTTTTATTATGAGGGCTCGATGTATAGTGGTCTAAAGTAATTGCGCGCAATTCCAATTAATTCACGAGGCAGATTTGTGCTCATGTAAGCGTGCAGCGCACAAACTAAATATATTGATAATATTTATTCAAAAAAATAGCAAGGGAGACATCCCAGCAATACAGTTCTTGAGAAAAGATAGAAGAGTGGGGAAGTCAGTGGAAGTGAAAACAGAGATAGATGGCTTTAAATTTTCCCTCCCAAAAGATTGGGAAGATGCAGTCAAAGATATTGGAGAGTTACATAGTTACAGAGTTACATAGATACACAGATCACACGGGCCTTACGGCCCAGACTAAGGTGATCTGGCCTTAAATCTACTGCCACTTACACATAGAATAGTAGAAGTAAAGGATAGAAAAGTTTTAGGCTCTTCCCACCCTCCACTCCCTCCGGCAAAAGCCGTACATGAAATAATTTGGAAAAAGTACCTTGCAGGTGTAAGAAGACAGTACCTGAAGGAAATTTGCATTGAATAGTAATTAAATGAAATGAATATGAAAACCACTTACATAAACCTGAAAGAGTTATATTTTTGTAATATTATTTTATTTTGTAGCTTATGCTAAACAATTCCAATATTTGTTAAGTGTTTGTATAATCTCATTTTAAATGAATCTATAGTTCTGCTGTCCACTACTGCGTTTGGCAAATTATTCCAATCATTAATAATCGAGTAAGTGAAGAAGTATTTTATTACATCCATAGTGGCTCTTTTACCCTGAAGTTTTGAATCATGTCCACGGGTGGGACACTCCCCTGCCAGTGTGAACAAGTTATTGGCATTAACGTTGTTAAATCCTTTAAGTATTTTGAAGCACTCTATAAGCTGCCCCCTTAGTCTTCGTTTTCTGACGGAAAATAGATTGAGTTTTTTTAGCCTCTCGTGGTAAGGTTTGTTACGTACTGACGGGATAAGTTTTGTCGCTCTGTGTTGTACAGCTTCTAATTTATCTATGTCTTTTATTAAGTAAGGGGCCCAGAACTGTACAGCGTATTCGAGATGGGGCCTGACAATACTTTTATATAGTGGCATAATTATCTCCTCGCTTTTATAAGTAAAGTTTCTTTTTATAAATCCTAGTGCTGTGTTAGCTTTGTTTGCAGCAGCTGCGCATTGGTTTGATGTTTTTAAGTTTTCTGTAATTATTACTCCTAAATCTTTAACCTGCGGGGTTGTGTTTATTAAGCCGCCTTGCATTGTATAGGTGTATTTTTTGTTTTTTGTTCCGCACTGAAGGATTTGGCATTTGTCGATATTAAATGGCATTTGCCATTTCTCAGATCATTCGGTAATTTTATTTATATCAGCTTGCAGGCTAGCCCTGTCCTCTTCGCATAATACTGAGTTACCTATTTTCGTGTCATCTGCAAATTTAGATATGATATTATTTATTCCAACGTCTATGTCATTGATGTATATAGTAAATAAAATAGGCCCCAGGACTGATCCCTGGGGAACACCGCTGGTAACAGATACCCAGTCCGATTCCACGCCATTTATTATCACTCTTTGCTTCCTGTTTTTTAACCAGCTACTAATCCATCCGTATATATTACCGTTAATTCCTAGCGTACGCACTTTGTTCCTGAGTTTCTGATGGGGAATTTTGTCAAATGCCTTTTTGAAATCTAGGTAAATTATATCTAATGATTTATTATCGTTATATAGGTTGAAAAGGTTATGGTAAAAGTCAATTAGGTTTGTTAAGCACGATCTCTTAGACCTAAAACCATGCTGGCTATCACGTATAAGGTTATTGTTTTCGAGGAACTCTACTAGCTTGTCTCTAATGATCGTTTCGAGCAACTTTCCAACTATTGAGGTTAAGCTAATGGGTCTGTAATTACTGGCCTGGTTTTTACATCCCTTCTTTAAGATAGGTGTGACGTTAGCTTCCCTCCAATCATCAGGGACGACCCCATGCTCGAGAGATTTGTTAAAAATGAGAGCAAGTGACTCTGCTAACTCATTATAGACATGTTTTAAGATTTTCGGGTAAAATTTATCAGGACCAGGGTCTTGTACGAGTTCATTTTCTTTAATTTAGCAATTACTAGTTGCGGATTTACTTCCAGGCTCCTTAGTGATGGGTGTCTGACCTGTATAGACTCGTTTTTATCGTTATTAGTATATCCTAAGGTAAAGACTGAACTAAAAAACTCATTTAAGATATTAGCCATACCCATATCATCTGAAATAATTTCACCCAACTGGTTTTTCAAGGGGAGAGAGAGAGAGAGAGAGAGAGAGAGAGAGAGAGAGAGAGAGAGAGAGAGAGAGAGAGAGAGAGAGAGAGAGAGAGAGAGAGATTTTTTCTTCCTATTTAAAAGGTAATAGCAACGAGGCTGAATCGAGCATAAAGTTTGTATGGAGAGATCTGTAAAAAGGGTGAAGGGAGGGGGGGGGAGTAGAACTGTATGGAAAAAGTATAGCTGCACATTTCATGTGGGCAATGGGGCTTGGAGGATAAACTGAGGTGTTGGGGCCGGAAGGGGACACGATTTTTCAGATGTGAGCCGCAGCAAGGTTGCCCGTACTACACAGGACCTTTCCATGCGGGAGCTGTAAATGAGAGAGAGAGAATCTCGGGGCAGAGAGCAAAAAACACCGAAGGGCACGAGAAATTCCCCTCATCAAAAATGACGATAAAGACAAGATTAGAAGGGGGTCAGTGAGGACAAGAGGGGAAGATTTTTCTCCCCCGAGATCCAAACCAAACTAACATTCATCTCCCAAATCAAGAACAAAGTGATGAAAGGCGAAACGTACATTAGAATAATAATAATAATAAGAATAATAAAGTAATAATATACACAGAGCATCCAGCCAATCAAGTGAAAACCTCGAAGCCAAATTCCAAATTTAGCGCCCCCCTTCAATCTCTATTGACTTTTGCCCCTATAATTAAGCAGATAGGGGGCGACCACCCCTTGATCTGTTTCCTTTCAAACTCCTTCATTACGAAGGGATAAACACCGGGTTTTAATTTAGGTTTCATCATTCAGCGAGGGGACGAGAGGCAAGCTTGAGAATGAGGGGACAGAAATAGGGGACGAATCACTTTCAAGATAAGAGTCAAGCGGTGTCGCTAGGGAAAGGGAACACCAAAAGGTCTTGCACTCTCTGTCTCGGGGGTACTCTGTTCCTGAGAGGATGCGATAGATCAGAAAAGGGATTTAGTCCAAGAAAGAAACTCGTGTGACCAACATTGGCCTTTGACTCCATTTCATGTCCATCCTCTGCTTTCGATTTAATCCAGATTAGGTCGAAAAACTTTTAGCTCTTTCCATGTGAAGGTTAATAATCATACGTTATTATTTTTTTCACTTCCTCTATCTACACTACTTTCGCTTCTTAGTTGCAACTAACAACATACAGTACTAAACAGTACAAACGGTACAAAACAGTACTAAACGTTACCAACTGTAATAAACATTACTAACAGTACTAAACGGTACCAAACAGTACTAAACGGTACCAAACAGTACTGAACGGTACCAACCAGTATTAAACGGTACCAAACAGTGCTAAACGGTATCAAACCGTACTAAAATGCATATTTTCAAGTAATTTTTGATGTTATGAGTATGATATTCATCTCTAGGCCTAACTAACCTGACCTAACTTAACCTATTCCTAACTACTTTAATTAATCATTTTATTTTTCTCTACAATTTCCCACAATACCCAATTAAAGGGTCTAAGAGGGCGTTAAACCCGTTCGAACCCTGCACCCTCTGGTGCTTTTGTACGTATCCTCGTAGTGTCATAAACACCCTGGAAGCAACAGGAACTAGACTTCATGGACCCCGGGTTCAATCCTTGCTCTGGTGACACAGAATCAGTGCTGTGGTACTGGTTGGTACTTAATCCAACCAATGCATGCCAATTTAAAGGGTCGGGGACCAATATTGATCCCTAAAGGAAATGTGCCTTCACTTTGCCACATTTAATTGTGTGGCATCATGAATACCCTGATTTCAGGAGTTAATATTAGTTCCCGACCCTTTATATTGGCATGTCTTGGTTGGATTGAGTGCCAACCAGAACCACAATACTGATTCTCTGGCAACAGAACAAGGATAGAACCACGTAGTACAAAGGAACCACCAGGTGTTGTAGGGTTTACAACGGGTTTAACACCCTCTTAGATGCTTAGTCGGATCTATCTATCAGGGAAGTGCGAGTATGCGAAAGATGCGGAGACCGGGTAACAAAAAAAAGGAAACTATTTGGATCAAGGGGTGGTGGTAAAGATGTTGTGGAGGAAAAGGCTCTGAAAACCAACGAGAGAATATCCAATAGAATATGTACGAAAAGAGGTTTACGAAGAAATTTGTAAAATTGGGGAAAGTGGAAAAATACGTGAGAGGGATAACTCAATGAGATAGACAAAGTTGACTATGGGGACGCAACTCTCTGTTACCCTACCTTCTTTCCTCAAGAAAAGCAGTTTGGGAGTGAGAAGAACTGAGGTTCTTTATGGATTGGATTTCTACTCCTGGGTACTAGGTTAGATTCCCGGCGAGGGCTGAATAATCAAGGAAAATACACTCGTAGGAAGCTGCCGCCTTGGTTGTCCACCATGACCCTCCAGATGCCCCATGGTCGGACTTGTGAGTGTTTTAAGTACGAACTTGTTCCGTAAAAGTTTATCATACGCCCTCCCCGCCCCAGGGTTTAAGGTTGACTCGGTTGATACTGCAGTCATTATCCTCTTTGTACCTCTTCACGGTATTCGTATTCTATTTATAAAACCTTCTCTTCATCTCTGTTCCTAGCCTCACTTTTTTTCCATTGAGGAAAAATGAACTAGCTGGTTGTATTAGTCTCTTTTCAACAGTTTAAGCGGGATTACACCAGGCGGCGACTGTTCCGCTCTTAATTGCCTTCACCGCCCTCTGAGCGGCCCTTTTGGAGCAAGGCAGGGAGAAGTCTCCAGAGACGAACCAAGGGACTTAGTGCAAATCAAATACTGACAGACAAACGTCCCAAAGACATATAGACACATTCTCTCTCTTCCTCTTTCTCTGCCTATCTCTCTTTATCTCTCTCTCTCCATATATCTATCTTTAGTTCACTATCTTTATCTCTATCGCTCTCTTTATTTTACCCTTTCTTTAACTCTGGTTATGGTCTCTCTCTGTTGGTACCACCTCGGTATTGTTGTAAGATCCTGCAGATAGTGATTAAGGATTATTATTTTTTATTACTTAAAATTAAAATGCGGATCTAACTTTTACCTTCGCGAAATTTGTAAAGAATGTGGTGAAGTTAGAGGAAGGAAAAATTTGGAGATAGCTATAGATAGATTCTCCTGCTGGCACATGGTATGATGAGAGGTTACGCAATCTTCGAGATGTTTGCTGCAGTATGGTATCCCACTCTAACACTTGACATCCATTTAGGGGGTAGTAAAGAGAAAATTCATTAAAGTGCCAGCCAATTTCAATATTGAGTGAATCTTTGAGAGGAAGAAAATGATTTAAGAGTGACGATAAGAAATGACCTTCAAACATACAAAAGCTGTCTATAAACCGGGAACTAAGCATATAAGGCACTGAGGATCATAAAAAGAAATAGTACAAATAAAAAAGGGGGCATTAGTTTTAGTTAAGCTAGTGAATGTGCCACCCCCGTCCATTTTCATTCACGGACGAAGACACCCAACCAGATCCTAAAGCTCACATAAAGTTCAGAAAGTAAAGAGGATCTTGCTGGATTGTGAAATTGTTATGTTAGACCACACCTTGAGTTTTGTTATACATGAATGGGCTCCTCATTACTGTCAGGATGGAGAAATGTTGGAAGGGATCCAGAAAAGAGAAACAAAGCTCATTTTTGCGACAGCGAGACAGCTATAAGGGGAGGTTACACGCAGCGGCTGTCTTGAGTTAAAAAATATGCTAATGGAGGGGGTATTAAAAATATTTTTAGGGTTTTAGTCAGCAGTTCTGATATTTTTTTTAACACAACATAACAATTTTATGAATGACAAAAGCCTCCTGGGCCTATCAACAGTCACCCGCACTAGTCAATTAGCTAATGTACCCAACTCCCAACATTTATTAATAAACCGAATTCACAGTGTTAAAAAAATGCCTAATCATGCAACGGCAATATTTAATAATATGACAATATTTAAAATTAATACCCATAAACTAAACTAAAAAGCAGTAATAATGTTCCCTCCTCATATTCTCGTCTAACTTGCCTTTGATCTTAATTTGGGCTACTTATGTATGACCTGCGGTAATTCATTCTAGAAATCCCTCTCGATTGGTAAAAAGATATTTTTCTTAAAACCAAACCAGTTTTGCTTTAATATTTTAAACTTGTGTTCCCACTCAAAGAACCTGCCTCTATCCAACTTATCTATTCCAGAAAAAAATAGCTCAATCATGTTCTCTCTTACACATCTTAGTACTCCGCGAGAAGATCTAAAATGCCTTTCTGAACTTATAAGAGAGCCTCAGTGTTACACTGGATGCCACCGAATTGTATTGGCAAATCTTTTTTTGTGGAAGAGATATAAGAATCCCGCCCCTGGTGGGGCAGGAGGGAAGAAGACCCCTGGTCGACCTCCGCCGGCCTCCTCTCCCAGGTTCCATCAAGTTTCGTGAGCTGGATGGCGAAGAAACGGTGGGGGCTGAGGAGAGAGGAGAGGAGGAGGAAGAGATGAAAGAATGATGAAAAGAAAATATCTGTGCTTATTTAATCTTTCTTTCATTCTTGTGTAGTTTTGTAACATTCACGCCGGTGTTTGTATATCTTTGTTAAGTTACTACTCAGTTGTGAAGTGTGATCTTCAGAGCTCCTAACAAAGTTCGGGTTGTTTCTTTTTAGTCCATTCCACCTCAGTGGTCAACGCACGCGTTTGGAACGCGTGAGGTTGCTGGTTGGAATTCAGGGAGAGGCTCATTATTCATCATTTGCGAGGTGCGATCATGCATTAGTGAACTTAAAGGAAAGCCTTAATATTACACGGGATACTTTCGAATTAAATGCTACCCACTACTCGAGTGTGGACGGGAAGACGTGTAAAAGAACACATACACCTTACCCTTCACACACACGCGCACATTATAAATTCACTGATATTTCATTTCGCTTCCAAGAGTACTATATCATTCAAGAGTACATGGCCAGTTCTTTTATACACGAGATTCCCTACAGAGCCCGGATTGTCGTGCTGCCAGCGCGCCATCTTTTATGACCGGCCAATTTCTTACTTTCAATAGCGAGGGAAATTTTGCGCCAAACTGCAGTTGGGCGACGCATAACTCCGAAACAGGAACTGAAGCAGTAACTCTAAAATCCAATTCACGACCAGTATTTGGATTTGCCGATGAGGGTTTACTGAGTCTAGGGGAGTGGGGGATGATGGACAGGGGATTATAAATTTTCTAGAATGCTTTTATTGAGACAGGAGAAAACTTTGCAATTGAACGGAACATTTTCGGTTAGGGGTTAATGAACGGTAGAATGCAGACACAAGAAGAAACGTAAATTGAAATAATTAAAAGAAAACTTTAGTTTTAACTGCTAGGGCGGTGTGGGGACAAATTTATCAGGAATAACCTTGCAATGATAACTTTCATTTGCTAAAATAGGAAGAGGAAGACAGACAGATGGAAAACTTCAATTTCGATCAGTTTCCCACAAAATAGGGTTATTGCACATCAATGCGACTAAAACTACCATCTCTTCACACCCCCATTTATTTCCTTTTAAGCATAAGGTCGCCCATCACCCCCGCCCCTACCAAATTGGACATTCATAGCCAATGTGCTGCAGCACAAAGCGTTACAAAAAAACGAAGCACTCACACATTTCATACACTATATCATTCACTTCTTTCACGATCAGCCAACTCGGTCTCAAAATCTCATCCACATAATAAACCACCTTATACGCGATCTTCCAACCTTTCTCACACCTTAACACCCACTCTTATAATATTCTCTTTTATAATTCCATTCCCATCCATTCTTTTTATATGCCCATATCACCTCAGAACCGTTTCACTCGCACACTCATTCCCACATATCTTAACAACATAAACATATCTCTACATCATCAATGAGAGGTCATCATTATATAACAACATAGAACCAATCCCTCATCAGTCCACATCGATTTCCACCATTTTCCTTCATTGCAATAAATATGCACTTCACTTCACTACATCCATAAATATATTTAACAGTGTAGTGACATTCTCCAACCTTGTCTTATACACGCACGCTATACTTACAACATAAACACTCTTCACACCATCCAATAGTTTACCACTTACTCCATACATTCACAACACCTGTCATAATGCTTCTCCATTTACACAATCATAACTTTCTCCAGATCCGTGAATTCAGCACACACTTTACATGTCCCTTCCCTAGTTTTTGTCAGATACTTCAAATACTTCATCCCCACACGCCTCTCAGGTTTAAACCACCCTTGTTCATCCACTATCAATCCCTCAGTTACCTTCCAATACGCGCCCAAGCAGAATTTTCCATATACTCTGCCATACGGCACCAATACTGCATTCTTGCAGTCCTCACGGACTCTTTTTCTTTCAAATGGCTTACAATACAGCCACCAACCTCATTCCATAATTCCATAATACCTTCTATTCCAGCTACTTTTCCATTTTTTAGACCTCACATAGCAATAACAACCTCTTGCATAATATGATACAGCACCTGATTTAAGCCCCTATGAAGCCAATCATATTTACATTTGCTTTATCTTCTATACCCACATAACAATCATCAGAGTATTCTCACCATCTACTTTTTCCTTCGTCATTACTCACAAGTGTCATGCCATTCTTTAACATAATGCTCGCGCACCTATTCTTATCCCGGTTCCTCTCCATTATTGCGGAATTGCTTCCTGTTACCATCCGGATCAGCACTCATAATTTATCTTTTGTTCAAATACTTCATTTGATGCTTTTTTTTTTACTTGTTTGACTTTCATTTTCATCTTCTTGTATGCATTTAAAGGCATCCGCCTGTCATTCTCGTGTGCACTATTAAGCATTGAATGGATGCCTCCTTTTTCCTTTCCACTACACCTCTCATATCGTAATTCCACCATTCAGCATTTTTATTTCCTATTTCCAATTATGGTACACTCACACATAGCCCTTGTATTACCTACTACCACTAATTTTTTCACATTTTCTCCATCCATGCTATCACTTATTTCTTCTCTTCTACTCTCATGCATTCTCACATACTCTTCCCTTTCTCTGGTTTAAAAGGCTTTCACTTCTGATTCTCTCTTTCTGTCCACCTTCCTCACGTTTTCTCATCAATACATCAAACAATACAATTTAACCACACACATTACTACATCCTTGAAATCAGATAGTCTCATATACATACCTTATAAAGCTTTGACACCAAATACGTCTTCCACTACATATTTTTCTTACAAGGTACAATCAATCATACCTTTAAGTTCCTTCCCCCTCTCCTTTGCCCAACTTATTAGGGTATTTATGCGCATCTTTGTTCTGAAAGAATGTATTTGCTAGACAAAAGTTTCTTTCAGCACAAAACTAAACCTCCCCCTCTTCATTTTCATTTTCTTCCAGTGTACCGAAGATTAGGTTATCCTCTCTCTTTTTCTTACACTATTACTTAATTAATATTTATTACACTCATTAAACGATACCCATTACCAATTCCAGCCACCATTCGCCCCAAGTGATTCCAGAACATCTCTTTCACAGCTTCACCTCTATCATTACAGGATCAATACACTTTAACCATGCACAGTTTCACCTTTGCAAATATCAATTTCACTTACATAATTATTGAGTCTCCACATTCATACCCAACCATTATTGCTTTACGCCATTCATCACTCAAAACCACTCCATTCATCCACCCCACAAAATTCTTCATTCCGTCTCATGTTTTTCTCACATAGAGCAAGCATCTGAAAGTTTTCTCTTTTAAACCCATTGACTACCACCCCACTCTTTCCAACAGCACATTTAGTCTTCACATTCACTATACTCACTCTTAGGTTAAAGCCTTCGGAGGTAAAGCCAGCGATCCCCTATCATGGTTTAGTAGTCTTTTAAGACGCGCCCTGGAGGACGGTGTGGGTAGTCTTCCTCCTCCACATATACACTCAGGATGCTGACGCTTCTCAGAAAAGAGAGAAAGAACAGAATAAGAATAGCAAGGGAAGAAAATAACAAGAGGGAAAGTCCCTCCAATGATATGCGGCGTTTTGTGATAAGATAATAAATGGTTATTGCATTGATGGTTTCCAATGGTTCAAATCACTTACAAGTGCCTTTGAATGGCTAAATGAGGCTTCTGCCACTAGATGGTGCCACCCAACGCCAAATCCGATAGCAGATTTGAAATTTCCAGGGTGAATAACCATATGTCCCATGGTCATATGGGTCATTTTATGAACTTTATTACATTTGAAAAAAAAACGACGGAATCTGAGCTAATGGTGTTGAAACTACATATATGAAGTGAAGGGGAGCGGGGAGCGGCTGGACCATTTCTTTTTTAAAGGGAACAAACACGCGAACCAATCAAGAGCGGAGTTGGATAGCAAAACGGAGCCAATAATTGAACAAAATATAAAAAGGGAGAAAAAAGTGAGGAAGAAAATTAAATAGGGTCATATTTTTAACTATTAAAGATGGTTTAGTTTATATAATTAAAGCTAAGTGGCAAAACCCATTGTGGTCCTCTCCTCTGGGGAATTTTTAATGCTTGAGGTATGGTAAAGTAAATAGTGGTAAAATTACATCGCTAGAGTTACATATAGAGGAGATTATGAGGGGAATAAGAGGGAACAGGAAATTTCTTGGAAAAATGAGGACAGATACAGGAAAGCGAATATTTTTTTCATATTCTCATGATATTTTATAGCGGTCACCAGCGAAGGCAAGACCGCCAAAATTCCACAAAAATATCTTTGTAAAAAAAACAAATAAAATAGAAGATAACAAAAACAAAGAGCAGCAGCAACAAATGGGTATCTAGGCATGCTAAGGTTCCGGAAGATGGTGCACTTTCCGCAGGGGTCTGAGCGTGTCAATAATTTAAATTGTTATAAGGTAGGGAGGGGCCCGCCTCCTCCCCAAAACTAATCACACCTTCAAACCACAATCATTTTGTAGGAGTCCTTCCCAATGACGGTACTGGGGTAGGTATCGCTCACCAAGATGCCCCGGAATAGGACATTGCACCAAAATAATACCGTCTCGGGCCAAGTAATATTGGCAGGAAGGTTCGGTGGAGCGCCCCATTAACTGGTGCTGCGCCCCCTGCGAGGAGAGAATAATGACGGTACCATCGAGCAATTGAGGGGTAGGTCCACAGGAACAGTCGTTCCACTGAAATGCTGTTTCCTGCTTTCAGGTGCCGTCTCCCATATTCTTTGCCATGCAGATTATAAGGCTGCCTTGATCCTTGCTATGTAGCCATTGTGGGGAAGATCGAAATGTCGATCCAGTTGCTCAGTCTATGCCGATATCCTGGCCTGCTCACCAGCACGCTCGTTCCTGACAACTTCTACATGCCTAGGGACCCAGCAGAAGATAATCTCGACATCCGCCCGACACGCAGTAGCTGTGGCGTCACTGATACTGCGAACGAAGTGGTGGTAAATTCCACGCCACAAATGCAATCAACGCGTTCTGTGAGTTGATAGGATTTTAAAAAAAGGCTTCCAAACCGGGGACATTTCGTAATCTCCTGCCACGTGCTGTATATTGACACTAAATGGCCCGGAGGGACAGAAAAGTCCCCACCGGAGTCAAACGGGATAGTAGTTAGAGGTTATGGCGGAGAAACACATTCTCCTCTAGATACTTGAAACCATCTTGGGACACTTGCATGCCTCCAGTGTGACAAGATGTATGCTCCAAGAAATACGAAGGCGTTATTCCAGGAACTGTGAAAGATTTGGAAATAGAGGTGCGGCGACAAAAATTCATAAGTAATATCAGACAGGGTGACATCCTGAGCTGAACCATAGGCGTCATCGGACCGACAGTTACACCGAACGCTCCTAGTTTCTTAGCTCTAGGCTGTCGAATTCCAATAATCACAGATTCCATCTCAACAAAGAAATACACTTCTCAGTGAAATACCAACTACTCACAAAACCAAATACTCCTGCAATTTCATCGTTCAAATATCTCTGAGCGATACTCCATCCTCTACGTTAAGAAACCTAGCTGGGGGCGGCAGTGTTTGTCGACTTCAAATCTCATTTTCCCACAAAGGAAAAACTCCCCGCCCTCTCCTCCGTCTGCTCCCACAGGCGATTTCGCCTTATTAAGGCAAGCAAAATAAACTCAATAAGGGACGATAGCGAAGCGATAAGCTGCCACTCACTTGCGCCAAACAATAAATAGTCTAGCGAAAAAGTAGTTTGCTCGAGACCTGTATGTTGATCCCACGATCTCTGGTCGAGTTTGGGAATTTCGTTGGGTTTGTTTTTTGTTGCAAGAACTCAAAAAAGGGGGCAAATTTTTATATTTATTGGCTCAATTTTAGTAAAGTTTCCTTCGATTGGTTTTCGGTTTGTGGTAATTTTTGGAAGAATTTTGTTTGCAGTCAGTTTATGAGGGACTCGAAGTATATATATATATATATACTTAAAGAATCAGTTTAATGGAAACTCCTTTCTTTTTGGTCCTTGGATTCATTCTTAAAATTAAATTATCTTTAGCCAGAAGTAACTAATTCCAATATATATATATATATATATATATATATATATATATATATATATATATATATATATATATATATATATATATACTAGCAGTGTATTTAACTATTTATTATAACAGTTTGACACAACTTTGAGACTATATATTGAACACATATTTAGATGTATATAATATCTATCTCTCGTAAAGATTTCAAGTAATGGATTAAATATTTCGTAAGTTATGAGGAAATAAACAAACTATCTTCCAAATTGCAGTGATCTAAAGTTAAGGGTCACTTAGAAAAACAATGTAAAATAAAAAAGAATAAAAAGAAACCCTTACTATTAATATTTTGTGAACATCCCTTTACTAGCAATGACCTCTCGACATCTGTTACCACATGATTGAGTTAATTTCTTGCAAAATGATGATGTAATATTGTTCAATTCGTTTTTCAATTATTCCCATAGTTCATCTTATTCTTCGGATTTCTCCTTCGCACGCCATCTCCAATTATCTTCCAAACGTTTTCTATTGAGTTCAGATCGGGACTTTGAGGTGGCCAGTCCGTGAGATCAACCCATTTATCACTCAAAAAGTCTCTGACTCTCTTCGCAGAGTGGCATGGAGCGTTGTCCTGCACGAAGATTAGAGGTTGAACTGAGGAGGATCGGAGATGTGGAATGGCATGCAAACTAAGAATCTGCTTGTAGATTTCAGTATTGACAGTCCCTTGTAGGCGAATAAGTAGACCAGGAATAGCGGCATACCATTACATTGCCTCCTCAATATTTGACTGTCTTCTTCACACATGCAAGAGATCACCTTTCGCCATATCTTCATCAGACGCACATCCGGCCATCGGGACCAATCACAGTAAACTTCGATTCATCGCTAAAATGAACTTGCGCACACTGTTCTTCTGTCCAAACGACATGTTCATGAGCGTAACGAAGAGGACTCTTTGATTATTCTTAAAGATCAGAGGTTTCTTTGCTAGTGACCGAACAAGCAGCCCAGAACCTCGGAACATCGGAGGTGGAGCTGAACTCGCGGGATATCTCAGCAGTACTCTTAAACCTATCCTTCATTGACATTCTAACCATAATACAATCTTGTCTTGGTAACGTTTTAAGACGTCTACCGGTTTTGGGTTTAGAATCTGTCGATCCTGATGACTTAAAACGAGCTACACTTCGTTGGACAACACTTCTAGACCTCCCTAGAGTAGTTGCTATCACAGAATTTGACTTGCCCTCTTGTTTTTCATCACAGGACACCGGTCGTCTCTCACAAGCCGCCATATTGACAGTTGACATTTCCATTAGTGTACGATCATAAAACTAACTCTTAGCCCATCAGCAGTCTCCTAAACACAAATATCTCGGTTGGTAGTTAATTTTTTCTAAGTAGTCATTAACTTTTCGCCGCTGCAATTTGGAAGATAGTTTGTTTATTTCCTCATAACTTACGAAATATTTATTCCATTTACTTGAAATTTTCAAGAAACAGATATTAGATATATCTAAATATATGTCTGAAACATAGTCTCAACGTTTTGTTAAACTACTATAATAAATATTTAAATACACTTGTTCTTACTGACCCTTATAGTATGACCCTTAGTATATATATATATATATATATATATATATATATTTAACTCGAAGAGAGGAATTCAAAGAAAAGATTGCAAATACTCGTCGAGGTTAAAGAATTCCCCGCCATCACGACAAAACCCCCCAAATAATTGATATTGTTGTAGGCAGTAAGGTTTATCATCAAAGTCATCAGTCCTTCAAGATATTTAGCAACCACATATTGTTTAAAATCAAAATCAAAATAATTCTAAAACAAAAGTCAAACTCATGACAAAGAAAACAAACCAACCAAAAAATTCCTACCCAAATTAAAATAAATATCTTCCAAATTAAAATAACAAACAAGTTTAAGAAACTATGCGATCAAGTTACATAATCTTATTTATAAAACCACAACATTAGAACAGCAACTATTTTATAATGTGTAACTTTGGTAAATTCCAATGACACATGGGCATCTAACATAAAAATAAGTGACGCTACCGAAATACTTTAAGACAAAAGGCGAAAAATGAGAGGGGATGGAAGAATCAGAGAATGTGTCGATATACATTACTCAACAAGCATATTAACAAACCATTCAGGTTGAATATAGAGTATATAATACAAATCTACAGAGAAAACTACTAAAATAAAAAAAAATCGCTAAAACGGGTGAAATAACACCTATCAATTGATAGACAGCAGATGGCAACACTAAATAATTAAGAGGGAAACCAAAACACAAATAGAAGAAGAGCATTGAAAGAGCCGAAGTATTCAATCAGGAACTATATGATAGCAATGGTCCATATACATAAGATGGCAACTTCTCAATCAATTAAGAGGAAGTACAACCAGAAAGGACTTGCGAATTTTGCATACACTGAAGAGGAGGGGAGAAGTTAAAGCCCATGGGGAGAATGGGGTTTACAAAATATTTAAGAGAAAGTAAGATTAAAATGGCTTGGTTCAATTTTCTACAAGCCAATCAGTCTCTTATTAGCAACATATATAAATTACCTAAAAACTTCTACTTCTTCAAAAAAGGCACAAGAAAGACTTAAAAATTAAAAGCCAATCAGTTTCTTATTAGCAACATATATAAATTACCTAAAAAAACATTTACTCCTTTAAAAAAAGGCACAAAAATGACTTAGAAACTACCAGCAAATCAGTCTCTTATTAGCAACATATTTAAATTACCTATAAAACATCTACTTTTTAAAAAAAAGACACAAGAAAGACTTAAAAATTAAAAACTAATCAGTCTTTTATTAGCAACATATATAAATTACCTAAAAAACATCTACTCCTTTAAAAAAGGCACATAAAAGACTTAAAAACTACTAACAAATCAGTCTCTTATTTGCTACATATATAAATTACCTAAAAAACATCTATTTCCTTAATAAAAGGCAGGGAAAGGAAATGAAACCTACAAGTCAATCAATCACTTAATTATTAGCAACATCTGTAAATTACTTAAAAACATCTACTTTAAAAAGGTAAAGGAAAGATTGCAAAACTACAACCCAATCAGTCTATTATTGGAACCATATAAATTACTTTAAAATACCATAACCAACAGACTAACACAGGTTAACAACCAGCCTGCCGTAAAATGTAAGTTTTAGAAGGGACTATATGAAATTCCCCTTTACATACCATTAGTAGAGTATTAATTTCTTTGACTTAGTAAACTCCAATTAAGTTTTTAAAACACTACAGAAACCGTAAATACAACCCATATTGACATAATCCCATATATAGCCATGCGATATCATCATTTAGCCTGGTCTAAATCAGTAATAAAATGCAAATAAATAAAGGATTAAGACAGGATTATCCCATCTCATCAAAACTGTTTAAATCAGTACCCGAGTAGATTTGGTGATACTTAAGTCACCAGCACTTTGTCGAAGAAGAATTAATTTCAAATATCATTACATGTCAGTTTCACAGTCGGACTGGAAATTACCTTTGTAAAGAGAAAATAATTCAACATTAATTTTTCAAAACATAGAGCAATAGGATTGACACCACTTTTAGAGCAACTGCAATAATACATGGGCAGCTGAACAGCTTGGGATTCCTGATGATAGAATAGAAAAGATAATTAACTAATCAATGAATAACAAAATTAAGATTAAGAGCGGTAGGAAAGCTTAGCTACATCTTCAGAAACGATATGCCGAGTCCGAGTATACTCAAACCAACAGTATAGGCAGATGCTTGAATAGTCTCGTAGATAGGAACATCGTCCAGAGACTAAGCCCCGACTTTCCGACCTTCATCACGGAAAGGTGCGCCACCAAGCCGGGCATCTGCTTGGCCAACTTCCTCTTACCCTTTAATTATCACATGAGCCCTGAAGTGATAACGATTGGCCCAAAACGCAAAGTATTTAAATACTCTATCTCACCAGTTTTGAATTACAGAATCGAAACTGTATTCTATAATTGATTAATGGGGGTTGAGACACATTGCCCAAACGAATAGGTGTGTCCTCGTCACTCTACTGAGATAAATGGACAAGGCTCTGATTGACGTCAGAAGAGAGCATTGTTGATAATTCCTGAGGGTTTTGTTAAGTATTTCTATGTTTATCTTAAATGTGACGTAGAATGGCAGTGAGAACAATGAGGTAATGAATGATCTGAGCATCGCTTATCGATATAAGATTGATTCCAATATTTGATATTTTGCCAAAGTAAAAGAAAGATTAATGGGAGTGAAAAATGGAGGGAGTCTGCCGCAGAACACCCAGCACGAAGAAGATCGGAGGCTAAGAATGAGATGGAAAATTGCAAATTAAAGGGGCGGTCCATAAGTTTTGCAATTCGGATATAAGGAAACGAAATATGAGGAAAAGTGTTTTATTATTTTTCAATATAACTACCCTCGACTTAAATGCACTTGCGCCACTTGTCCCTGAGGCTTCGAATTCCCGACAACCAGAAATCTCCCGACTGCTGTTCAATCCACTCCTGGACGGCGAGCTGGACATCTCCGTCTTCAAACCGGCGTCCACGAGGTGCAGCCTTGAGTTGGCGGAATAAAAAGTAGTCGCTAGGGACCAGATCTGGACTGTAGGGGGGATGGTTGAGCTGCTCGAATCCGCACTCGCGCATGGTAGCTTGTGCAACTCTGGCCTTGTGGACAGGGGCATTGTCGTGGAGGAGCAGGACACCGCGTGTCAACTTGCCGCGCCGCTTCTGAAGGATGCACTTCTTTAACCCAGACAGTTCCTCGGCGTAATATTGGCCTATGATGATTCTTCCACGAGGCGCATAGTTCACCATCAACACTCCCGCAGAATCCCAGAAGATGATGGCCATGATCTTCCTGGCTGAGGGTTGGGACCGGAACTTGATGGGGATCGGAGAGCCCATGTGCTTCCCGTCCATGCTTTCGAGCTTGGTCTCGGGATCCCATTGATGGACCTATGATTCATTACCTGTCACTATGCGTGACTCGAATCCCACCGGGTCTTGTTTATACAAGAGCAGCAGCTCCTCCGAACTTTGACGACTTTGGAGTCGATCATGGGGCGTGAGGTGACGAGAGGTTTCTAGGGACCCAACGGACAGAGACCTAGGTCATGGCTAAATTGTCGTGGATGATGTTGATAACACTTCCATGTGATATTTCAAGTTATCGCTCGATTTATTCGAACTTCCCCCGTCGATTTTCAAGGATCATCATCTCTACACGGGCCACATTGTCCTAGTTGGTCACGTCTGAAGGGCGTCCTGGATGGGGGTCATCTTCAAGGGACTCACGACCATGACGAAACTCCTTATTCCAGCGAGCAATGGTTGCATAGGAAGAAGCGGTGTCGGTGTACACTGCAACCATGCGTTCATGGATCTCTTTTGCATTCTTGCCTTCCTTGGTCAAAAATTTGATCACTGCGCGGTGCTCAATCTTCTACATTGTTGAAGAATTTGTGACTGACGATCTGGGATCAGCTACTGATTCTTAAATAGACAAGGCAGGAGCGTGCGGCTGCAGGTCCTGACTTGTCATAACTTGTCCTAACACCCCATAAACAGCCATCCCCCTTACTCTGTTTTGCCCTACTGATTCGCAAAACTTATTGACCGTCCCTCGTATGCCTGTCTAAATCGAACACATTTCAAACATGCTTTACATCTTGCAGATATTTGAATTAATAAAGAGGAGTTTTTATAATCTCACATTCCACATGGTTGAAGGCTAAAGTTGTCGTGAAATATTAGTCACATTTTAGATGCATTCGATTGAGTTGAAATCATTACGAGAGATTGTGAGATTGTATAGACATTTACATGAGAACTTAAACACAAAATGCTACAATTTGTTCGTATTACGTGCAAGTTGTTCCACGAATATTTACATTGTTTGAAAATGAGGAATATTTGAATGGGAATTCAATGGAAAGGCGTTACATTTTAAAAATAACACGATATAATTTTTTTTATAAAGTGATATGACCAATGTTTGTTTATGTGGTACATCACTCGAGGTTTAATTGGTTGGTTGAGTGATTAGTTGAAAGGCAAAATGAAACATTTTTTTGTGGGCATATTTTCATTTAATAATGCCCTTATGAACGTTGAGAAAATTCAGTTGCGTATACCTGCAAAGTATACACCGAGTTTGAAAGAAATGAGTTATCATAAAGAATGATGTTTGTGAAGAACACGAATTTGTATCTGCCTGGTAAGGTTAATAGAATCGTAGAAGGCTATCGACATCAATTCCCTGGTTGAGAGATGTAATTTGCGTGTGATCATGTTGGTGAGCAGAAGTTTACGTTTTCTGGTTTTGACTGTTTCTATGTAATGGTGAGAATTGAAGTTAGTGAGTGAAAGAGTTTACTGACACAAAACTGAATTGCATGACCGTTTGTATATGAAATTAAGAATTATGGATAATTGCGTGAATGACAGTTAGATTTGCCTTAAATGTAAAATTGTTTCCGCATAGCTTCAAACGTTGATTGAAGGAATTGTTCAACCAATATAGTTGAGAAACTTGCAAACCTCTCTTTGCTGAGTTGAGTCTGAACGCGTCGTCTGATTTTGCTTGAAAATTAGCGCTTGTAGTTGCTTCGTTGGATAGGTGGGTTGCACGTGTTGATTGTTCCTCATAGGGAAACCTCTGGATTGTATTCATGATGACGTGTAATCCATTGTTTTATAAGTTAATACATTTAGCCTTCCACTAGTTGAAGAGATACTATACTACGTCCACCATTCGTCACCTTCACCCCCTTTCATCTGAGCACACTCATGTTGTGCCATCCAGATGGGGTACTAAGATTAAAAAATAAAATTACTGTGCCATGAGAAGTCGCTAAGGAGGATATTCTGAAATTTTGGGTGCGATCCAGCTAAATCTGAACCACCTGATGTGGTTTCATCGGTGCATAGTTGATTTGAGCGTCTCTTGCTGACTGACTGAGATTGTTTTGGTGGGTTGCGGGGCGATTTGTGCCTGTTGGGACTTATCGACGTAGTAGGCTATTGCTGCATGAATGGTGCTGCTGGCGCTGAGTGATTTGCAGGAAAAGTTGCAGTTGCACTATGTGATTACTCAAGCAGGAGTTTCTGCTGCGATATTTTCTGTTAAAATGCGCGGCGACTTTTCAGAATCAGCGAGAAGGGAGAGATTGTGTATTTATATTTAAGGAAAGTGGGCGGAGGCTGTGCATTCTCCAGTGGATAGGGCTTATGAATTCCTTTATATTTGCTTACTGTGATAAAGCAGTTCGTGTATGTCCTTAGGATTGTGGGGTTTTAAGTGAAAAGTGGAAAAAGTGAGTATGCAACCTCCACTACCACAATCTGAATACTTGCCTTTATCAAGGAAGCATGTTTGCGTTCCTAAGCTATGGAATGCAGATGATAAACAAAAGACAACCCTTTCTCTGTTTCAAGGCTCAGCGTGAGTTAGAGGAAGCACATTTTAGAGGCCTCTCAGTTTGCTAAACGAATCAATTCCCGATGGAGAACCTAAATTTCATCGAGCTTTCTGATGACAGCGTTGGAGAACTAGGAAGTAGATGAATTTCCCAAAGCGAGAAGCAGGATAATTTTATTTGTGAAGAATATTTACTTTTTTTCCCCTGAAACAAGTGAAATATAAAATCAAAACAAAAACAAGCAAGGGCCTCTTCCTCCCACAAGAAAAATGTAGGAAGAGATCTAAAAAAAAGTGGTGAACACATCTGCGGACGTTTCAGCATTGTTTCCATGCTACAGCTGATACCCTTTTTCGGCGAAGGGGGGATGAATGGTGGAAGGAGTACAGTATATCTCTAACTGATGAGAGGCTAAATGTATTAAATTATAAAACAATGGATTACATCAAATGAATACAATCCGGGGGTATCCTAGGTAGGGGTCACCGAAAATTAACCTTCATTTCCTTTTACAATTCATACAGATATTTATAACCTCTTACGTGAATACAAAGAGCTGCAGAAAGGGTACAACTCGCCCCCAAAACATGCTCTCTTAAAAGTCTTAATATTACACCCCCTTTTCATTACTAGTTCTAGCTGTCTCTCTTAGCCAGTTTCCTTCGAGAACATGGTTATAGTTTGTGCATCCTGCCTTAAGGATTGAGAGATAAAGTCTTTTATAGCAATCCTTGGTCGCCTTAATCTTATTTTAAAAGTTCCTCTAACCAGTCTATTAACTCCTCGTTTCTTGTTTGTTATTTTCATGTTCCTCATTTACACGTTAAACACCAACCACTGCTTTTGATGTGCACCCTTTTCCTATTCAGTCACCCTATTACTCACTCCTCAGTTCTGTTCCCCCTTTACGTTCTCCTCCTAGCTGAGCCCCTTTCTTCGTCTCCTGTGGCAACGTTGCAGTGTGTTACACGCCACCGATGTGGAATGCAGTCTGGGCACGTTCGGGGCATCAGGTCCTGCATGGAAAACGGTATTTTCGCTCTAGGCTGCTCCACCCCTCCCACACCCAATGAGACGGGGGTAGATGAGGAGTGTTACCAATGTGTATTTTTTTTTTTGCACGAGGAGGGACGTTGTGGTAAACCGCCGGTTAGTGGACATTGCGGTTTATGCTTTTCCCAGCCTTGACGTTAAACGGAGTAGTACTTATCACAAAAGCACTTACACTCCTTCCCTCACTCTTACACTGGCCCGAACAAACACATACATAGAGGGAGAAAACTAATCAATTTAGTGGGAATTTTACCATCGATCGGTACACGTTCTGAGGTCTTTTTCTCAGCTGTGACTTAAATTTTAACGTGGAATCCGAACAACAGTTTTCTGGAACGACTGACAGCCGCCGTTGACCTGAATCCGGATTCAATCTAGTGATTTACCACACCCAATATCGCTTAAACTTCGCTGTAATCGAAGCGATGGTTCGTTCCCCTTAACTGAGCCGTAACTCGAAAGAGCGAGACAGCGTGTTTACTTTCCATGTAACTCACAGAGCGGAGCAATTGACAACTCAGATCCTTTAACGAGGAAGCGGTAGAAATTAATGGCTGCAATAATACTTTAATTAGACATTTAAAAACAAAATTTAAAACGTTGACACGTCCCAAACAGCAAATCACTCCCATCCTATTGCCAGCCATACTTGTCGTTTGATAACATATTACTCTACATGCATTTATTTGTATGGTTACACAAAATACACATCAGCTTAGTTGCATATATTATCCTACCAGTATCCTTCCACCCTATACATGTACATATTTTGTGGCCACTAAGCATGTTAGCGAGGCACATGTACATAGTGGCTGCTTTTTACTTGTCACTTTACGTATGTAATTTATTGATTTGTCCTTTTATACTAAATGGCAACAATTTTTATTTCTCTTCATTTGCGCTTGATCTTTATTTATTTGTGATATGGGAGGTATCTATGGGTGATATTTGTTTATTAAAATCCTCCTGTATGTTCACCTCAACACTGTTATTTATCCGTTAGTCTAAATGATTTTGACCATTTTTGTGTTTTTTCCATTAATCTTCTTCCATCTATTCGCCAAGTCTGTTGTTGCAGCAACTGTTCCCTAAAGTGTTTGGGTATTAATTTATCTGCGGTTGTCCATTTATCTATCTACTTCTGCATGTCTCCCTTAACCAGACTGTGTGTCAGCTCCTGTCTGGCGACCCTTGCCACACACCCTCCCGCCAACTCGTAAACAAACCTGAAAACAGCCAACCAACCCCCAAATCCAGAGGTCATCATTTTCCGGACACTAATGAATGGTTGACTAGTGATCGGAATCCATCGGATTTATTTCGTTTACAAACATCAAACTCAATTTGCGGTCAGGAATTCGTCGCCGATGCCAATTTGGCAATGTGTAGGTGCGGGATTCTGTTGCTGACTAATATATTTATATTATCCACCAGGAGCAAGGGAAGGGGTTGAAGCAGAGAGTGGAAAAAGAGGAAATAAACCAGAAAGAAAAGTAGGAAGAAAATCTCGTCAATCTTTAATGCTGCGGCGTGAACTGAGGTGCACATGGCACACTGATACGTACATATATTCTTATTGGGATCATTGAGAAGAGAAAAGGTGGAAATGACTGGATCGTTTTCGCTCAGTGAAAAAAAGGAATGGATAAAGAAAGAAGCGAAGTTAGAGAAAGTGAACAAGTGTAGAAGATACCATATAGCCTCCTGCGGCCAGGACGGGGGGAGGGCAAACTGCGGGTGTTAAGGGCGAGAGTGTGCACAACCCTCGCGTTATCATGTGACATCCCATTGCGGACGTCTAAAATAAAGATAAGGAAATTAAAGATGGGGGAGTGGAAGGAGAAAAGGGTGGGAAGAAGTCAGACATGTTAAAACCCAAACCCATTACTCCGAACGGGGGCAAGAGCTAAGAGTGCCTACCCCCCCTCCCATCCCAGCCCAGACTAGGGATGATTGGACGAAGACTGGTCGGCGTCAAGCCTGCCATATCAGCCACTGGTTAGTAAAATAGGTGGATAGCGTAAAATGGAAATGTTGAAATATAATAAAGCCCAGTTAGCCTTAATCTAGTTTTGAGCCTAATGGCGGCACTGTGGCTGGGGTGGCGTGTCGCTCCTCCCGTTACCAAGTGCAACTGGTCGAAACCACGGCACCCCTACCGGGGAAATAGGTCAGGCTTAAATCCTGCATCTGGGAGGACGTACCATAAGCCCTCCCTCCTCCCACACAAAACAAGTTCGCTTATAAGTTGAACTCAAACGTACGAACTAAAAATCATCCGAAATAAACCATTGTAATCCAATGGAGACATTTTTACGAGGGACATTTAAGGTATGACAGACTGGAAAAGAAAGAACGGTCGAATATTTAGACAGGACAAATAATTAATAATCCAGGGCTAAAAGTTAGGTAAGTTTGAGAGATTTGCGGGCCTTCCCTACCCTAAGCATCAAGGGTAAGTTGGTGAAATTTACATATGTTGTTCCAGGCCCTGAGCGCCCCAAGTAGTCGCCTCTTTTAGATCACTGGAGCTATCGCATCCCCCTCCCTTCTAAGCTAGCGCTTGGGAGGGGGCATCTCCAACGTTCTGCTGGTTATGCCTCCGTCGGTTTTTGCTTTCTGCTTTAACTAAATGCAAAAAAATAAGAAACCAGAAATTTCAAACTACACCTGTTCGTACAACAGACACAACCATCTCAGTGCGAACCTGGTGCCTACCAGCGGAGGCAAATAATCATGCCGGAAAGGATTTGTAGTTAGAAAAAGTGTGAAGAGTAAAGCAGAGTGGTGAAGTTAGGGAAGTGTAAATGCGTGGATTAGTTAACCCTAATACCCAGTTAGAGGCATTTAAGCTCGATCGGGCACGCGACCTTTCATTTATATCTGTTCCGTAATGATTATCTCTTTGCGATGTTTTTTTGTTATTTAAGAGCCTATCTGGCGACTACCCACTTGGGCACAAGTTCTTTGCGGTGAAGCAAAAAGAAAGGAAAGGGGAAAGGGGAAAAGAACAAGCAAATGGAAAAATAAATAGGAAAATAACAGAAGAAAGGGAAAAAAAAGAAAAAGAAGATTTTAAAAAAGTCAGGCGACGACCAAGAAATAATGAAACTTGCTCCTAAAAGAATACAAAAGACCTTTGGAATAATTCCATGAAGTTGAGATTAAGAACTACTAACAGTTCTTAGGTGAAAGATCTGTTCATCTTCATTGCAAGGAAACATGACGTGGTTGCTAAACCGAAAAAAGTTCAGGAGAGTTGTGCACTCACAATCTACCGTATTTTTATTGCAAAGAGCAAGTCAAAATGGGTAGAAGGTATATACAGTTGTGACTAAAAGTTTTGAGGCTACTATATTTTTTATATAAGAAAATCAATAGAAGTAATCAAACGTTGCATTCTTGTTTTGTATGTTTGCATATTTGAAGGTGAAATATACAAGAATTTAGAGCCCAAACCTGTTATATTAATAAATACAGTCAATTGATGTGAGCGGGCACTATTTAAAATGGTGTCCCTTGTTTTTAGGAATTGCTATAATTCATTTCGGTATGCTGGAGACCAAATTTGTGATGACTCTTGACTGATATTGCTCCATTTTGGTTCAATCGGCACCTGCGACTGCTTATAATTGTAGGACTTCTGATTATCAATCGACAGTTTGATTATCGCCCCCAATTTCTCTATTAGGTTCAAAACTGGCGAACTTCCGGGCTAAGGTCTCAAAAGTTCTATGTTAGAATAGAATAGAAGAAAAGGTGTGAGAGAGTAAAAGATTAGAATGTCCTAGCCCCCTTCCCCCTCCCTTGCTTCTTTTGGAGCAAGAAAGAGGGGGAGGGAGAGATAACAAAGTATAGTGAGAAAGTAGGAGGAGATTAGATCGTTGACCTAGACGGTCTTGGCCTTAAAATCTAAACGCGGCGCTAATACCACGGTGTGCATCACCTTCCCCACGTTTGTTATAGAACCCGTTGGAAGTGAGAGTAGTGAAGTATTAGGGAGAAAAGGAAGGAGGTTAGAGAGTTGCAAGTTTGCTTGGAGATCAAGCTAATCTCTGGCTGTACTAAGGTAGTTGTTAATTGGAATTTTAAGGGGAGAGTTCAAACCTGAGTTTCAACTCATGTTATTTATGTTATATTATTATTTTATTGCGTTAGTTTATTGTTAGGCATTCAAACCGGTGTTAGTTTGTATATCTGTTACTATTTTCTTGCTGTTTTAATTTTTATGTATTCGTTGTTATTTAGCTCTTTAACTGTTTCTAATATGATTGTTTTGGTTGCGTTGTTCTTTCATGAGACCTTCTTGTTAGCTCGTTCCTTTACTCATGAAGTCATTTTCTTCATTTTGGTAATAATCGGTAAATCTTAGTTCGGTTTTCATCTATTAGTTTATCATAGTCTTTTATCTTAATCGGTTATTTTAATCGTTGATTTTTGTCATAATCGGGATTTAATCTTTGTCGTAACCAGAGTTTGTTTTATTTGTTTTCTATTTAAATATCTGTTCGTCTTGTTTTTGAAGTTGTTTTTAGCCAATAACTTTGCTATTGCTTTTGTTTTGTAACAAGGTGCGCCGTCATGCTGAAAAATACAGTTATCATCCCTTAAATATCTCATGAACTGTTGGGAAAAGGATCTGATGAAGTACGTGTTGGCACCGTTTTGAGTTCATGGCAGTGTTTTTGGACAAACTTGTTAGTGTTTCAGTTACCTTAGATGAGAAGCAGCCCCAGACATGGAGTGTGTCCGGAGACTTCTCCGTAGGCACGGCAGAGGACTCGTGAAAGCGCCCTCCCCCTCAATTCCTGTTAACGAGGAATTTTCCAAAAGCTCGAAACAAGCGGAAGGGAACTTCATCAGAGAATATCTCTTTGCCCCATTCTTTAACAGTCCATGCTATATATACATTTCCTATAAAACTGGAGCCTATGCGTAAAGTTACTCTTAGTGAGATAAGGGCTTCTTCGCAGCCCTTATCGAATTTAGATCTTTGTCGAAAAGTCTCCGCCTCAATATACGCGCTTCAGCGTTCACAGCTGCTCCTTTCCAATTGGGAGCAAGCTTGGCACTTACCATGAGACGATCTTGGTGTCCAGTCTTTTTAATGTGATTAATAATCCTAAAGATGCCCTTCGAAACTATCTTTTTTGCATCTCAAGCTACTATATTGCAGAACAACAATGTTTGACCCTTTTCTTTGGGAAGAACAATTTTTAGAATTGAAAAAGATTCAAACATTATAATTACACATCATTCATTTGACTCATTTTTGTCATCATTTTATCATTTTACTCAAAAAGCAAAGCTCCAGGACCTTAAACTCTCCACCTACAGGAACGGGGCCAGAGCGCGATTTTTGGATTCATCGAAGGAATCCACTGTTTTTCTTATAAATGTTAAAATGTTGCCTTTTTAATAAACCTGCAATAATTTAAATATTAGAATAATTATTCCTATCACGTTAATTTTATGTTCTGCCCTAAAGCCAGGCTGCCCTGTGCGGTTTGGGGGCAGGAAGGAACGCTCATTTTAGTGACCTAAATACTGCTGTGCTTTTAGGCCATCAATTGCATTCACCGTAATTTCACCACCTTGCAGATCCCTTTTCAAATACCTTGCGGTTGAGATATTCTCGTGGGTTTGGTCATTTATTAATAAACAAAAAATATTAATTCTTTTTTTCTTTTCCTATCGCGACTTTCTTTATCCACACTGAAATGTCTTGTCCGCATCAAGAGAAGGTTCAAATTCTGCACAGAACTCAAAATGAGAGAAATATAAAGCCAAAAATATCTAACGATCTTCTATAGAAATTTGTTGCTTAATTTCCAGGATATTTTTTAGACCATTACGAAGAGCAGAACCCTGGAAACTCAAAGTTCAGGGAGCAAAAGACAACCGAATTTTAGTGTTTGGAATTAAGAACTTTTAATACGAGCAAACAGGAAGGAAAGAGGCCATGTTTATAGGATGCAACGATGGAAGAAAGGAAGTGAAGTTCTAGGTTCAACTTTAAGAGCCTCAGATTTTGTAGTAATATTTGGATATAGCGAGACGTACATACATGTGCATTCTTGAGTGACTTCTAACGAAGAACACGTGAGAATGAAATTAAAGGGATATGAGTAAATAGACTTTCATTTTAATCGATGCCTCTTACACTAAGACCAAAATTAATAATAAGGTTTTATTGAGGTTGGAATTAAGAGTGAGTTTTTAAGGTTTTAATATAAGTAAAGATTTCTTAATGCTGTAATAAGCAAAAAAAAATAGTTGAGCCGCACTTAATTGTACGTTTTTTTCGAGGCTGTAATAAACAAGAATAGGTTTTATTGTTTCTAATAATACAGGTTTGTTATTGTCATGAAGGTAAGGATTCCTTTGAGCTTTAATTAAGCGTAATTAGGGAGCCGAAAAAAGTAGGGTTATAGAGACCGCATTAATAGTTGTTTTGTTGGGGATGTATTTACTGCAAAGGTTTTCCTTAGGTCACACACACACTATATATATGCATTGTCGTAGAATAGACTCTCGACGATATATCATATATAACTATTCGTTGAGGGAACTATTCTTATATTTCGAGTGCGTGGTTATCTGGTTGACCGATGTTATTTATCTTCAATATGCTTAAGAAGTGGAACTGAGCTCAAGGATAATAATATGGCTATCATCAATAAAATAAAGTTTTATTAATTAAACTATCAACAACACACAAAACGGAAAATGTTTACATAAACAGAGAATGGAAAGGGTCGTTGGAATATCTGGCTATTCCGAGGATTAAGATTTGGGAGAGATTTAAAAAGGTAAACAAATAAAAATTAAAGGGATGGAATGGATCGCTAAACCATTTAAAGCACAGGGTAGGGTTGACGAAAGGTTAGATACTCAAAGGTGATGCTCAGCTTACGTAATTACAAATTGTTGTGCAGAGGAAGGCGACGCGAAGGAATCTTCGGTCAGCTTGCGAGTTCCAGCCGAAGGGGAGGGGGGATTAAATTATCCTGACGTGATGTCTTGGGAATAAGAACCGTTTCTTGACGAATAGGCTTGAAGAACAATGGCTGTTCTAACGTTGTTCTCTTCTGAACAACAGGGGGGTGAGAACCGTCTCTTGTCTACGGGCTCAAGAAACAATGGCTGTTCTAACGTTGTTCTCTTTCTGAACAACAAGGGGGGAGGGTGAGAACCGTCTCTTGTTAACGGGCTCAAAGAACAATGGCTGTTCTAACGTTGTTTTCTTTCTGAACAACAGGGGGGAGGGTGAGAACCGTTTCTTGTCAATGGGCTCAAAGAACAATGACTGTTCTAACGTTGTTCTATTTCTGAACAACAGGGGTGGCCTTGTGGACTTGGCGTCTTGAAGGCTCGAACCTTGGCACTCAAGGGATATTGTCCTCTTCTGGACAAAAATAGTGGATCTCGAGGTAGAGGGCCCCTGGTGCACAAGGTGAGACCAGATCGGCATGATGTCTCGCGAAGATAATCTGGATCTGATCTGATCTAATCAGTACAGTTTCCCTATAAATAGTCGGAGCCATCCCCTTGGCGTAGGGGACAATGGAGTGGGGGCTTCGAGGGACTGCACCAGCCGTGCCTTGGAACATACCTTATCTGCCCATAAGCCTAACTCAATCTGGCGAGATCGACGCATGGGGCGATAAGGCGCCCGGCTTCGACGCGAAGATGCACGTGGGTAGCAACGTGTTTCTAAACAACATGTGATAGCGGTTGAATTTAAGCGGCCTCAGGCCGTTCTATCACATGCATATATATCTCTCATGAGCTCGAGAGAATGATGAAATAAATCCAACTTCACCGCAGGAAAGAGAAAACGGAATAATTTTTCTTTAGAAATATTTTATTTCTTACTTCGAAAAAATATGAGCTGAGGTGGAATTCGAACGGTGCACATTGAAGCAGCGAGCAACCGCTTTGATATCAATTAAACCGCCCTTTAGACCACTCTAAAGGGCGGTTTAGTTGAGATCGAAGCAGTTGCTCGCTGCATCAATGTGCACGGTTCGAATTCCACCTCAGCTCGGATTTTTTCGAAGTAAGAAATAAAATATTTCCGAAGAAATATGATTCTGTTTTCTCTTTCCGGCAGTGAAGTTGGATTTACAAATATATATATATATATATATATATATATATATATATATATATATATATATGTATTTATATATATAGATAGATAGATATAGATATATGTGTGCGGTTAAAAGGCCTTTTTTTGGCAAACACGGTTTTCCTCAAAGCCCTCGAAAAGAGCTCTTTTCACATACACGAAAAGGTAACACATAAAATAAGCTTTTCTCAGACAGCCAAAAAACTATCCTTCGATCGACCTTTTTAAATGTCATCCCGGCTTATCGAAGAGAATGGAAAATTTGTTTTCTCTAATTTCGCCACACCCTATAAATTGAGAAAAATTATTGCAGTAACACAATCATTCGTGTCCAACAAAGGTGTTTAGCCGTCGCTCCCCGCTCCTAAATATATTCAGTAGTATATTCAAGGGCCGAGCTGCAGGCTACCTAGCGGGTACACGGGTGGCGAATTGTGGAACGTCCATCAGATATGATGGGTAACCCTAAATAAGCAAGCTTCAACTTGACGAATAAACAGTCGCGGCCAAAACAGCACACTATGTTAAGGCGAGATGAGGCCGCCTTTAAATAAGCCTCTTTACCACCACTGCCTTGCGGTCAGGTCCATGGTGCGTCCAAAGGCTAAGGGGCCAAACCTTAGAAGAAAAGTGGCACCCAGGATAGGTCTAGCTAGCAACAGAGCTATTTATTTGTGCCCAAGAAACGCATGAGGTACTCAAACGTAATGGCCCCCAATCCCCGGCAGCCCTTAAGTGGGTAGGGGGTGCGAATAATACTCGGGTCTGAATCAGTAAATACACTTATAAACACTGACGGAAATGCAGGAGCAAAGAAGATACGAAGACCGACCAGAATGTAGGTTGTTTCGGACGAGTACGCCAACTGACAAATAGGCACTATCTACCAGGCGGATAAAGATGATATATATAAAGATGATATATATATATATATATATATATATATATATATATATATATATATATATATATATATATATATATATATATATAATCTTTCAGGAACGCTGGATTCATATATATATATATATATATATATATATATATATATATATATATATATAAATCTTTCAGGAACGCTGGATTCATATATATATATATATATATATATATGAAAAGGTGCTTCCAAGTACTTTCTAACTTTATTCAGTTCATTCTCAAGGATAACTACAAGTGAAAATAATATAATAAGGGTATATATATAAGCTAGTAAAAGATAAAGGACCGCCTCTAAGACAAGAAATCACCAAGGAGGAAGTATGAGAGGGATGGGTAAATTCACGTTAAGAATTAGCTATAACATGGAGCAAGGTCAAACTGAGAGACAGAAAACGTCAAGAACAGAGCCAAAAGGGTTAAAACGATTAACAGATAAAGCGATACGAGAAGTAGATTGAAACGAAGGGGAGAGAGACAAGGAGAGAAGAAGAGAAATAAAATGATGTTAATACAAAATCAATGAAATAAGTAAATTGACACATCGGGTTCCCATAGAAATCAAAATTGCAAAAATAAAAAAAATTAGTAATATAAGTCAAAGCTAATTTCTTTAAGAATGAGTTTTTTTCATAATATCAATTTTAAAAAGCCAGGGGAAATGTTAAAGTTATTAAATTGGCTGATACATGTACAGTCAACAAGATTTCTTTTAATTGAGTCATTTGAGCGAAAAATAAATTCTGCTGAATTCCAATTAATTAAGTGGTTATTTTAGGACATATGCACATAAAACGCTCTATTATTTACAGCGGTTTTTGTGCATATATATAGGGTGTTCCATTAAGACGGATTGAAGTTAGAAGTAAATAAAACAGTGTTATTGGGGAAAATTTATTGTTTTCACTATTGGATCATGTTAGTTGAGTCATGGCAATTATGTGTGAAAAATAATATTGATAAAATGTCCGCCAAGGCTTCAATGGTACACCTCCACTCGATGGTCAAAATTTTTGATGACGTCTCTGCATAGTTGCTCCTCGATCTTACCAATATGCCTTATTATCTCATCCTTCAGCTGTTGAATTGTTATTGGCTTGTTGGCATAGGACTTACTTTTAAGATGACCCCCCCCCAAAAAAAATCTAAAGGCGTCAAGTCACACGATCGTGGCGACCAATTGACCTCGCTGTTTCGAGAGATGATGCGACCTGCGAACTTCTCATTCAATAAAACCATTGTTGCATTGGCTGTGTGGCATGTCGCACCGTCCTGTTGATTTTTTTTATTTTTTTATTTTAGGGGCTATCTGGCGACTGCCGACTTAGACATAAGTTGCCGTAAACAAACAGCCTAGTTCTAGGCTACTTTAAAAATTAAACAGGAAACAACAATAAAAAGAAATAACAATAACAAAGCAATAACAAAAACAATAACAAAAACAATAACAAAAACAACAACTAAACCGGGTTAAATGAAAGGAAGAAGGCCGGCCTCCCCCCAAAAGTCAATAAGTCCACCAGTCGATGTGCACGCACTCATCCCGAGTACAAGGGACAGGCGGTAGCGACCCCGCCCATCTCGGTACCGGGACAGGTGTCGTGCGCGAAGATCACCCAGACTGGGACATTCGACAAGAATGTGCCGAACAGTCTGGGGGATGACGCAGTCGTCGCAATAGGGCGCAGGCGAGCGCTCCATCAAATAGCGATGCGTCACACGAGTGTGCCCGATTCGGAGACGACAGAAAGCAACCTGAAGCCTCCGCGGCATTGGGGGATAGGTCCATGAGAACAGTCACGGCGCAATGGCACGAAACTTTAGGTTCCCTTCGACCGTCTCCCATCTTCTTTGCCAAGCAGTCCGAAGAGCTGCCCATATTCCTGCCATGTAGTCAGTGTGAGGAAGAGCGAAACGCTGGTCCGGTCGAATAGTCCTCGCGGACTCTTTAGCGCCATCATCGGCGCGCTCATTCCCCGCAATTCCTACATGTCCAGGAACCCAGCAGAAGATAATCTCGACATCTGCCCGGCTCGCCAAAACCGTGGCGTCACGGATTTCGCGAACCAGGGGATACGGAGATTCCAATGCCCCGAGAGCACTCAGGGCGCTTTGTGAGTCGCTATAGATCACAATCCGGTCCCCGAACCGGGCACGTCGCGTAATCTCCCGTACCGAGTGGTGTATTGCCACCATCTCGGCCGTGAAGACAGACGCAGCGCCTGGTAGAGCCCCGCTGACTTCAAACAGAGGAGATAAGGCGTGGAAGCCGACCCCCTCTTGGGAATTGGAGCCATCCGTATACACTGGCACGCTACCAGCGTGACACGATGTGTGCTCCAAAAAGGTCGAACGCAATACTCCCGGCGTGGTACAAGCTTTGGGAGCAGAGGCGTAGCGACAAATAGCCAAATGTGATACCCTCCAGGGTGGCGTCCTGGGCAGAACCAGGGGCGCCACCGGCCCGAGAGCTATATCTACCTCTCGAAGGAGTTTCCTGGCCCTAAACCCAAAGGGCTTAGGGTATGACTGGCGTCTCTCGGCGGCATAGGCACCATCGAGATCAGCTGCAGATGCAGTGAGAGCTGTTGGCGACTGAGGGAGGCGCCGGGCTCGCGCGTACAGGCGAGTGATGCACTGCACGCGGCGCAGAGCGAGTGGCATCTCCCCAGCATCGACCAACAGGCTCTCAATGGGGGAAGTGCGAAAGGCACCGGTCGCAAGGCGAAGGCCAGTGTGGTGGATCGAATCCACCTTCCGCAATAAATGCTCGGCTGCGGATGCATAAAACTCGCATCCGTAGTCGAGCTTCGAGCGAACAAAGGATCGATAAAAAAGTAAGGCAGTAGCCCTATCAACGCCCCAAGCGCTGAACGTCACGGAACGGAGAATGTCCATGGCGCGGGTACAAGAGACCCTAAGGCTGCGAATATGAGCCTCCCAGGTGAGGCGTCGGTCGAATATAAGACCAAGGAAACGGTGCGAGTCAACCACATCCAGGCGCACCCCATTAAGAAACAAATCTGGGTCGGGGTGAAGCCGTGGATGGCGGCAGAAGTGCACCACCTTAGTCTTGGCCAAAGAAAACCGAAACCTGTGCGCTTCGGCATAGCGAGAGAGGCGGTTCAATGCCTGTTGGAGTCGACGCTCCAGAGTTGGCATCTGGGCCGCGCCAAAAGAGATCGAAAGGTCGTCCACGTAGAGCATAGCGAGAACATCTTCCGGCAGCACCGAGCTGATGCCGTTGATGCTCAGGGCAAAGAGTGTGACACTGAGGACACTTCCCTGCGGGACACCCTCTTCCTGCTCCTTTGGGCCGGAGAGGGCTCCCCCCACCCGTACGCGGAATCGACGATCTCGCAAAAATTCAGATATAAACATTGGGAGGCGTCCCCTCGCCCCCATCGTGTGGAGAGTCTCCATGATACCTTATCGCCATGCGGTATCATAGGCCTTCTCCAGTTTAAAAAACACCGTGGCGTAGTGCTGTCTACGAAGGAAAGCCTCGCAGACGGCATTTTCCAGTCGGAGCAGAGCATCCGACGTGAAGTGGAACTTACGGAAGCCGCACTGTGCAGAAGACAGATGGCCTCCACTGTCCAGGAAATAGGCTAATCTAACATTGACCAATTTCTCCATCAACTTGCACACGCAAGAGGTTCGAGAGATTGGGCGGAAACCGGTCGGAGTAGAGTGATCTCTCCCCGGCTTGCGAAAGGCGAGCACAGTAGCGATTCTCCAGGAGTCTGGGAGAAGACCTTCCACCCAGATCCTGTTGAAGAAATCTAACAGAAAGGCCATGCCTCGCTCACCCAGGTGTCGAAGCATAGCGTACGGAACATCGTACGGAACATCGTCCGGACCATGGGCGGTGCCCGCCCATGGACAAGTGAAATACAGAAGTTGCTTAACGTACAAACACACAAATCAGTGAGGCTAAGGCGGATGATGAGGGAATGTAGCAACATTTTTAAGAAGTGGAAGTATGAACTTCTTGTTTATTAAGGTATTAGTATTAAATTGGTCGTCGGAAGTATTAAAGTTGGGAATTTCTTTTATAAGTACCGATTCACTTAAGCGTCGATGTATATAATTGTGAGACATAAACTATTTTAGCATTATCAATATCAATTTGATGATTTTCATTGGACATATGTAGAAATAAATTCGAGCAGAGCGCACCACGTCGCATATGGCATTTATGTTCATTCATTCTCTTGGAAAATCTGCTACCTTCACCGATATATACTTCATTATATGAATTGCAGGGAACAAAATAAACTCCCTGTTCTTTATCGATCGATCTATTTTGGGATAAGCTATTTCTGATCGTATTCTCATTACTGAAAGGCAACATTGATGTTGTTGGTCCGTACCAACTTTTTGAAATTGATTAACTAGGGAAGTATGGGAAGGTAACATAATATCTGTCACATCTGTTTTCCTTATAATTAGCTGGGAAGTAATAGATGGTTCTGGCTTTATAGTAACCCTTTTTCATGAACCAAAGGGGATATTGCAGCTCAATGAATGCTTGGATGATTGTAGTAATTTCTTCTTGTAAAGAAACAAGGATCACAAATGCGATATGATCTCAGGGACATACAGGGAATACAGACCTTTTAATGGATACATCGTGACAAGAGAAATAATGAACATAGGCATTAAAATTAATTGGTTTACAGTAGACGGAACAATAGACTTTGTCGTTTATTTTAGATATTTTCACATCCAGAAACGGCAATGAGTTGTTCAGTTCCCATTAGAAAAAATGGTCCTGATAATGACAATTTCTTCATCTAAATAGAAAGGATGACATACTGTTAAAAAATCGGTAATTTCTAACCTTTTCCTTAGAGTTTATAAAATATGTCATCCTTCCTATTTAGATGAAGAAATTGTCATTATCAGGACCATTTTTTTCTAATTTGTATTACCCCGATTGGTTCATATCGTCTGCCCATTTTGCAGCTAGGAAAACATTCTATGGTAATAAGCCTTCCTGCACTAACGACTTCCACAAATGTATAACATTGCCATTTAATAATAAATTAAATAGTTTAAAGGACATATTTGGAAAAGCGGGTATTAATCTAGCCTTTAAATATAATAATTCCTTAAACCAATTGATGATGGCCAGGAAACCCAAAGAACATCTTAACATAGGAGTATATGCAGTACCATACAACGATTGCCATAAAGTTTATATAGGGGAAACGGGGAGAAATCTAGACAAGATATTGTACAAACACAAAAGAGATATTAGAGTGGGCAGCAAAAGCAGTGGAATATTTTGCCATGTTAGAGACTCGAATCATTCGATCGATTTCAATGGAAGTAAAATGGTATTTAAATCGGCTAACTATGTTAAGAGAAGAATCGTAGAATCGAGCTTGATATCGTCAGTTCCTAATTTAAATCTATCTGAGGGTCAATTTTCTTTTAATCCTGTAGTAAGAAAGCAAATAAACAAAATAGTAAAATGCCTGCCCTTGAATATGTTTAGGCCTACCCCCCCCCCTTCCCAGATTAGCCCCAAGTAGGGGATTGGGGGAAAAAAGAGGGGATCTTGTGTTATGCTTATATGCACTTCTCTTATATTTCCTACACAGTGTCAGTTGAAAAAGGGTGTGAGATACACCGAAACTGTTCTGAATTAAATTGTCTTCAGAGAATGTGGTTTAATTTCTCATATATATATATATATATATATATATATATATATATATATATATATATATATATATATATATATATATAATCCAACTACAAAGGAACCAATATTTTTATTGGCCTGAAAAAATTAAAATAAAATTACGTAATCCAACGATGACATATTCACTGAGGAGAAAGAGTTAAAATAAGAATAAAATAAATGCATAAATAAATTAAACCTCGCGATACGAAAATCATTAAAAATCCCGTCGCAGTTTTCCGAGTATTTTTTATTCCGTCCCGTGTTAAAGGAAGAATGACACCAATGATTATTTGATTATTTTAAATTTTCCACACTAAACGATAATATTAGCATTTTCAGAGCATATTTATAAATGAAGCCATTCACAAATGTAGATTGCGTCATCTATATTTAATTCTATCAAAGAATTTATATGTCGATGCCTGAATTTACGTACGTATCAATATGTAAGCGTTAGTTATTGGTTAGGCAGAAAAAAAAGGAAAACTTGGCAGAGGTTAATAAACTAATTCCTTCGAGGCCAAATTATTTTCCAGAGGCGCATTCCTTTACTGGCACTAATGAGCGAAAGTGCCATGAAAAGTTATTCCCTCTCGTTCAATATGAATGAGCCAGGGAAACGAAGACTTTTCAGCGTAGATGTAGATAAAACTACTTCAGTCAGTGTAGATAGGTACTTGGGTTCCGGGAATTCAAGATACCTTTACCAATGGAAGAAGGAATGAGGTAATTGTTGGTGTGTTTATTTCGCATTTGTATGTTTTCGTGGACTGTGTGTGTGCGCGCACGCGCGGATGTGTGTGTACATTTATCCTTCTCTTTTAAAATTTGCTCTTCGTGTAGAGGGTGGTTGGTCTAATCATCTCTCTATACCCTCCCCAGTTTGTGAATTTGAGTAATAAAAATACAGTAGAAATCAATCAATAAATTTAATATTAATTCGAATTTTTTTATTTGTCTACGTATTGTATTTATAGCCGTCACTTAATCTTACGTCACCTTCTATTTGTCTACATAAATCAACCATGCTTTTTAATATTACATATTGTATATGTTTTATTGTGAAATATACTCTAATATAATGCATTCTGTTTACAACCCACTTTTCAGAGATAGGGTGGGACTGCAGTTCGTCGCATCAGTTAATTTCAATGGACACTTTGCTGCTCCGGAAAATTAGGATCTAGGTTAATTTCAATGGGTTATTTCCTGCTCAGGAAGGTTAGGATCGAGATTAATTTCAATGAAACCTTTCTCGCTCTGAAAAGTTAGAAACACGTTTAATTTCAATGGATCTTTTATTGATCCGGAAAGTTGAGATCTAGTTGAATTTCTCTAGATCCTTTCCTGCTCTGGAAAATTAGGATCTAGGTTAATTTTATGGGTTCTTTCCTGCTCAAGAAAGTTAGGATCTAGTTTAATTTCAATGGATCCTTTATTGCTACGGAATGTTAGGATTTAGTTTAATTTCAATGCGTTTTTTCTTGCTCTGGAAAGTTACGATCTAGATTAATTTCAATGAGGCCTTTCTTGGTCCAGAAAGTTAGGATCTATGTTAATTAGAGTGGGATATTTCTACTTATAAAAGTTAGAATATAGTTTAATTTCAATGGATCCCTTTTGCTTCGGAAAGTTATGACCTAGGTTAATTTCAATGGGCCCGTTCCTGCTCAGGAAAGCCAGTATCTAGCAGCTAGCTTAATTTCAATAGATTTTTTCATGCTCAGGAAAGTTAGAATCTAGGTTTTCTCTCACCCAGTTATCCCTGAAGATTTTGACTTAATATTCTGTTCATCGAAAAAAAAGAAATCTGCTATCCGCTTGAGACTTTCCTAACCAGTCTCATGTTCAGTTCCTCCCTGACCTCCTACCACACCTACTGGGTATCTTCAACTCTTTCCTGTCACTAGGTGAGATACCTTCTGACAAACTGCTGTCAATGTATTCTTAAAGAAACAAAATCTTAACTCTAAAAATCCTTCAAATTATCGTCCTATCTCGCAACTTCCGTTCCAACTTCAGTGATGCTACTGCCCTCTTGAGAGGGCAGTAGCATCACTGAACACATGTACTCCTGAACGGCTATCAAATAACTTCCTCAAACTCAACCATGAAAAAACAGGTTGTTTTGATATGCACCTCAGCAAATATCGCTTGTTGTAGAAATGTAGCTTCCCTTCTTAATCTAGGTGGCTCCCTTCGCGTTCTCTGACAACGTTAGAAACCTGATTGTTTTCTTTTACAGTCAACTCGATTCAATCGAATGTTGCTAAGATCAACAAATCGTCTGTTTGCTTTCTTCGTAACCGCAGTCGAATCCGGTCACACTTTTGACTGAAAGAGTTTCGGGATAGCCATCCATGCCTTTGTTACCTCTCGCCTTGATTACTGTAACTCCCTTCTCATTGGAGCCCCCAACACTACAATTCGTTCCCTTCAACTTGTTCAGAACTTTGCGACTCGAGTTCTTCTCCATCGGGGACGGCTTTATTGTGCCACACCCCCAACTACGTAAACTGCCCATTAAATTTCAAATGACTTTTAAAGTGTATAAGACTTTAAATGTGAGAAGGAGCTCACATTTTAAGTCCTATACTCAGCAACGCAACTCCCCCTTACCTCTTCTCCTCACCGGTTGTGCCTGAAAACAAAAAGCTCTTATCTCGGGAAGTGCCTCTTGTTTTCGGTTCCTCGAACTCGTCTCTGTTCCATGGGTGATCGTGCCTTCTATGCAGTTGCTCCTAAGCTGTGGAATGGTCTGCCTGCTGGCATACACTCCTCTTCCTCGCCTGGCATTTTCAAGCAGTGTCTGAAAATCCACCTCTTCTGTCATGCCTTTTTCTAGTCGACGGACGGCGCCCTGCTAAGGCTTAGTTTTGAAGAGCACGCCATAAAACCTCTGTTACTATTATTAGTATTATTTAATTAAACCTACAGAGTGAAAACGCACGATGGAAAATCCATGCCGGGGACTTTGTGATGAGAGAAGTGATATTTTTATAATTTAAAGCGAAAAAAAAACGAGGGCGTTTCTCTCAGAAAGCTTGTAAGGGTGGATATGCAGATGAAGTGGTGAAGGACGTGCAAGTGACAATGTGTGGGGCCGGAAAGGTACACAATCCTTCAGATGTCACCAAATATCTCCGTGAGGGTAGGAGAGGGGATGGGTTATGGGGCAATAATTTCAAGATAAAGCGCTTCACGCACGCGCGCACACACACACACACACACACACACACACATATATATATATATATATATATATATATATATATATATATATATATATATATATATATATATATATATATATATAACAATTCATCACTATGAGTTGGTGCCGAATGGCATGGCAAAAAAATGCTGGGTGGTTTTGTACTTGATAAGATATAGAAATGTTGGAGGGGGAAGGAGGTAGATATTTTAGTGGTGCTAAATAACGACACGACCATTTAATGAGGATGCAGTTGATGATGTAGAAAACATAATCAAATAGAGTTGCTAAAGGACAAAAGGGAATCAAACCAAGTCACGGTAAAACATTCTTCGGGCAAAGTCAGTGAAGTGTTTTCCATTTCATACTTCTTTACCAGGACTGTTTTGCCTGTATCTTCAATTAAAGTGTTGAAGGAAAAGTCAAAGTAATTTAACAAACAAAGAAATTCTTTCTATCTTTAAAGACCATTTTTTTCACATCATTCAACCAACTAATCTAAATTAGTGATTTAAACTACGCAATTAAAAAACGCTCTTTAGTAGCAAATATCACCTTTTCAATTCAGAAGTTAATTAAACGATTATCTTACCTTTTTTATGATCAACATTTTAAAAATTGACTATTAAATAAACTGGTTCGTTAGTTCGACTTTTCAATCAAAGGCGTATGAACTAATAAGTGAAAAACTTAAAGATTAAGTAATGTAGGCGAGTTAGGTATGTTAAGTTAGGTTAGATCGAGTGGTATGGTTGAACAATTGTATCATGTGATCACTAAGCACCCTCATCAACCACATGGCTGGCTTAGGGTTGCGCCACTCCCAGGTCGTTGCCGGGTCTCATGGAGAAATGTGGTGGTCGCACATGGGAAAAGACCCAGAGATAAAAGCTGTATTCCTCCTGCGCACACACAAGCTTATGGTAGAAAAACAGTTTGTACATAGTGATATTAGTAAATACTTGTGTAGCAATACAAGTGTAAGGATGAATAATAGAATATCTTTGACTGATATTAGGATAATTTCCATTGGGTGGATCTATTTATCTTGAATCTTGCAAAAACCTGCATAATATATTTTACAGTAGATATATTTGTAGATACATCTGCTTTAGCTGAGGATTTGGACATTGAAGGCTATTTTTTTCTTCTTTTCTGTCATAGAACATACAAGGTCGCGGTTATAATTTTAAACTAAATCCAGATACAAAAATGAGTTGTTTTTTTGGTTTGTACTTTGCTCTAAATTATACCCTAAACAGTAGAATAAATAATCTAGAAAATGGACAAATATAATAAAATTTTGCCAAATCTTTTCAAATAAACCATTTAATTCGCTACAAAGCGAGGTATTCTCAGACTGAGCACGTGGCTAAGGATCATACGAACTTACTGCAGGACTTGTTCAGTATTTCTATGCAAATGGCACAACAGTGCCCCGATTTCATAAAGATACAAACGTAATCAGAAGGCAAAATGGAATGAGGCAGGGAAAAGCAAGCGAGGAAAGGTTAAACAAAAAAGGGTCCAGAGTATTTAATTCATCTGAATAGAGGCGCTTAAAGAAAGTGGTGAAGTTAGGGGGGTGTTGATGAATGGTAATTACAAGAATTAAATGGGTTTTATTTAGATTACCTCGGAAAGTTGACTAGGCTAAGATTTTATTACTCAACAAACGCAATCAAGTTTAATGACAGGTCAAATAATAATAATAATTTAGATGAACAAAAATAATAATTGAAGGATTGATTGATAGATTCACATTGGCATAGGCAAGATACAAATTCTATTGTTCCTAACCATCACTGTTTTAGATTCATTCGCTGAATCTAAAATCTCGCTCTAATCCTCTTCCTGTAGGAGCTGAGTTTCAGTCCCTGTAGCTTTGCTATTCGATCGAAAGGGTAACATGATGCGAGTTAAATGAAGGATGTTTTGTAATTATAATCTGTTTTTTAATGTTTTTTTGTATAAACAAAAGTTTGGGTCTTTTTCAATTACAGAAATGGTTCTTTCCAAAGTATGCAACCAATGTGGCTTTGCACCAAAGTGTTAAGGTATTGCATCAAGGAGCACCATCTCTCTAGGATCATTAAAAATTTAAAAAAAGATTGGTTACACTCTTATAAAGAGCTTTTCTGGACTCACAAGTGCTTCAAATGAATGTTAAAATCACCTCCTGGTAAGATCCCAGCTCAAGTATCGGATTGTTTCCCGTCCCAAGCTTGTTCACGATTGGAAAGAAGTAGGTATGAACGCAACAGCGCGCACAGTGAGGCAGAAACTTTTCGACAAGGGTCTCACGTCGAGAAGCGGTTGAAGTAGTTTGATATGACCAAGAAAGACCTTACGGATATGCTCCACTTTTTTAGTAAATATAAAGAATGGACTGTTGAAAACTGGGGGGAATGAAATATTATCTAATGAAGCTCCTTCTCACTAGTTTTGGAGATATGGAAGATCCCTCGTTATGAGGAAAAAGGTCGAGCGTTTTCAAGTGTCTTACCCAAGGTGAAGCATCCTGACACGCTCCATGTCTGGGTTTGCTTCTCATCTAAGGGTACTGGAGCACTAACAATTTTGCCCCCAAACACTGTCGTGAACTAAAAATTGGCACCAAAATGTGCTTCATCAGCACGCTTTCCAAATTACATACAGTTCAAGATCAATTGGGGGATGATAACTATTTTTAGGCAGAGTGGAGAACTTTGTCGCAAAGACAAAGAGAATAACAAAGTTCGTAGCTTAAAATAACATCAAACTCTTAGAACCTTGGCCCAGAAACTCGCCAAATTTGAACCCAATAGAGAACTTTGGGCGATAATCAAACTAGAAGTTGACAAACAGAAGCCATCCAATTGTGATCAGTTGCCGGTGCCGATTGAACAAAAAAATAGAACGATATCAGTCAAAATATCATCATAAATTTGGTCTCCAGAATTCTAAACGAATTGAAGCAGTCCTGACTAACAAGGAACATCATAGTGATATTGATTATACACAACAATTGACTATTTTTTAATAAAATGGGTTTGAGATCTAAATTTCTGTACCTTTTACCTTCAAATTATGATACCAATACTAACAAAATGCAAACTTTGATTATTTCGATTAATTTTATTATATGAAAAAATGTAGTTGTCTCAAAACCTTTGGCTGTATGATTTTATTCATAAGATTGTAAGTATTTAATACGTTGATACTTCACTTTTATGACTACTACAACGCGCTTTACCATACCGTGTATGTAGATATCAACCTCTACAGCAAATTTTGAGTGATTGCCTTTCATTCTTGCCTTATCAATGTTTGGAAGATGAGTTTCTTGTTATTTATCACGAAGTTTTGATCCGAAGGAGGTTAGGAAAGTTTGCAGGTCAGGAACCAATAATTAAATTGGTTTGTGCTTGGACCAATTTGTTTCTTGTGCCCTATTAAAGGTACTCCACCATCTGTAAAATGGATGCTTCATTGGTGGTTTTTGTTTTTGTAGTTTAAAGCGAAAACCAACGAAGCATCTTCCACAAAGTTTTTGGAAGATATTTGTAAAGAGATGAATATAGAAGAAGTAAAAATGCATGGAAGATATATAGCCATCGATCTTTTTGTGGGCATTTGTGCCTGGAAGGGCACTGAATCTTCCATATGGCAGCAGATGTATACTAGTCTTTTTAGTCGCGTGCACGTGATTTTACAATTTACTATATCGGTCGTTCGGGTGGTATCCATTTTACTTTTCAATTAATTTTTGAAAGTTTTGAAGGTCGTAAGGTCAGATGATATGTTTGTTAATCGATAATACGCTTGTTAATTCTCTTTTTCAGAGTTATTAAAAGAATTGCGAGCACGGGGCTTAGGTCTGTTGACCTCGTTTACGCCTTACACTTCCTTCCCTAGGTATTGGTAAGAGGAGCTTTCGGAGGGCATTATGGGTGTTTTGGAACATAACTATGGCAGGCTGATTGCTTGGAAAAGAAACATCCCCATACCTTGATGGTCTCAGGATGCTTCACATTGGGCATAATGGTGCCGTTCCTTCTTTCTCGGAACAGTCGATGTCCAGAAGTTATTATCCTACACAGCGTCTTCACTGAGATAAATGCCCTCGTTGGATTAGAGACGTTCACTACTTTTCCCATGTCTGTCTGTCTGCCTGTCTCTTTAATTTCCTTCTCTTTCAAATATTTCACTTAGGGAAATGTAAGCATGACACAAGTGATTGATTTAATCTTTACTATCTTCCGTAGTTCTATTTCTATAAACCAATATCCAACTAAATCAAATCAACACGAAGTAAATAAAACCCAAATACTTGCTCCCCCTTTCAGGGGGACGCGATGAGCCAAACTCAAGGGTGTAGTATAGTGGTGCTCCCGAGAGAATTTAAATTCTATGCCCATTCGTCTATAACGGCCTCCCGCACGCCCCGGAATGAACGCGCTCTCATTGAAGGCTTTTAACCAACACATACATCCACATTTAGTGCCAAACTTTAATACCCATCTGCCAATAGGGCATCGCCGTGTGTTGATTCACGCTGGGCACATTTGACGTAAAGCTTTCGTCACTTTCTTCCCATGGATTCATTTGGCAATAAAAACGAAACCTTACAACTGCGGTGGTATCGAGAGGGTGTAGCAAGGAGAGAGGATGAAGGTTCCGAACGAAAGCTGAAAAAATAGCGAAAGACTTGAGGAAGAATTTGTGTTATGCAGAATAATGCTGTTTAAGTAGCCTGTTAGCCTATGTCTGTTTTGGGTCTGATTATTTGTCTTTATGTTTGTGTGCAGGAATTTCTGGATGAGTATGGATATGTCTGAATGTCTTCATGAGCATCTGTGTCTACATGTATCTGAATGAGTACTTTCTGAATGAGTAACTTTGTGAATGCGTACCAGTCTGAATGGGTTCACGAAAATTAATCTCTTTGTGAAGTGAAACCGTTTTTAAGACTCGATGGTTTTAGCTCGGATTATCTTTTAAATCCTTTCGCTCCAATGGACAGTCTAGAGCAGTCCAACAAATTAGAAAAACAGGTATTTATTCTGCTATTTCAGAATTCCAATTGAGGGGGTATTCCTCACATTCCAACCTCCACATTCCCACTTAAATGGTTCGAAGAGTCGATGCCATTCATTCCAATAGGAGATCCGGTCTGATCTCAGTCGGATTCACGTTTAATTCCTAATGGTAATTTCGTCCATTACCACAAATTTCTAGGAAAGGAGATTACCCACCAACTTGGCAGAGGGCGGAGGGTCAGACGTATTGATAAAAAATACTAACGGTGGTATCTTGCCTTTTTGTGTTTTCAAATTTATTCTTGTCAAGAAGCTGAAGTTAGGCAGGTAAACCCGAATAGCCAAATCAGATTAGTTCGGGCAGTTGGAATCGAAAAGGAGCGCAATTCTCTAGGATTTGTCCCCATTCCGCAAAGGAAGCAGATCTCCTTAGAGGGTCGCCCTTTCCTGACCTTTACGAAGGCGCCTCAGACTGTTTTGTTTACACGGTCTTGAGAGGCCAGGGCAAGGGACTTAAGGGGCGCGGAGGGATTAGGGAAGAGGAGGAGAAGAATGGGGATAGGCGAGGCGATGTCTTCCCAATAACTCAGTAATTCGACCTTCTTTAATTACGCATCGAAACTAATTTTGCCTTTTCCAGGTCAAAATTACCTTTGCTATTTTTATGTTCGTGTTATTCAGTTTATATCGTGAATTGGCGGTAAAATTACTATGCCCAAGGGGGCTTGCTAAGGTCGTACGTGGGAATGCTTTTGTTATTTGTACGAACTAGTTCGTAAAAGCTTCTAATGCACCAACTAGACTCAGCAGTTAGGGTTGATTAAACCTCTTATCTGCAAAAAGGGGCTACGTTCCTCTTTGGACTGGTGCGCCTCCTTCATCACTTATGAGTGCGACTATCTTTCATTCTCTTTGGACTGGTGCGCCTCCTTAATCACTTATGAGTGCGCGCTATCTTTCATTCTCTTTGGACTGGTGCGCCTCCTTCATCACTTATGAGTGCGCACTATCTTTCGTTCTCTTCGGACTGGGCGACTCCTTCATCACTTATGAGTGCGCTCTATCTTTTATTTTCTTTGGACTGGTGCACCTCCTTCACCACTTATGAAAGCGCACTATCTTTCATTCTCTTTGGACTCGTGTGCCTCCTTCATTACTTATGAGTGCGCACTATCTTTCATTCTCTTTGGAGTGGTGCGCCATACGTAGGGGATTCGCTTCGTCATCGCGCTACGCCAATAACTCACATTCTAAATATTTCATCAAGTTTATGTAATTATAAATTTTAACATATTTATTTCGCTCGGGTTTATGTGGTCATAAAATTTAATGAAGCGCCATTTGGGTGGAATGCTGAGAAGCAGTATGAATTATTGATATGACATACGAAATGATAGGGTTCTTGAGAACTTTATCGCTGGCGGGATAACCTCTGACATGACATGGTGCCTAAGGACTATTTGTTGTGACCATTAGGGCCTTTGAGTGGATTAATGTCTAGACCAAGTGTATTTAAGAAGGTAAGTGTAGTCTTTTGACTATCATATACAATTAAGGTAAGCCAATGCATAATCACTATATAAATATCTGTGATAGCAGTAGTTTTGTGGAGAACTACACTACCTAAAGGTTAAAGAGTCAGAATCATTGAAATAATGACACAGATACAAAAAAAGGTCTCAAAAGTGTGAGTGGAGAATGAAATTCCGATTCAAAGCATCACGAATAATGGATCCTTAGAGAAGCGGAACCGGAAACCTGCGAGGAAGCGGACGAGAAAAGAGCGGAAGTGGCTTAAGAAGAACCATGCTCCATCTGTCACCCAGACAACCAAGGAGACTCGATTCCTATGAATTCCTCTCGATTTGACAGGATTGCCGAAGTTCTCCCACCACTAATATTCAGTACCAAAAAGACGTCCTTGCTAAAAAGAAATGTTCGATGGTAACAGGAATCAAAATACCATTCTTCCTTGATGTTAAGTGGTGTATGTATGCGAAAGGGGTGTATTCCAAAAAATATCCACAAAATATTACCACCTGTACGTGAGAAATATGCACACAAAACCAGCTTTGGTGGTTTGATATATAATATGGCTGTAGAAGAAAATATAATCCATTCTCTAGAATCTTTTATTATTACCGCTATCTTTTCTATATACCTAATTTTAACATTTCTCTAGATTTTTTCGATTAATGATTTTCTAACTTTATTATATGCCGTTTGTAGGTAAAAAAGAATTTGTTCTCGGCAAAATCGTTTTTTGAAGTAAGGTTTGCAGTCTAATTCCTGGTACTTTTGATGCATTTCTTCCATCAGAAATATGGCTCAAGTCTTCATAGTCAAAACAATAAAGTCTGGCTTAACATCTATTTGACCTATATGGCAAACATCATAAGTCAAATGCTCACAGTCAACAAAGTGTTCTTGCTCGAAAATTATCTTTACGACTCTCCAAAGGGCAATTTAAAGATTAAACGTTGATTCATTATCGTATCTATCGAGGTAATGAAACGAGACACAGTTGGTACTTATGCAAATGGAAACATACATTCAAACGCCCATACAGATTTAATGTGGCTAGTAGAGCAGCATATTTGATGTGAGTAAATTTTCGCCCATTCACACTACAATTCCACCCAATGAATGTTCTGCTCTCACGATTAAACGTCACAATTAAAGATAAAGTATATGCAATAACCAGATCAATCTTACGGCCAGTTTGGAGGGCAATATGTTCAGGAACCATTTAGATAGCGGCCTTTAATATAAGATTAGGTGCGAGTAAACCAGATTCTTTTTTTCAAAGCCATGGCTGGTTATAAATTGATGAAAGGTTCCTTTCCTCGGGAGATCAAAGACTTTAGCGCTTTACAACTACCAATTGGAGTGGGCCACAACATATCACCTAGCGGGACTCCCCAAAATTATATATAATCATAGAAATAACTCAACTATTCTCACTTTCATCTAGGTTTATTACCAAGTAATATGAAGAAAAATTAAAAAAATATATGTAATGGCCAACAAATTGTAACCCTTCTGTTCTAACGACCAAAGAAGGGGCTTTTGAACCACTCCATTTAAAATGGTGCTTGAAGGAACGCTTCTATTTTCAGGAGAATCAAATGGCACATTGTAGGAAATGAGGGTATGGGGAAAAAGGGACTTTGAGATGCTACTTCAAGGATGAGGAAGAACTGGGAGGATCAGTTATGTCGAATATCTTGGGTAATCGGAGATGCCAAAATTAAAGATCAGAAAAACTGTAGAGGTTATATAAAACTATCTGCTTAAAGAAATAATTATTTTACTGGGGTAGCCGCTTTAACAACAGTTCGTGTTACACATTATATCGACATTTTATTCAAATAGTAACCCACTTGCAAAGGTTAACGGTATGAGATTCGGTACCACACGGTTGTATAATTGTGTAGTGCTTGGGGCGAGATTGTTGCTACACTAATGAACGACACTCGCCAACTTTTCTACGTTTTTATCTTTAATAAAGAATTTAGGCCAAGACCAACGTGAACATATCTGCCAGAAGTTTTTAATATAATTTTTTTTAGGGATAGTGGTGAAGTTAGAGAACTGAAAATGTGAGGAAGCTAAGTAGACAGAATCAAATGTTGCAACAATAGATTTCAATTGGCTGAGCTGAACCATCTAGTGCAACGGGGTCTTCGAATCTTCAAATCCGAAGGACTTGGGAAACGATCAATTGTTCTAATTGATGAAAAAGAAGCAGATGACATAAAAAGTAAATGGTTCAACCAGCGGGGGTATTTTCATTGAGGGTTGGCCAAGTGAAGAAGGTGGACAAATAAAAATACCAAATATTGAAAAGAATAATGAGGTCCCTCTTGCAGGGAAGGAAAAACTGGAGTAATCCAGCGGAGGTGTGTTCTTTCAATGGCTCAAAAATATGAAATAAAAAACAAAAGACAAAATTTAGTAGGAAGGCTTGTAAGGGGAGTATATGAACCACTTTTACAAGTTAAATGTGAACAACGAAGGCATTACCCGCAGAAGGTTTGTAAAGACCGATCTGTAAAGAACATGGCGAAAATAAAGGAAGGGAAAATGTATGAGAGGTGTTTAACTTGGAGGACATGAAATTCACAGATGTTGAATGCAGCATTTTTGCCCGTTTCACTTAACATAACCTTGCAGTGCATTTTTACCAGTTTACTCAATCTTTATTCCCTGGGTGGAAGGGCTTGCAAAGTAACAACAACAAAAACAACTTTCTAGGATGAGAAACCAGAAAAAACATAATTACCATTAAATCCTTTTAGAAAGGACTACATCTCCCACTATAACCTAACTGGCTAAACTTCCTCCCTCTCCAATCATCAGACCTTCTCAGTAACCATGACTTCACTCCACTCACTCTTAACAAAGAAATCAAGAAAGGTAGAGAAAAATAAAACACTAGGATCAGTTCCTAGTCGTGCATTAACATAAGATGTTTGCTTCTTTGAATTCTTAATTTCTTAGGACCACTGAATGTATTAGGTTACTGGTATTAAATTAAAATCCTACCAATGAAAAACAGGTTAATTTATTTGCTCATAAAATTGCCCAAAACCTGTAAATTTAGTCACTTCTTTGTAACAATTTCTATTGCAATGTTTGTCAGACATATTTTGATTTCACTTGCGTCGTCCTGATTCTTCCATTACACTAAAACCTCTCTTATTTTTTTTTTTTTTTTTTTCTTTATACGCTATCAATATCCCCGCCTTCACACTGCTTCCGATTTTTTTTTTACATTACTCTTTGGTTAAATGTGAAGGTTTGCAATTTCACTTTACTAGTTTCTCTAATCACATTCACACATCTTTTTTCTCATAAATTTGATGGTTGGGATGGGTAAAATGCTCCTAAAGTAACAGAAAGTAATGAAAATTCACGAATTATTAATTCATGCAAAGGGTAAAAAGTTCTAAAAGTAACACAGAAGAATGAAAATTCACGAATTATTAATTCATAGGAAGGGTTAAAAGTTCTTAAAGTTACATAAGGAATAAAAATTCACGAAATATTAATTTATGGGAACGGTTAAAAGTTCTTAAAGTAACATAAGGAATAAAAGATCACGAAATATTAATTCATGACAAGGGTTAAAAGTTCTTAAAGTAACAAAAGAAATAAAAATTCACGAAATATTAATTCATGTCAAGGGTTAAAAGTTCTTAAAGTAACAAGGAATAAAAATGAAGGAATTATGAATTCATGGGAATGGTAAAAATTCTGAGAGTAACATAAATCAATGAAAATCCACGAATTATTTATACATCTTAATAAACAACAATTCAAAAGAACCAATATTTCAAAAGATACAAGCCTAATTTGGGGATGGTGTATACATAGGAGAATTTAAATTAATCCAAGTGCATATATTTTATACACATACAATACACAACTTGTAAATATGATATCTTTTAAAGAGAAAACAATTAATGAATTTGTCTTTTATAGTGAAATAGGAGAGGGATAATCCTTGTTATTAAAACTATGAGAGGAAACCTAACGAAGGAATTTATACCAAAAGAGTTCGTGAAAAGAGCACCATAAAGAATGTGGCGAAATTAAGAGAAAGGAAAAGGTGAGAGATAGAGCCAGAACATTCATAAGAGGAGACTAGATGGAGCGCACGGAGTTTGAAGACATTATTAAACATAAAATGAATTATTAGTAACCCCCCCCCCTCGAAATCTAATAGGGATTATTCGCCAGTTAGTGAGGTGGTTAATAAAAAATGGCGAGGTTAGAGGAAGAGAAGATGTATAGAAGTTTTTCCCTAGAACATAAAACGAAAACCAACGAGGACGTAGCACGGGAAAAGTTTGTAAGAAGAAATTTGTAAAGCTGTAGCTAAATAGAGAAATGAAATGTGGAGCAGATAAATGACCTCAGATTCTCCCTAGATCCATTAGGGCCTGGTGGGCAAAGTACCGGTGTTGGGGTCAATAGGGCGTAAAATTATCCAGATGTCAGCTGCAGAAATGTCGCCTAAGCTAAATAGGACAGGTTGCGGAAAAGATCGATGTAGTAGAAAAAGAAAAGGATGGGAATAAAGCAGGTATGGTATAACGGACTACCTCAACCAGAGCCAAAGGGGAGGTTTGCTCCCCATCCTCCCGGCCCTGCCTATAGATGAATGGACGAAAGCTGGTAGGCGACTAGCCTGAAATATTAGCTTCCCGTCATTAAAAAAAGAAGAAGCTTGTAAACAAAGTGACGGAAACATGGTAAAATGAAAATGTCTAGAAGGAATAAAGCCAAGGTAGTCTCAATCTAGTCTAAGACTACTGGGGGCCTTGGTGCAGGGAGAGCGGGTCGCTCCTCCAGGTACCAGTTTAAGTCTATCCGGGGAACCCTTTTGCGGGGTGTATGTAAGTAGAAATAACAAATATTAATGAAAATATCTATAAAATTGTGGTCATATAACGTGACCCAAAATGGAGACGGAAGAGTGTATTACACATAATTCTGTGTGAATAAGTTTGTCCAAAGGTGACAAATATCCGAATATTAAATCTCCATTGAAATTTGATCAATATGACCTTTGTTATTTAGGAAAAAAACGCGATGGGACGAAAGATTCAATTTTATACTACGGAACACGGTTGCTGAATACCATGAAAAGTTAATTACACCGCTATTAAAATGATTTAAATCAGTAGTATCCTGTTTATTTCTTTGAAAAAAATGATACACCAAGGAAGTTACTAACTCATTATTTTTCTTATTCGGGTATGTCATGATGGTAAAAAGATATTGACTTCTTAATTTTCAGAAATTCGTCCTTAAAAATATCTACATATTAATTGATGTATCAATATTTTATGCTTGAGCAAAATTGTTCCAATGGTCAAATACATCAAGAATCCGGCTCTTATATTCCATAAACATACCTCAATTGGGAATATGGTTATTAGCTACCATTTGATGCATTGACTTCACCTTAGTTGTTGTGAACATCATTCATTCACATTTAAGTAAAATATAAGTACTTTGTTAAAATTATATTTTCAACCTGTAGATTTTCCCCATTCCTTAGTTTGTACTGCTCTGCGTTACCCTTGATCCTGTTTTTATCTGTCTTTTTAAACACATGCGAATATCAGTAAATAAAAATTTGCCAATCGAGTTGTAGACTACTGGAATAAACTTCAAAAATCAGTTATTAAAAGTTAAGATGTTACAATCTTTAAAAGATAATGGACTTGTATTTTAATCAAAGTGGATATATCGTGACAATATGGTCCTCTTAGTCTCTATATGTCGAGCCTCCACTTTCATATATATATATATATATATATATATATATATATATATATATATATATATATATATATACAAAGAAAGAAGGAGCAAATACAAGTTTTGCGGGTGATAACAACCACCACAGGGCTTTAGCCATATTTATTTTCTGCCTTTCAAAACAATTTTGAAGACAGAAAGAAAGGTGCAGAAACCTTCCATTGCAGACTATATAACAATATAGTACAAGAGAAAGAGAAATTGGACGCTAATGAGCAATGAGACAAGAAATAAGAGTTTTTTAAAGGTAAGAGAAAGGGACAGTGGAAGAATTCTAGGATGAAAGAGAGCAGAGGGCGGTACAATGAAGGCAATTCTTAATGAGATAATGAGCCTTTAAATTGTGAGCGGGTAAGGTCTGGTATAAAAATTCCTTGGAGTTTCCTAGCTTTGGGAGATATTGGGTTTGATGGGGGAATTGAACGATCAAATAAATCAAATTTCTCTCTCATCCAATATTGTGAAAGTGAGGATGACTCGTTGCTAGAAGAAAAGTTGTCTTTACAAACTAACTACGATTTTGTAATAAAAAAGAAATTAAACAATCTTAAGAGCAAAGGATATATCACTTTACCTCACTCTACCAATTCCATTCGTGCATCGCAATCTCATCTTAGGGAATTTTAAGCAAAATTGGCCCGAATATACACTTTAAAGCAACTTTCGAACTATGCGCAAACTCTCATTCTTTTCGCCTTGTTTTAGAGCCCCCTTCAATGTGGAACTTTTTAAAGGAGATCCCTTCCTCTCAGACAGACAAAATAAGCATTTCAAATTTCCTGAAAGATGCTTCTAATGCTAAAGTCTTATATTCTAAAAACGCATTCTAATGCGTATTCTAAACCTCCATATTCAAACGAATAAATGTTTGAAGGAAATAACTCTATGGCGGACCTTTGTCCCACAGAGCGTTTTGCCTTTTCTCATCAGTTCAATTTTTGCCAAGACAAGACGTAAACTTCAGCCCATCAACAATCAAATATAGTCAAACTCGAATCTGTTGAGGCTTTTAAAGCTTCATCAAAAGTCGGTACAGATTTTTTTGTTTCCTACATTGACAGAAGGCCTTGGAATGGGGAATAACTTTGGAACTCTACGCAGATGACGTCACGCAGATCGTCTTCAGTAGGGTGAGGAAAGCAAGGGATCAGTCGATAAACACTATAGCAGAGATCTCTAACATAAACTAATACGAGAGAAGATGTAAAATCCGGACAAATAGGGGCAAATTTAAGATCCTTCCGCTGTGCCGCAAGTCGACGTGGCCTATTGTAATAGATGAGAGGAGATATTGCTACTCCACCGAAGGCACCATCCTGGGCCTAAAAATCTCCGACCACGGATACTCGAGTCACTACAAGGAGAGGCAGAATATGGCGAAGAGAGAAATCTCTAAGCTGTATAGGTTTAGAAATCTTAGCTCGGCGAATATCAGGAAAATATACCTGATGTTTATCCGAGCTAAACTCATCTACCCTACAGTATTGACTCAAACGGCCAATAAGGCCGCTATGAGGAGGCTCCAGCAAGTGCAAAATTCTGCATCCCTCTGCATAAACAAAACCAGACGAAGAGAGTATCTTCGGTAAAGGGACCTGCACCGCAGACAACGTCCGGAGCCCATCAATGTCACAACGCAGAAACTGGCGAAAAAGGTCTGGTCAACAATGGCCAATGATATCATCCCAGAGCTAGGAAGAATAAAAACAGGTGGCAACATAAACATCCCTGCCAGATTGCATGAGAAAGTGGCCCGAAATCGACTTTTCCCAAGCACTAGACTCTGCGCTGAGGGAAATACTACACCACTTTGTACATAAACAAGATAGAGTATGACACAACGAATATAAGAAAGAACTTAAAAATCACAACTAATGAAAAACAAACAAATACAACTAGAACAATACACGAGGTAAAAGAATAAATTAGATCACTGATAAAGGCTCGGAAGTTAAAAAATACACGAAGACTAAATAAACAAAACAAGGAGACAAATACACAGATGAATATAAATAAGAACACACACATAAACAAACAGAAAAGTCAACAATAATAAAACCAAACGAACAAAAAGGAAACAAAATCAGTAGTTAAAGTAAACAGATGCCCGCGATGCCCCTCAAACTAAGGCAAACCTTACCCTTTTTTTATCATCTATCTTCTACTACTATCCATATCTTCCACTATTGAGTACATCAGATTTGGACCTCAGAAGAGGGTTCCTAACGAATTTGGCTCTTAAATATCTTTATATATCCGAAACAATGGGTAATTCATTGAGTACCTACTTGAGAAAGCTACACTCGCACACTTGCATAAGCAAATTTTCATCGTCACTCAGAACAAACGTACTGGGGAAAATGAGGCAATTCATCTAGGTCTCTGAAAACATCGTCTAAATTTTTAGTAAAGTTGAATCCATATGTAATTCTTACTCTGAGAAGTGATAGAGTCCTTCTCCTAGATAGGGCATTCTCGCATCCGTTCGATTTGAAAGATCGAATTGGGGGAACAAGCTCTTTGATCGGGGTCGATATAATCCAGCATCTGAAGCCGAATAGTACGGCGCGTTGGACAGACTGCTTTCAGGGGTTTGATTCTTCGCAGAAACAACAACCGATTTAGTGATACCCTGAAAAAAGGGGGATCAAGGGACCCTCGTCTTTCCTCTGGGCGCTTCACCTCAGGGAACAGCTATCATACCAGGTTGGAAAAAATCTAGATAAGTTTTAAAGAATTGAGAAGGTTAACCAGGGCTGGCGGGCACAAGGACACTAAGCCGCATCATGAGGGTTTATTTAATCTGAAAGGGAGATAGGCATCTCGGTAGTTGAGCTGGATGCTGGGTTCTCTCTAATATCCCGTCAGTACTCTAAGAGACAAAATTCGTAACTATTTTTGCACAGAAAATTCATCACAAACGTTTATAAGTTTAAAATGAAGTACGAAGCCCAGAGTAAAGTAAATAAATCCCCCTGAAAGCGCACACAAATCTGAAACCTGAGATAGACGAAAGATTCGAATTTAGTGACAGCTCTGTCTTAAACCCGTTACCCGTGAAATTCGATCTATTTAAATTTTAAAGCTTCGTTCCCCACTGGGATGTGGGACTGGAATATGTGTTCCGCTTAGATTCACCTTGTATCATAGGTAAGGGAAAAGGATGCGAGTCCGTTGTTAGCGTGTTATGTGTCATTTCTTAAACCAAGGGAATTGTTTCACTCCGACTGGGAGATGATAGGGGACGTGAGAATTCGTTACTCTCCCGAAGATCGTGGTCTGATTAAATGCAAAATTTGTGGTAGCCTTACAACCTTTCCCTTAGATCATTTTGCGTTCTTTTCAATTGTTAGAAGCAAGCAAGAAAAAACAAACCAAATTCTATTATTAGTGTCGTAGAATTCAGGTAATCTGAACCTGAATCCCTTTGGCTTTCCTCCAAAGATGTAGGGAAGGGAAGACGACAGCCCTAATTTGGTAATTTGGGGGACAAGATTTCTGTGAGTGCGTTGGGGATTTAAATAGCGAGAATGAATTACTCGTTGGCCGGTATTGCTACTATTTAATTAGGCTTTAGTGGTTGGAGGATTTAAACAGGAGAACAAAAATAATCTTTTAATCTTATATAAACAACAATAGATATTTACAGAATAATATACAAGAGATTTAGTTAACACCGTTACTAAATGGATGAAATTTAAATGGCAAGTAAGACTCGTCTCAGCCGTACTAGGTTCAATAATTACACTAATTACCGAGGGAAAGCGGGAGGCGGCTATGAAGTGAGTCGTACCCGCACGAGTCTCAATAATTACACTAATTACCCGAGGGGAAGCGGGAGGCAACTACGAGGTAAGTTTAGCCGTACGAGGCTCAATAATTATTGCGAAAATTACCCGAGAGGGACCGAGAGGATATCACGAGGTGAGTCACTTCGTGTGAGAACGTCACGCCTTTTCGACGATGAAGGAAGATATAAGTCTTACGATTTTCTGTAGAAGACCGCGAGTATGGGCACTCAGGGAAAGGTATTTCTTCGAGGAGGCGGGTTAAGCGCGATATTTCAACGTAGTCTTCGTCGTTCCGAATATGGATTCCTGCTGCGAGACCGAATAGAACCAGGATTTGTCGCTCGAGGATTGCGCACCGCCAATGGATGATTCCAAAGACTTCTTATGATACCTAGTTTGATTATCGGTATGATATGGGCTTTGTTCCAGATTGAGGGAGGATTGTGTAGTTTCCCCTTGAGCGATTGAATATTTGCGTGATAGTAGAGGTTGCCGAGTTGCAAAGGTGTTTGAGGTGTATAATGGATATGTCTGGGCCAGTGGTTTTGGAATTTTTGAGGGATTTGATGGCTTGTAATATAGTGTATACATATAGTAGATAGGGCTGGTGGTTCTTTTAATATGTTTTTATGTAGATTTGTATGTGTGTGTGAAGGAAGCTAATGCTGTAAGTGTTTCTTTCATGAGGAAGTTGCAGTATTGTTTATGTGTTGCACTTTGGTTGTTTTGAGTTGCTGCTGACTCGTATGTGGAAGCCTGTGTTGTGTGTGTGACTTTTGAATTATCTTTAGTGTTCTCCAGAGTTGAGGCGATTTTTTTGTGGTTTATTGTACTTATTGGTTCCAGTTTTCAGATTCCTGTTTTGATACTAGATTAGTGATGAGTTGTTGTTGTTAGATGTGTTGTGAATCTTATTTGTGTTTTATTTTAAAATGTTTCTTGGTTTTATAAATCACTATTTCTTGAGTGAAGTTGGGGTTGTAAAAAATTATGTGGCTTTTCGTTGTTGTTTGATAATTGATTATGGAGAAGGCATGTAGTTTATCTTCGATATATGTGCTGTAGTTTTACTGGTTTGCTTTCTTATAGTTTATGTACGTGGTTTTGAAGCGAGGTAATCAGGGGTAGGTGGTTTAGAAAGATATGATGGTAAGGTGGTGAGAGGAAACCTGCTATTTTGTCCCACGTCATTCTGGTGTTCAAATTAGGTGAGAAAAGCGTTATGTTTCGGGGAGCACCTTTGAGTAAGCTCTAGAGGTTGTCGGGTTAGTTGGGATGTGTTGTTTAGTGTGGTTTGGGTGTGTTGCTGTCGTTTAATCTAGGCGACTTTGTTGCCCGCTGTTTGGGAGCTAAGCCAGAATGGGTGGTGGGCATCGAAGTCATCACAGATGAAGAGGTTGGGAAGTTGTGTGAGTATTTTGACATTTGGTATTTAGTTTAGGGGTAATTTTATGTAGGTGGGGTTATGTACATATATGTTCATACAGTTGTATTCTAAACATTTGATGTTAATCTTGATGCAGTGTAGATTAGTCTGTGAATCATTGTTTAGGAGTGTTTCAGTGTGTGAAGTGGTGTTGGTGAATGGTATAGAGTTGTGAACTATAGTTATGAGTCTGTGTCTTCTAACCGTGATGTCTCGTATAAGCGTGATGTAGTGGTAGAAAGGCAGAAGGTTTTATTATGGTGTAAGGTTTGTTTTTTGATGACTGTTATGTGTATGTTGTGTTCATGCAGGAAGTTTTGTACCTCGGTATGTTTGGGGTAAGAGTTTATGTTAGGTTGTAAGATATTCAGGGTGTGTTTGTCTGGCTTATTGTTTGCGGTGGTTGGTCGTTGTGTGCATGTGCTGCATGCCAGTCAACAATAATAAAATAATGATGGTGATGATCACCATAATGATGCTGCTGATGATTATGATGATAGATACTACTACTACTACTACTACTAATAATAATAATAATAATCATAATGCCGTAAGCCTTTGATTTGACGTTTTATTTTCAGGAGTAATTTCGAGTATCATTTTTTTCCTCGTAAGCTTCTTTCCCAGCCCTCCAAATACGTTTGACTAACGCACACAAAATATTCTGCTACGTTCATAACGAGTTGACAGTGGTTCATCACTTTTGTCTTCATTTCGACTCGACAGTATAACTATTTGTTCAATGGGTTCCAATTTAAGAACCTTGAGGACTCATTTTCAAATCCTGGCTAGTTCAAGTTTCAAAGTCAAGTCCATTATTGCTCTCTTTAATTTAATCGAACACAAATATTGATTTATTATCACATTCAAACTAATATCAGCTCTAAGCCCGGTACTAGATAAGTATGCTACCACCGATCACTCTAGGCCAAGTGTTTGTCAACATTTTTGCCCTAGGCAAAATTTAATAAAAAAAATAATATGTCCCACCATTAACGATAAATGGTCATATTTTCAAAAATAATTAAATTGTTTTATCTTAAGTGTAAGTGCATTTCAAAGCCATTAATGTCGTGAATGCACTGTAGCCCATTTTATATTCAACTATTATTTCAATGAGTCACAGTTTTAATTATTTCCTAAATTATTCCTACGCACCAGTAAAATATCCATTAGCTCCACGCAAAATAAAAGTATTCCAATATTTCATCTCGAGAATCACAAGTTATATTCTAACCTCATTCTCTCCCGCATAGTGAATTTCTTGCTAATATTTTGAATTGTTAATTCATTATTGTTTTCTGAATTGCGCACACGAGTAATTGAACTACACATAATTATAAATCATGATCAATGCCAGAATCGACCCACATGGCATATACGAATATTTTTTCCAATTAATCTCATTCCATTAAAGTGGCGTAAACAAATTGGATTTATTGAATCAGTTTATTTAATAAATGGAATGGCGATCAAAACATAGCCAGTTTACTGGTAAATTTCGTTAGTTTATTTATAACTTGAATTACGCCTTACTTGACATCATCTGAGAGGCGAAGGAGGCGGTTGAGCTCCATCACAATGTTGGTAAATTGGAGATTAAGGGAACTAACTGCTTCTAGAACAATGGCCATCAGTGCTCGTTCGTGGACGAGACACTCGCCCCCGCCCTAAATGGATAATGAATTTTACATAAAGATCAGAATGACAATATCGCTGGTGAGCCTGAAGGCACCAAAGGTTGGTCCTTGTTTGGGAAGGGGGAAGGGGGGTAATTATTTTGTTTTTGGCAATAACCGGCGATTGTGGAATCCTTCGGAACCATGGGGGCGGGGGATACCCGTCAGAGGTAAGTGGATAAGAGTACCCAATTGAGAGGGCTCCGCAATGGATGAAGGTACGTATATATTGTGCTGTGAAGACCGGGAAGGGAATTATAGCGGTGTTGTGATTCGTTAGGAGCGTGACGATGTGCGTGATAGCTATCTACTCCACCATAACATCTGCCAATAGGATGCCAAATCATGATGAAGCTGACTTTTGAGTTTTGTGGGAACGCTAGTTGGGTTTAAACCCGACACCTTGACGTTAGAAATCCAACGCCGTATCCACTAGGCTAGCGAGAGGTGAAACCAAGATTGCAGTCGAGTTCCGTTTTATTAATTTAATTAATTATGGACATTAACTAAAATATGATGATATTCGAATCAATTTGAACTAGAATAAATTATCCCTTTTCTATTATTGCCTAATTCCTTTCATTTTGCGGATGTTTATATTTTAATGGGTTTGTTAACGTTCACTTTTGTGACTTAACCACAACTCTTTATCTTGATCTTCCCAATTGTTGGTCACGAGGATGGGTAATTTGTGTCGTCAATTCCTTTGTTAAAGCGAAGGTGAACAATGGTTTTCCATTGAGGAATGTTGAGTATCGTTTTATTCAATTTCAATAGCGTTTTACTCTTTCAATAGATCACACACATAATATATATATATATATATATATATATATATATATATATATATATATATATATATATATATATATATATATATATATACATATATATATATCACGAGAAAAAAATGTCCATTTCTGACTTGAAACCCGTCCACCTCATTTCCTACCTTAATTCATCTTTAATTGGAGATTTTAATTTGTTCGCGAAATTGGCTCATCGCAGTTATCCGCCATCATTTCCGTGGAGCTAAAGGAGTTTTACTCTACAATTCACTTCTTCCCTATGATTCTTGTCTTCTTCTTCCTCTTCCCACTTCTACCTCTCTACTTCCTCACCTCCATCTCATTGTCAGGTCTCATTATATGCATATTTTTGGTTCTTGTGCGAACTAGATACAACCCTCTCCCGACCTCAGAATCTACAAACGTTTATTGCAGTCATTATTCTTATGAGTGGTAATATTACACTATTCTTCCCTTTTTGTTAGCTCTCTAATACAGACTGAGCCCCCAAACGGGATCCAACTTTCGATAAGCTTCATATCTTAATTTGACAAAACATTAAGAAACAAAGCTATCGAGTGTTGGGGGTCCGTTTTTTTTAGTTGTGGGCGACTCTACATCTCCTTATGCCGATCGGTCGGTCCGCGTTTTGCTTTTTTTAAAGTTTGGGTAATAACATTCTAACTATTCAGCCGATTTAAACGAAATTTGAAACCCTTATGTTGTTTTACATTGTCTTTCAAATGATAGAATTCACAAAGTCCTCCCAAGGTTAGCCGAGGAATTATTGAAAGTTTTGAAGGTCGCAAGGTCATAGATCAGAATAAGTGAGAGCACGCGACTTTTAGTCATCAGATTTGTTTTTTGGTCAGGTTTATGTTACCCTCCTCAGATATTCCCTCTTTTAGTGATAATTTAGCTATAGTATTGTCTAGCTTTCATTTTCTTAGGTATTTTCAAATGATTTAAGGTCTTTTTTCCGACGGGAATCTTTTCAGGCGTATTAGAGGAAGACCAGGGAGAAAACCAAAATGTAAAAAAAAAAGGATGAAACATTTTAAGGTTCATTTAAATCCTTTCTAAAAATAAATTGGTACTAAATGCAAGTGCCTAAAAGTAAAGTGTAAATCCGCTTAAGTCCTTCCATGTTTTTGCTTCTATATAGATAAAAAGTAAAAACATTCAAGTACCAAGATGGCCCCGAACAAGGGTAAAATAGGGCACTAAACCAGTTAGAAAACGGCCTTGGTTAAGGGCGAATGAAGAAAGGTGGTATTTGATGCAAATTGTGGTGGTTTTAGTGGGAAACCTTTTTTTAAAATCTCATCGCAGCGGTAACCAACTATAGCATCACCGCGGTTACATCTAATCAATGACTGTTAAGCTATACCTACAAAGTTATCTACACATCAATAATATACATGTGCACCTAAATTTTAAAAAATTAAAAAAAAACAAACAATAAAGGAAAATATGCTATTAAAATCACTAAATAACAATAAAGAGTAAATAATTCCGTGACAGTCTCGTAGAGAACGCTCGCTGCCTAAAAAAATCTAGTACTAGGGATAGGTCGTGTAGTAGGAAACGGTAACCTGGGATGTATCGATTAAAAGTAAAACCAGTAATATATAACAGCGTGGGGATAGTATTAAGGTATTGACTGCGGTAGCAAAAATGGTCCCTTAATGCAACCCAGTCGAAACGAGATCTGCAAAAAGAGAGAAAGAAACACCAGTTCGTAAACTCGGGTGTTCCAGCGATGAAGAGGGAGAAGGGAGAAAATAAAGCCTGTACGAAAACAGAAAATGTGCAAAGAAAATAAATTATATAATAACAGACCAATCAATAAAAAAAATGAATCGATGAGAGTATAATTAATCTAGCAAACACTGGCAATCTTAAATTATAAGAACGGTCGAAGTGTTCCTTTTCAAAACATCTGCAAACACGATGGAGACACCTGCGAAATCCATGGCCTTGAAAAAATTACATTATAACACCATTTTCTTTCTAATATAGACGCCATGGGATCTAAAAAAAAACCGCACAAACACGTATAATTTGTGTGATAGTTATTTCTCGTAAGTAGGGTCCCGCACCTCGTTTCAAATGGAAGATATGGGTGCTTGCTGAACTTGTACCATCAGGAAGTTTCTGCTCCGAGTTCCCCCGTGATAGACGCTGCGTTGTATTTCCCGGGGCAATGTCATGATGTCTACGCGAGATTATATCTTCGTGCCAGAAAATGACTCATTTTAAGGAACAAATTTCGTATTTTTACTGCTTCCTGTCACAGACACTTTTCAGATTACGCCTAGGTTTGAGTTTATTGGCTACTGCAGACATATGAAGGCAATTTTTTTTTTTCCAAGTGACCGAGAAAATGGAGTTAAATTAGGAGTTATTTCAACCAAAGTCCAATTTTGTTGGACCCATCATATTTATGGTGGTAATTTTAAATCCTGAAGTTCTTTGTACGTGGTTATAAGGGGTGAACTTTTAAAATACATGCATTGCGCATTCAATGCATCTGAAAGGTTTTAAAAGAGTTAATTAAAATGGTTAAAGAGGTTTTCTATCTCCAACCAATTAATTCCTTTTTAAATTCAATCACTTTTTAGAACCATTCTTTTTTAATTCCTTTTTAAGTTTTCATTTCAGCTTTTCCCTCTGAACACTACAATTTTCCCTCTGTTAAGATCGTTAGAAGAGGGCACAGAATAGTTGCTGGAGTTGTTTTGAGAACCTCTTTTTAAAACTTCTTGTCAAGCATGACCTCATTGTTTTTTTGTTTTTTAATAAATAGAAAATAAACCTACTGATAACCCAAACCGACAGAGAAATCTTTGAAAATGTTAAAAAGAGTGGTGGGACTTTCGCTGTGAGTGAGAAAGACAGAAGAAAATGGTTTAAGAATGGCAGTCTATGGTACTTTAGTAATCTGGTCAGATGCCCCCCTCCCCAATTCCGAAGAAAAGGCGTTAAAGATTTAAAGACCTTTTGCTAAAAAAAGCCTAAGTTGTGATACATTTTTGAAAAGACAAGGGTTCGAACCCCTCCAACACCTGAAACTTAATCTTTTATCCTATACCTATACTCATACAAGCATATGTACATACATATAAATACACAAATATGTGTACACAAACAGTAAAAAAAACAAAACCCAAACAAATGGCAAGCCTTAACAAGACCAAAGTTTCACCATAATATGTCTAGTATTACGTAGATCTCCAGATTTAGTTGTCACCAACTGTTTACAATCAGATAAAAGATAATTGAAATAATCACTTTGGGCTGCTACCCCCACAGAGCAAAATAAGAGAAAAAGAACCTCGTTGGAATATAAAGAAAAGAAATTACTTGGGAGAATCGATGATGGCATAGCTTCCTATGAAAAACAGCGTCCACTGTAAGCTTGTATTACCATAACATCGTAACTAGGGGCGACCGGCCGTGTGTGGAATACGAAATACGAACAATAGAATAACGATGGAGTCGTAAATGCCGGAGATGCACTTGGAAGCAATAGATCGCCGCTATTAGGGAGCTATTTACGAGGCATCTAAGGAGAAACGAGGCTCATTTTATGTGGTAGCAAAATCTGACCATCAACAGGAGACAAAACGTGTATTCCTTTGAATGAAAATAAAGAAAATACCAACGGAGGCATTGCAAGAGTTTTCTAAAGGAGGTAAATAAAAAGGTGCAGTTAAAATGTGTGGAATGAGTGGGATAATTGGAGTGCCAAGGCCTCGGAAACACAACTCTCTTAATTATTCCCCATTCGCAACCGAAGCAGAGCCACTTGTAAAGCAAGTTTCATTAAGTGAATTTTTAATTAATATTTTATTACTGTTTTATTAGCAGCAGCAAGATTAATATACTCTAAAAAGGGCTGTTGGCTAAAAAAAAAGTATAACTTGGATGAAGATTACCCAGCCTCCGAACCAATTAAGAACTTTTAACACCATGGGGCTTATTATGACGATCAGCTAACACTATATCGAGGATATTATTCCTCCCCCACCAATAGAAGAAGATTAAAGGTAAGTAATGAGCTAAAATAGACAAAAGTAATTATATTGTCGCTGTTACACACGCTCCGATTTTGTTTGTTTTAAACAAAGAAAGGGAACTAACAAACAAATGGACCATTCGCCGAACAGCAATTTAATGAACAACCATAAATAATTCGAGACAAAAACAAAGATACCGAACTGAGCCAACAACCCTCAGATCCGGGAAACTAGCAAACTCAAATGCATCCGATATATTTGTTTATGTTTGCAGATTCGACCGAGTGTGGGCAATATTCAACAAACATTTACTCCCAAACAATAAACATCTTGTTCTCGATATCGCCAAGGAACAGTTGGGAGTTCGTATTATGGCGCCTTTATATTCTTTGTGCTGTTTTTACTGAGGTCTTATCGCTTATCCCGGCAAATGAGTCAGCAGTTAGTTATAGTTCCTGTAGCTGTATCATTATTCATTTTCTATGATTCCTCTCCTTTGGGTTTTCTTCACAAGTGATACATATTTAACCTCTTTCTTACTCCTCTCTTACTTACATCTCTGAAGCCGCATGCATGCCTTCGAGATCCTGCGCTCATTGATCGAGTTTGTTCCAGCTGGCTTTTGGTCTTAGCGCCCCAGTTCCTTATTACCCGTCGCATCGGTTTGGGGCAATACTACGTCAGTGATTATGTCTTTGATTACATAAGCAGAGAGAAATTTGCAGTTTCGAAAGGGTGTAGCGAGTATAAGCAAGGAAGCAGCTGGGAGCGAGACCATAGTGAGCAAAGAAAGAAAAAGAAGCTGCAAGCAGCGCGAGACCGTGATGTAGGTTTAGCTTCAAGCGCATGAGAGAGTATCTGGCATTCCTTCCCCTATTACCATTGTAAACTAAATTATTGATTTGATTGCATCGCAATGAGTACAATATACCTTTCCTCGTTTAATCATTTATCTATAGGCAGTACAAAATTTCATATGATTTCGCTTATTTGTTCATTGATACGTTCAATAAAAGAATCTACTCTCTACCACTTATTCCGATATTAAAACAGCAAGATATCCAGTCATTTAGATGGTATGAAAGAACGAGTTTATCGTCTTTCACGTGACTTATCCCTGTCCACTAATAAGGTTACAGCTGAACTAAACTCGCGTGATAAACGCGGTCAATGCACATGGTCTAAATTGCCTTGAGTCATGAATCTGGTCGATAGTTTTGGTCTAAACTACCTTGGCTAATAAACGCACCGGGTACATCAGGTCTAAGCTAGCCCCATAAACTTGTCCAGTACATATGGACTTAACTTACATCATGAACATAAACGTGCAAATTACATCGGGAGTAAACTCACTTGCCTACGGGATACGACCTACTTGTTTATTTGTTTTTAAGTATATAATCTCTTCTGAAATCCAGCAATGAGGGCACAGTCGCTGAACCTAGCTAAGTGGAAAAATTGATTGCCATTATAATTTAAATTATATTGGGTGTAGTTAGTTACTGGATGGGAGACCCCATTCGGATTAGCTTTTCAAATATTCTGCCATAGGTTTCCACTGAGATTTGCACTAGATAGTTTGAATCGGTCGTAAACCCCGTACAAAATAAACAACACCAGCCTAAATCTGTAAATCTATCCCACAATTAAAATAGGAACTGCAATCTTCTTGTACTATCATTTATATATTTAGTGATGTTAGTCGAATTATTTTACTACTTTCTTTTTTCCTATTCACTATTTGTATTAAATCTAAGTGGCAGTATTGTAATAGTATTTTACCATTTTCTTTTCCACTAGAGAGTTCCAAGTAAACACGAGTACCGGCTCTTCACTAGGAACTCAGCCCAGCAATTGTAGCCATCAAACTTCGTACTCTACTACTCCTTTTTTCTTATTTATTCTGCTTTCACTCTTTATATTACTCCAGCTATGTACCTTATACATATTTTATATTATCCGCACCTTCCTCTTCATGAACCTTCCTTCACTAATTTTTGTGTGTTGTCTTTGTTTTTAGCATCTTAGTTTTAAATACTCCCAATAATAATAATAATACGTTGTTCTCTTTCTCTTTTGTTTCTTACTTAATTCACTCACTGACAAAGGCATGTAGGGGTTTTTTCCGCCATCGAGCCTGCACAATGGAGCTATTCGTACGTTAAAGTCGCCCCGCAAGTTACACAAATATTCAATTAATTCAGTAGACCAGAAAATGCAATCTTTTCCCCGGATTAAGTATGGGAACGCATAAACGCGAGTCATAAAGTACAATACAACTTATCTGTATGCATGAGAGAGGGAACAATGCATCAACAGAAAGAGGAGAAACAGACACACACGCACAAAAGCACAGCGATTGAGAGAGAGAGAGAGAGATTATGCGTATGTCTGTATGTGTGTGACTGACTCGGCCCAAGCATATAAGATAATTGAAACTCGCGATTATGTCCAGCCTTTTTTTTCCACATCTACTCCATTCCTTCCTCATTTCTTATCTTCTCCATCCATTTCTTCAATTTTTTTTTATATATTAAGCGAAAACTAACAAGAACATCTTCGCCAGACAGTTTACAACAGAATTGGGCAAACTGCGGCCCGCCTGTTTCATTTCAGAATTCGACAAAATATTGAAAATTAATTATTGAACATTTTTCCAAAATCTCACTTTATACCCGAATTCTGTCAAATTTTGGAACTTCTTTGAAATTTTAATGTTTTGCCTTCCCCAACAAACTCACTTCATAATAGGACTAATTTCCTAATTTTATATTTTCGCTCATTATTTAAGTTTGGCCATATTGTATATGACGTCAATAATTAATTGTAAATTGTGGTTCGGATTTCACGTTAAGATGTAAGTTCCTACTCCGATATAAATCTGGAAAGTTTAAAAGGGGTGTCAAAACAATTAATGTGTAACTATATCTATGACTGTAGTATATGCAAAAAAGTAGTTGCAATTGAATTATTAGGTTGAGGAATAAGTTCTTGCGTTTTTTTAATGTTGTGTTGATTTAAGTTTTGTTGACGTGATTTGTGCACATATTAAGGAACAATAATAAATAATGAGAGAAAAATTTGCATAGGTTAGGCTACGTCTCTTAACGTAGCTTAGGCTACGTCTTGAAGTTGAGTAATAAGCCATTGCGGTTTATTTAAAAGTTGTGCTTATTTAATTTTTGTTCTGTACCCTCAAAATGTAATGTCCAAGTTGAAAGAAAGGCACATTTTCGACACTTGTTGTTATTCATTTTCAATCGAGACGGGAACAATGCAAACGCAGCCAAAGCTCGTCACGATATTTGTCCTGTGTACGGAGAAAATGCTTTATCAGAAAGGACAGCTCAATGGTGGTTTTCATGTTTCAAAAACGGTCATTTCAATCTTAATGACGAAGAACGTTCTTGTCGCCCCATTAAGTTGGATGAAGATCGATTGAACGACCTTCTTCATGAAAATCCTCGTCAATCGACAAGAGAATTGGCTGCATAATTGGCGTGTGGTCAGAAAACTGTAGTGAATCACCTTCATTCGATGGGAAAAGTTCAAAAACTCGGTGCATGGGTTGGGCACGCTTTGAGCGAAAGCAACAAACTTAAACGCTCCACGATTGCCGCAGGTTTCCTTGCTCGTCACAAGGCTATTCGTAGATATAAGGACAGATTTATTCACTGCATCATCGCTGACGACGAAAAGTGGTGTGTTTATGTCAACATGAACCATCGAAAACAATGGCTTAGACCCAATAAAAAAAACACTTGTGCGATTAAAGCAAGGACTTCATCCACGAAAGACGATGCTGTGTGTGTGGTGGGATTGCGAAGGCATCATTCTTTATGAGCTCCTTGCGAACAACGAGATTGTCAATGCAGAACTCTACGTTCAGCAAATGTATCGAGTCGCCGAAGCTATTCGTGAAAAGCGACCTCATCGACGTTATGGAGTCCTTCCGCAACACGACAATGCTCTTCCTCACAATGCTCATCCTCCATATTCGCCAGACTTTGCTCGATCGAATTTCCATCTGTTCCGATCGTTCTCCAACAATTTGCGTGGCGTTTCGTTCAATACTGATGTGGAATTAAGAACTTGGTTAGACGAATTCTTCGAGTCAAAATCCAGAGATTTTTATTGCAGAGGCATCGAAAAACTAGTTGAAGGTTAGGACGAAGTCGTAAATAACAACGAAGAATAAATTATTGATTAAATTGAATATTGTTATCAATTAAAAATGAAGTTTTCCAAAATTGCTAATAGTAATGAATAAATTTGATAAAACGGCAAGAACTTATTCCTGAACCCAATACATATATGTATGTATTCGAAATTTGCATCTAACTGTTTAAGTGCGGCCAGTAAAGATTTACATAACTTTAATGTGGCTTGCTGCTTAAAATTAGCGCCCATCTCTCGTTTACAAAGAAAGTGGAGAAGAAAGAGCAAGTGAAAATGGGTGCAAAATATATAGCCGTAGATCTTCTTCAGGCATTGGAGTCAGGGAAGGCAAGTGATCCTCCAGGTGTCAGCTGCAGCATACAGGACCAAGCTACACCTGAAACTCATCTACAAGCTTTATTCTTTCGAGTATTATAGCTTCATTGGATTACACGGTTTGACTTTTTCTCTCCTTAACAGGACGGCCGAATGGGGGCAGGCTCAGGAGAGTTGCGTGACTTCCGTCACTGCCTTCGAATCCAGCTCCGGTTCCGACTTCAGCCGCTTGGGGTCCCACGCTTCTCCCCCTTTGACTCATTGGATTATTTAAGCGTCAAGTGAGTGGAAATGAAAATTGGTAGACTTGGAGGGTGCACAGCTCTCCCGCCCGTGCTCCCAACTCTTCCTGATGAGGGGAGGTCACCTTGTTGGGGATTGCTGGTGAAGAGGAAGGCGAAGGAGTAGAAAGGCTAGAAAATAGAGGTAAATGAAAGAGCGTGAATCATCTAATGAGAAGAACAAGCTCAACAGACTTAAGTCGCCGGCTCTCAATTATTCGGACTTGTGCCCTTCAAAACTTTCAACAAGTGGGGCGATCCGACCCATAGTTCGTTTTCTTTAATAATTCCCAGACTCACCTTGAGAGGACCTTGACAAGTAAAATGGATACCATCCGACCGACATAGTAACCTAGTGAGTCGCGTCCACGCGACCAAAGAGACTTTGTCTGCAAAAGACGATGAACTCTATAAAGGGTCGGACTTCGTCCCCTTAAATATATCATCACTGTGTGCACGTAAGTGTCTCTCACTCTCTCTCTCTCTCTCTCTCTAAGTAAGTTTCGAGAGGTTAATCGGTCCCCAGAGCGCCCCATGGAACTGCCATCACATTGCCAAGCCATTATAGCTGGCGATTCACCTTTGTTTGAGGGTTGGTTGATTACAGTGTAATTGGATGGCACTGAAATGAGCCGGGTGAGGGGCAGCCATAGAGCGTTAATAACTCGTTCCATCTTGATCCGAGAGGCAGAAGGAAACAAAGGACATATACACATTGATATACACACACGCACAAAAGTGCGTTCACATATGAATACCTAACTGTATGACAACACTTACACACAAAGGTAATTTTAGACTGGGAGTATATTAATGTATATAAACAGTCGTCAGAGCAGAGTATGATTCCTAGATTATGAGAATTAGGGGTTGACTAAACACAAGCCCCCCTTCCCCAAGTTAGCCTGGTTGACGTAATATTTAACCCATGGTCATGACCATCCTAGCGGTTGTTATTTATTTATTGAGTTGGTATTCACAACCATACAGGGAAACATCGTTCCAAAAAGGTTTTCAAATTTATATCAAAGAATAAATGGCATCATGTCAATAATTTGTGTCCAAGCAGCTGATGTCCATTCCCTCGGTCCATTTGGATACTTTTACTTTATAACCGTGTCGAATTTCTGTCACGATATTGAAAACTTGATTAGTTCTTTTCTGTTTCCTTCTTTCCAAAGAATCAAGTTAAATTCCGTCCGGGTGCTTATGTGGGCACAAACTATCAAATTAACACGAATTGCCCAAAGCACATGTAAACTCAACAAGCATTATAAATAACGAAAATGCGCACATAAAAACGCATGCTTACATACAATAATGGGAAGACGCATTATACAAAAGACAACTTGAGATTGATTTAATTCACATAAACTGCAACTCACAAAAGACACATATGATGAATAAAAAACACAAAATCAGACCCCACCCCCACAGAAAATATCTATAAATCTATAAGTAATCACCAAGATGGATAAAAAGAGGAATAACAACACAGACAATTCATTTCATTTGTTTTTTTCTTTTCCTTTGCACCGAGAACAACACGAAGGCCACCGATGAGTAGAGTTTCGGCGTTGCATCAGAGTAATTTTCTTCGTATTTATCATAAACACGGGCGAAAAAAAGAATTAATTATATATATTCACTCAGCTGAAAGTGAATAAAAGGGAAAAGGAAACACACAAAAAAATCGAATGAGAAGAAGGAAATAACGAAAAAGAATTAAGTGAAACAAAAACTATACGGAAATCAATCTACAAGGGGTGTCGAAAAACAAACATTTCAAGCAACCGATTCCTAATTCGTACACCCTAACCAGAGACACTAGAATTTACCAAATCCAAAATCTTCACAAGAGCATTAGGTTAAATATAATCCCTAATGAAAGGTATCTTTCATTAGCCTCTCCATTTAATCGCTTTGGTCAAATCGAATAGAAAATTGCATTCTTCTCCGGGGGAAGGTCCTACCTGACTAATCAAATTAATCAACAACGGGAATTCAGCTCACCCATTGCAAGGTTAGGTCGGGAAAATTTACTGAATGAAGGAAATCAAGTAATTGTTGAGATGGAAATCACAACGGTTAAGATGTCATCGTTTTAAGTTACGCTCGTCGTCAGTTTTCGACGGAACAATCAGCTCATTTTGAAAGATCGTAAGGGTGATAAAAATTACTCCGTTTCACTTCTAATCAGAAGAATATAGCAGGCGAAGAGTTAACCTTTAGCCTCACACTCACCTGAAACTTAACAAGGGCGGAGGAATGGCATGAACGGACTGGAAAGTGGTTTAATGAGAGAATACTCAGTGAGAGAGAAGCAGAGCTACGCACAGAAAAAAAGAGGGAATAGAAAATTATTGTGAAATAGGGTGGATGATGAGAAAAGCTGCAGTGTAAAAATTAGAAGTTGACAGAAGCTATAGTGAAACTGGTGGAGAATGACAGAAGTGGAAGTGTAAATGTAAAAGAGAGTTAATTTGTTCAGAAGGGGGTGATTTTTGTATATTCGCATGAACAAGTTCGTAAAAAAGCAAAATACTTGAATACCCTTAGAGAGAGGAAGGATTTCATGAGATGATTGGAGTGGGCGTGGGAGAAATAAGGTGAATGGGATGTAAGTGTTTGGATGGACTTGTGTGAGGTGTGCGGAATTAAGTGGGCTAATTTTAAGAGTCTGCTGGGCGCGCGCGTGAGTGTTTGTATGAGGGGAAGGAAATGAATGGAAGAATGTGATATAGTTATGGCGGGAGATGTGCAGTAAACGTGGGACCTGTGTATGTGTTAGATGTTTATGATATTAAAATTCGTTGTAGCACTGAACATGCCAGGAATAGGTCCGTATAAAAGAACACAGATTTACAAGTACGAACGCAGACTAAATAGTTTGGGGTTGGTTCCTTCGAGACGATGTCGGGTGTATGGTGGGTTTCTTACTCCGCAGCTGACATATGGAGGGTTGCGTGCCTCCTAAGCCCCAACACCCAACGGATGATTATCTTTAATTGCAGGGTGTGGACATTTATGGAGGGCTACGTGGCCTCACGGTGTCGAGTGCCTCAAGTAGTCTCCTCTTTAGACTGTTTAAGCTATATTCCACACATTTCTACCTCTCCATTAAGCACTCTATTCCACACATTTTTACCTCCAGCTACACCACCTTCTTCTATACACACTTTTACCTCCATTTTCACCACTTTCTTCCACACATTTTTACTTCAATCTTCAACACTTTCCTCCACACATGTTGACCTCCAGCTTTACTACTTATTTCCTGACATTTTTACCTCTATCTTCACCACTTTCTTCCACACATTTTGACCCCCAGCTTTACTACTTCTTTCCACACATTTTTACCTCCATCTTCACCACTTTTTTTCATACTATTTTTACTTCGATCTTCATCACTTTTCTCCACACATATTGACTTCCAGCTTTTCTACTTATTTCCACATATTTTTACCTCCATCTTCACCACTTTCTTCCACACATTTTTACTTCCATCTTCATTACTTTCCTCCACACATTTTGACCTCCAGCTTTACTATTTATTTCCACAAATTTTTACCTCCATCTTAACCACTTTCTTCCTCACATTTTTACTTCCATCTTCACCACTTTCCTCCACACATTTTGATCTCCAGTTTCAACATTTTTTTAATGTTTTATGGGATGGCAAGGAGAGATCTTTCAAGAAAATGGGGGCTGTAATAACGCGTACAGTAATTATAGAATTGGGAGTTCTATTGTAGTGGCTGTTCTGAGTGTGTTTGGACAATTGGTTCGTTTGGTTGCAAGATCGCAGTTTGGCCCTTTACAAAACGGGGCCAAATCGTATGTCATTAATCAGAACAGAATTTATAAATCTCTTTTTATAAAGTGCATAAACTCATTAACAAAAATAGCAGACTACTAGTAGAACTCGAGACCAAAAGGGCTAGTTATTCTCCTGAACCTACCCAACCTCTCCCATGAATGTCCGTCCCCCTGCGGGGTAGGGTAAAGACCTCAGATTTTGTTTACATCTTAACTAACTTCTCTGTGCCCCAGTGCAAAAAAAAAGTCAACCCCTTCAAACGAACATAAACTGTAAATTGCAACTTAACTAAAAGAGGATTTTATGAATTCTGTTCTGATTAATGACCTACGATTTGGCCCCGTTTTGTAAAGGGCCAAACTGCGATCTTGCAGCCAAACGAACCAATTGTCCAAACACACTCAGAACAGCCACTACAATAGAACTCCCAATTCTATAATTACTGTACTTTTCACGAAAAAGCTTTTTATAAGTGGACCAATAAAGCACAAAAGGCAGCTTCCATTCACTGGATTTCAAAAGGTCCTTAAAGAGCGTTTCAATACAAGGCTTCCTGTCTAAGGCTCTCTCAGGAAGGGAATTTGAGAGCGACGAGAGGAATATTTTCTTTAGAACCTTTCCCATTCTGTCCCAGAACCTAAATTTGACTATATTATTTCTGATATCGATCTCACTTCTCCACGCTTCCAATAGTAAGGGCGAATTTAATTGCCTTCTTCGCAAGAGGTAATTTGAGGTGTGGTTTTTACTCTCCATTCCCACTGTTGCCTATCTCAGTGAAAACCATCAGATTCGTATGGGTTACAACCCCTAGGTCACTGCAATGTACATATAAAAGTTACCGCAAATTGGACCCAATTTGCGATAACCGGAAATTGGACCCAATTTGGGTTACTAACAATATCTTAGTTGGCGTAACTTCTCTCATGGTTGTTTTTGTACAGTTTTACAACTCGCACTGTCTAATACCTCTCTCAGTGGGAAGTTACAACTCAATGGGGATCGGAAATGAGCACAGCTTCGGACGCTGAACTTCACCAATTTGTGGCATTGTTCGAGCGTGATTTTATTTCATTCTTCTTCCAATTTTTGTCATAGATCTTCAACATTCCTGTTTTCCGAACCATAACCTTTTCACTGAGTATCTTCAATAGATTTTCTATCGGATTTAAATCAGGTCTCTGCGCAGGCCAGTTCACCCCGCCGATATTTTCAGCATTTAAGAACTACTTGACTTCACTGTTTCTTTTCGTATGTCACGGAGCATTGTCCTGCATGGAAACAGGCTCACGTACTCCTGATATTAATATTCCAATAGCAGATTCTTATATTATACCGCAGCGTTCAATTTGCCGTGTAAACTGAGGAGCGGACAGAATCCGGCAGCAGAAATCATGCTTCACATTATTTCAAGGTCTCAAGGTTTATTAAGAGATGAATTACAAAATAGAGATTTTACATACATGTAAAAAATAAATAGCGAACAGTGTGGAAAAGGTTCTAGGAGACATGGAAATCATTTAGCTATTACTATACAATTCACATATTATATTTACATTTTTACTCGTTGGAGTTAATATTTTAAGGTTTATACATAAATATTTTACATACATATATTCTACATGTTTATGATATATCGTTATTTTTTTAACTACACATTATTTTAATTACTTTGTTATTCGTCTTTTTTTATATTTAAACACTACATTTTAACAATTAATTAGTTATTTTGAAATCATTTATTACCTTGTTAATTTGCTGTAATCATTTTTATACACCTTGTTAGTCCAGCTCTCTCTATTAATTGTAATTTTAAGTCACATAGTTTTTTCCTTTTTAATCACTTACTATTTGTTAATTTACTCAAATATTTTACTACATTTAGCTAATTTATTAGGTTGATTCTAGTATCTAATCGTTAATTATTTCAGATTCAATTAGGTTATTTGTTTTGTTTCTATTATTATACACACTTCATTTTTCACTTTCATCGTTTATATTATCATTTCGTAACATTATTTATTCAATTCACTATTGGGTTCGTTAATAACTATTTATCCACTGAACTTTTTAGTCACTTAACACTTTATTTCGTTTTTTTTGTCACTTTTACGCATTAATTACTTTATTTCAGATGTCTTCTGACTACTTTTAATAGTTTTGAAGGTTGTCATGTTCACGGTGTGTACACACGATGCTGGTATGTACACCGTGCCCTTTAACACCAGCGCTGCCACTTCATCCGGTGAAAAAAGTCCCTCTTAAGACCACTTGAACTTCCCCTTGACGATGCCTTGCAGGAGTTGTTCCAGGTCCTCTTTTGAGGGCTGGCATAGAGGTGAACCAAACACCTTGAGGCCCACGTCCTGACCGTCGAAGAAGTACCCTCTTTCGAGTACCTCCTTCTTGTCGGTGAGGGGGACCTCCGCGTATCCGTGTTCCTCTTCTTTATCTGTTACTTGTTCGTTGTTGCTTTCTTCCTCTGTTTTCTTTTTCTTTTCTTCTTCGCGCCTTTCTTCGTTTCTTCTTCTCCTTCCGAGGTTTCTTCTTTTTCTGTCTGATTCTTTTTGGGCTCCTCAGTTGGGCTCTGCTTTTATTCGTCTTTTAATGGTTGTTCCCGTTGTGGTTCATCGATGAACTGGATGTTTAATAGTTCGGCCGAGGCCGGATTGTAAGGGGAACCGTACCTTCTTCTTAACCCCGTTCATTTCCAGAAGACGGTTAAGTTCCTCAGAGAAAGTGCTGGGGTTAACCAGGTTTGCCAGATGAGCGAAGATGACCATTGCCATAATCTCTCTTCCCTCTTTTGGCACCACCAGCTTCGGGGTATTTGTTCTCTCGATGTTCTTCGGGGCCGCTGCTTTTGCGTAGTTTCTTCTGGTTTTTGCCTCCTTTTCTTTATTGATGTTTTCCCTTTTGTTACGGATGGCTTTCTTGCGGGTGGGGCACCACATGGTCAAGGTCCCATGGTCACCTCCACAGTTAACGCACTTCTGCCTTTCTTCTTAGCAATCTTTCCATCCGTGCCCAATTTTGGCGCAATTGGAACATGCCACGTCAGTCGCCGTGAAGTCCTTTGTGTGATGTTTCTAGACTGCATAACACTCGTAGCAGCAGTCGACAGGTATGAATTCTTCCGTCTCTATTTGCCCAGGTGATTACCCTTAGGTAAAACCAAAGCAGTCCTTTATTTTTTGCTCTTTTCGCCACTTCTATACTAGCGAAAATGATTTTTACGATGCTTTGGCCCTTTTCCCAATTTTTTACCTTTGTGATGTTGGCCCATTTTTGCTTCGCAGTAAACTTTGCCTTAATCTCTTCACATGAGTTGTCAGTGAAGACTTTGTCCAAACACCGTAGAATGACTGGCCGTTGGACTAGTATTCACTGGGGAACACTAGCCTCGAGCCCAATTTTTTGTAGGTGGACCTTCGCTTCGTTGGAGATCAGCCGCTCCACATCCTCCATGGTGTGGCAGATGGTCGCATAACCGATAGGGGTATTTATTAACCTAATTAGGAGGACATCGATGTTGCGGTAAATCGTTCTGATCACGGCCGTTCTCGAAGGTTTTGTCCCCTCTCCCCGGATAGGAGGGAGCGGAACTCTCTTGCAGTCTCGGGGGGCCGATCTCATGGTGCTCCTCCGAGCAGTGGGCTCCTCTTCCTGTGGGAACCCCCCTTCTGCTCGTGCGCAAAGAACTTCCGGTTGCACGAGCCAGAAAAAAGATTGTCTGGTAAGTGCGTCTTCAGATGTTCTTAATTGAATCCGCCTTTGCCACGATCAAACATAATGAAAGCTCAGCTGACTAACTCATTTTCATTCGCCTCACATTATAACGCTGCTACCTCCAAATTCAACCATCGCTTTCGTCTATGTGGGTTTTATTCTTTCACATATATAACGCTTTAGACTCTCTTTTCTTTCCTATCGTGACAAATTAAATTTGCTTTCGTCGTTGAAAATAATAGTGCATAGGTTGGCCTTTGCTACTGAGCAAGTCCTCCAAAGTGCTAAAAAGTTAGACAGACTTTTTCAGCGACGTTTTCTTCGGCGAAGTTTGCCCTAGTACGCAGTCGCCATATAGGCTCCTTAAAAAACAGCCGCTGAAAAAGCCTGTCTAACTGTTTAGCCCTTTTGAGGACATGCTCAGTAGTGAAGGCCAGCCTAGACAATATTATTTTTTATTGACTGGTTTCTTAGCAGTGGAGTGTGCTTTGAGTCCCACCTCTCTCAAGCGTCGTGGTATAGTCGCATGGAACTAATTTAAGTGCATGTTCTCGGCAATTTAACGTGAACTACTGGCTGCTGTTTCTAATCAGTTCTTCATCGACATCCGTTGCATCGCGCAATCTTCCCTGTGACTGTTTTTTTTAGCAGGACCTGTTTTATTCGTCGACTCGCGAGACCCAGTATCTTCATGGAACTTCAATATGCGTGAAACAACATTTTATGATCGATTATAATCCCTCGAAATGTCAGACAGTCATTTCTTCTCTCTTCCACTGAACGAAAAGAACAACTTGCTTTCTGAAGGATTTGTCGATTTTAACTCGTCTTGCCATCTTAATAAGTAACACCAGTAAGCTTACCTTCTATAGAGTGTAAGCTAATTGAAAAGAAAGGTAAAAAAGGCGATTTCATAACATCTAGATAGTGGTGATTAATCAATCATTCTAAGCATGGGTTTGGAACATTTAGATTATTTTTTAACAAACATCCTGGAACTCTTGGTTTATATAACTAAATAATAGATAAGGAAGAGAATGTCAATGGAATTTATTTAGATGTATCAAAGGCATGTTTATAAATGCATGGGATACTTCAGAGAATTTTGTATTGGATTGTTGAGTGGCTGAAGGACAGGAATCATATACTACCTAATGCTTTAGAGTCACAGTAGAGAGATGTTATCAAGGTAGTACCACAACCATATTTTTGTAATTTGTATAAAATTTCATTGGTAGGCAGTTGTGTATTTTTATTGATGACCATTAATTAGAAGTTGGAAAAAGGTTAAGGAAACTTTAAAGTGAATACTGATTTAGATAAATTAGTATCTTGGTCACATAGGTGGCAGACGGATTTTTCCGTTTAATAATGCAAATTTCTTAACAAGGAGAGGACTACTAATGAATGTGACTAGGAAATGGATTGGCATTGGTTGAACTCATTACAGGACGAGGAGGACATTGGAGTAATAATAAATAAGTCATTAAGGTTTCCTAAGCAGTGTTTTGAGGTAAAAAATAGATCAAATTGTGTTTTGCTTCATTAAGACGGATGTTAGTTACCATAGTAACAAGATTATCTTTAATCTATAACTCGTATGTAAGCTCACATTTAGAATAGGGGCTATAGGCAAGGTGCCCACATTTCAGACATTATACCAAACTGATGGAGTTTATCACTGGGGCATTTTGAATTTATTTTCATTTCGAAGGTGTATGACAAAGGTTTTAAGCAGAATTTTAGTTTTCCTGGGAGAAATAAATTAGATATGGGCAAATTCTTTGAATTGGAGGATTTGCCATAGGATTAGGAGCCACAACTTGAAAAACAAGCAAACAAAGGTGTAGGTTGAATTTAAGACATTTTTACCACTAGATAGGCTGTTCTCAAAGGAATTACATCGGGTCATTGGTAGCAAAAATTTAAATTTTTTCAATGGCAAGCTATTATAGAATTAATAACAAATCTAACAGTGATAAAGTAGGGCCTATTAGATATGAAGGGGTTTTTAAAGAATCTGATGAGGAAATAGTAGAGGTTCTTAATGATCATTTTTCCTTAGTATTTACACAAGAGAATCGAGATAGATTAAATGATGATAATTCTAGTTCAAGGGAAGTAGTGTTGAATACTATTAATGTGAACATAAAAATAATTAAAGGGCTTATATTGGAGTTAAATACTAGTAAGTCATCTGGCCCAGACAACATTTATTCTAGGTTACTCAAAGAAGGTGTAGATGGTATTGCAGTAGCTCTTGAGAAAATATTTTACTAGATCACTAGAGTTTGGAGAAATACCTAATTATTGGAACTTAGCGAATGTAGTGCCAATTTTTAAAAAAGGGAAGTAAAGAGGAGCCGATTAACTTTAGGCCTGTAAGCTTAACTTCTATCGTTTGTAAAATTCTTGAGAAGATAGTTAAGAAAGGGATTTCTGACCATCTAGAGTGTGGTAGGTTAATAAATGATGTTCAACATGGGTTTAAAAGAGGTAGATCGTGTTTAACAAATTTACTGGATTTTATGGATTATGTTAGTTAACAATTAGATAAGGGAGATAATGCTGATGTAATTTACTTAGATTTTAACAAAGCTTTTGATAAGGTTCCACATAGGAGACTAGTTCACAAATTAAAAATGCATGGGATATGTGGTAAAGTTTTAAATTGGATAACTGAATGACTGAAAGACAGGAAACACAGAATTGTGCTGAATGGGGTGAGGTCACAGTGGAGGGATGTTAGCAGTAGCGTATCTCAGGGATCTGTTATAGGCCCTTTATTATTCATAGTTATATAAATGATCTTGGGGAGGCTGTAAATAGCAAAGTGTTATTTTTCCTGATGACATTAAATTGGCAGCTGTTGTCAAAGAAGTAGAGGGTAGCTTTAAAGTTCAGAGTGACTGAAATAAGTTATTATCTTGGGCTCAGAAGTGGCAGATGACTTTTAACCTTATAAAATGCAAAGGTCTTAACATGGGAAGGGATAATAGGGAATTTAGCTATGAAATGGATGGGCATTGGCTGGATTCAGTTGAGGATGAGAAGGACTTAGGCGTAGTAGTAGATAGGTCACTGAAATTTTCAAATAAGTGTATTGAGGCGAAAAATAGAGCAAATAGGGTGCTAGGATACATTAAGAGGAATGTTAGCTACAAGAGTAAAGAGGTTATCCTTAAACTCTATAACTCGTATGTTAGGCCACATTTAGAGTATTATATACAAGCATGGTCACCACATTTTAGACATAACATCAACCTGATAGTCATTACAAGGAAGGCAACAAGAGTGGTATCTTCCTTGAAGCCCTTTGAGTGGGAAGGTGGGCTGAACGTGCTGGGTGTATTCTCATTGGAGAGATGTGTGAGGGGAGATATAATTGAGCTTTTTGGGGTATGTTCTGGGATGGATAAGTTGGATTTTGGCAGGTTGTTGAGTTGGAAGGTAGTAATAGGACTAGGGGTCACCACTTCAAAATTAAAAAAACACAGGTGCAGCTTGGATGTTAGAAAATATTTTTTCACCAATAAGTGGTAGATCATTGGAATAGTTTGCCATCTGAGACAGTAGACATTCCAAACTTTGAATGTTATCAAACGCAGATTAGATGATTATATTGGGAGGGAAGGTTATCTTTGGGGGGTATTCTGGACTTATTCCTGTGGATGCAGTATTTATTATTGTATATTATGATTGATTTGGATTTTAACGAGTCTTCATGATGATGCTTTTTGTTTTTGACACATTCCGGTGTATGGTTCTAATTGTATATTGTAGATGCATGATCTGACATAATCCTATGGATGCATTTTGTGAGTGGGTTTTGACAGATGCGGTTGACCTTTGATAGGCCCTTGTGGCTTTTGTCATCCGTGAAATTATGTTATGTTATGTTAAGAGACGAGTATATGGGGAAGGAAGATTATTATAGCTTTTGAAATTGGTTTTGGGTTATGAATTGTATATATGCTAATCTTTATATTATTATATATTATACATAGTTACATGATTAAATTTTCCATTAGCCTTGAATGGCGATGACTTTGAAGCGGCATTTTGGACGCAATTTTGTGGATGTAAGTTTATAGAGATTTTGTGGGCTAAGTACATTTGCTGTTTGACTCCGATGATTTTTGAATGACCCCGGTGGTTCTGTCTCCCGTAAAATTATTTTATGATGCAATATTGAATACTTTTAGGTTTAATTTAGTTTACGGGGCCACAAAATTACAAAGAACAAATTCGAACAACAAAGCAAAGGAGATAAAAGAATACAAACCGTAGGATTATGCCAAAGACTCCACAATAAACTAGGACACGGAATTTTAGCCATGGACATTGTTCGTCTGTATCGATCAACTTTGGATGACATTCACCAAGTTATTAGAAATACTTTCGTAAACTATTCACTGGATCCACTAGTCATAAATATTCGTCCACGCAGATGCTACAGTTAATATTCGCACCACGATTGCTCACTACACCAATGAGGAATAAAGTCCAAAGAAGAGGAGTGTGGCTTCTTATAGAGAGGAAACACAGAGCGTGCGAAGGAACAATCTCATCGCCATACACGACCATTACACAAACCAAGAGGAAACACTAATCACAATCGACACAAGATTAAAGTGTTGAATCACACATCGTTAAGCGCTGCGTAATTCCAAATGCCTCAAATTGGTCAATCCGTCGCCAGAAAAACGATAAAGTCATGCACTACTTTCTCCATTTTCCACAGCTGACCGACGGTCCAGAAAAAAACATTCAATTTTGATATTTTCTTGGCTTTGGACGACAGCATACAGTCAAGGATGGTCGGCCAACACTGGGAGGTGAGCCTGGTACCACCATGGTTGACGATCGATCAAGTATGGTAGAGTTTACCGGCGCATGGGAGCAAAACGGAGAGGAAACCTTCGTTGTGGTTATTACGCCTAAACTCAGAGAAAAGTATAGATATTAGACAGTAGTCAATTTTCCATCTCTCCCCTATCATTTTCCATTTTTGCCAGAAATGGCTTTATTTGCTGTGGCTTTACGAACGACTAATTTGCGGCCTTTAACTTCTAATGTATCAATATCAGCTAAAAAGGTTTAAATCTATCCTCTATGGAAATCTCCTTCTATACAGAATCTGCTTTCTGGTGAGCATCAAGATTTAGTAAGGAGCTATTGCCTCGGATCCTTCCGAACTTCAGCGAAATTTGGCCTATTACATAGAACTCATTGAAAGCCATTCTTATTACCACTATTCCTCGAGCTCGAAGTTTTCCTTCCTTCAAATCTCCTTTATAAAGTCCTTTTTCATATCACTACATGGAATTTTTTTTTAAATGAAAAGAAAGGTCAAAAAGTCTTAAAGGCTACAGATTTTGTAGCAGAAAACCTCGTCAGGGGTTATTATAACGCTGTAAAAACAAGGTTTTGTACTAAAAATATGACATTGAATTACACTCCGAGGTCCCCGCAAGTATCAGGTTGGAACGAAAGTAATGTCCGATTTTAGGATATATATTAAAAATTAAAAAAAAATAGTAATATGGAAATATAGTAATACCTTGCTTCTAACAACTTTATTACATCTGCCAACAAGCTTATAAATGCTAAGCTTGTAATATTCTGTAGGTTTTGATGCAAAATATGAATCCAATTCGTTTTCATCCTATTCTCTTGATGTGAACCTAAGACCATCCAAATGTTTATGTAATCACCTAAACAAGTAATAATTAGAAGGAATAAAGTCAGGAGAATGTGGAGGATGAAGCAATATTTCCCAACCGAGCTCCTTCATGAAATCTTTGGTCATTCAAGGTATGTGAGGACGGGTATTATCATGATGGAAGATGACACCCTCTTGGTTGACCAAGTAGTGTCGCTTTTGTCCCAAAGTGGCTTTCAAACGACAAAGTTGAATGTACTAGAGATTAGCATTAGTTGTTTGATTATTTTCTAACAGTTCGTAATAGACAATTCCTTCAATATTCCATCATACACTAACATGTTATTTTTGGATGAAATCCTCCTCTGGGTTGTTGAGAAATTCCGCTTCTTCGACAGATCTACAAACGGTGGTGCTTAGGCTTATTTAGGATAGAGGATCCACTTCTTATGACCAGTAACAAGCCTGCTCAAAAATGGTGTTTGAAGGTATCGTGAAAGCAAAGACGCCATTTTCCAATTACTGGAACCTTTCAAATCCTTTTTAGTTTGCGTAGGAAAATCGTATTGGTTACGTTCAATTATTATGCGAGTTCCCTAGAAGTTGTAGCAGGATAAATTGTGGCAACGGCTTCCAACTCTTCAGAATAAAGTTCTTTTGGGCGACCTTCCTTTGGTCCCTCTATTAGACTCAAATCCCCACTTCGGAAATGGGAAAACCACCTAAAACTTCTTTCATTTACTGCATCATTCCCATAAGTGCTCTGAATGGATTTAGTCACTGCATTCACACCTTTATGAAACTCATAGAGTAAAACATGTATAATATGAGCTTAAGATGAGTGAAAATAAGGGAAATACCGAAAAAGATTATGAACAATATTTTTATAATCTGAAAGAAAAAGGCATAAATTATTCATTGTAGCATTTCTAAACGATAAAATGAGGCACTACTTTAATAAATATTATTTAAAACTTTATTTTAGAAAATCAGACATTAATTTCATTATAACCTGATACATTTTATGACCTGAATCCTGAGTCTTTGTTGTTTTGAAATATGTCCTGTTTCTCTCCTTAGTGTTGTTCATACCCATCTGATTACCAGGTCTCGTTTACATAGTAAATAACTGATAACCAACTTGTCTCTCCTGCTTACAATTAATTCAAGAGCTCATTCTTAACTTCCTTCTCCACTTAGTACACTAATTGCATTTTAATACTGAGTAATTACCTTATAAATGGACTTTCGTACTGATAAGGTCTTCCTCGTCTACCCGCGTTCCGAAACGTCCTTCAGCATAGCTTGCGGTTACCTCACGTGATACGGACAGAGAGCGAGGGACCTTTGCTCGTCTCTCGTTGGAGACTGGTGGTCATCCCCAGAACTCACATTCATCATCGATACGGTGTCATAACTGACCGTAAATTGTGTGCACTCTTTTTCAGTAACACAGTATTCTGGCATTTTGCCCCTTTCTACGTGAACTTTCTTGGTGAGATAAACACACTCTACAGTGGTGGGAATTTACGTGTATTTATTTAGTTCATCCATGCGATAAGGTTTAAATGCTTACTTCGGGGTTTTTGAGCTTTAATGCGAACTTTTTTCAGATATGAGGATATGACTAATGAATCTTTGATTACTTTGCTTTATATTTTTCTCCTGTCTATCTTTCCTCTGATTCTTTTCCTTTAGTATGCGTTCCTTGGCAGCAGCAATTTAAAGCTTTAAGTTTCGATCATTTTAAAGAAACTCTTATGTTTCTTCCCTCTGATGGAGAAAATTATTTCGGTATCCTAATTTCTCCCCTATTTTTCTCGTTAAAATATAAGACAAATACTCTTCGCTACCTCGCGCTGGGAGTAAAAGTATTTAGGATTGTGTCTCGAAGGAGAGGAAGAGAAACAAATAATTGGTACGTGTTTTAATACTAATCTGTGTTTGTTTAGAGGTCACTTATCACTAAATGGGGGCTTGCAGGCAAACAAGGAGTCCGTATAGCAGTCGCTGTGAAGAAGTTGGTTCTAATCGGGACTCCATTCAGAGACATAGCATACATCATGTGGCTTATCTTTGCCGAAAGAGGAAGCTGTGTTACTACCGAGTTCGGTCGTCACCCATAGAGAAAGAAAAAGATTGGGAAAGGGTGGAGCGCATCCCGAAGATAACTGCCTCCTTTTCACCTGGCAGCTGTTTTCCACTCGGCTCTGGAGTGCAACGAAGCGATTCCATGATCCAGAAACAAGAAAACGATAACAGATCACTAAACGAGAAGAATATGCGGAGAAATAATAAAGAAGACGGATATTCTTGCTAATGCATTGTGGTTGCGGGCTTCTTGGTTGATCAACAGGTGGGAAATTCTGGACTGGGGACTTTGGTTGATTTCTAACCAATCTACAATGGGATTTCTTGTAATGTTCTGCTGCAAACAATAAAGGTATAGGCAAATTGAAAGAATGAACTAGCAAGAAGGTGGTTTGTCTCTTTTACTTGGATGGATAGGATGTTTAAAACTTTAAAGAATATGTTTTTATCCTGGATGTTTTAATCACAAGAAAAAAAATAGTTTTTGTTTGGGAACTTTCTTAACATTAGATGCCCAGTTTTGGGGTTATGACAAATGCACTTAAAATGGTATGGCATATTAATTCCCACACAATTTCGGCCAATGAACCTTCATTGGCAAAAATGTTCAGAGTTACGTCTGTGGTAATTTCTTCCATAGATATACGGAAAAAATAATTCTAATATTATTCCCTAAATATTAATAATCGAGCTTCATTGAAAAAGCATTTGCAGCGACTACCTACCACTATCAAATAAGATTTGCCAGATGTGATGAAATATGCATGGATGGAACAATAAGTCTTGAAAGCTCCACCAAACAGGTTTTTAGCTCTTACCCTAAAAATTTATTAGAGGCACAACATTAATTACCAGAAAAAGTCAGTTTATTATTATTTCGGCGACTAACACAATATATTAAATAAATGACCCATTACACCGAAATATATAGTTATTTTAAGAATTCTGGCACGACAATGGCCGCAAAGATATTTCAAGGCTTCTCTATTACTTTGAATTACAACTTATCTCTAAAACTAACCCATCTAGACGAAAGAATCATGACATCTGCAAGGAAATAAACAACAAACAAGCCCTCTCTGTTGGTCTGCCTGCTACATACATCTTTTTGTTCGTTTCTTTCTTAGTAATCCCACGATTAAAATCTCAAGTCATGAACTGATTTCCTCTACTGAATTGGCGCAAATCTTTCGCTCCATAGACCACAAGACACCCATTGTGAGCGGAATGACTCTTCAAAGTCAATTGAAGATGGCAGAAAATAGCGCCCCTCCGTCTAATCGACGGGTCGGACAGAGACTGCTCAATTAACGGCCGCGTTGCCTCCTTTGAAACATTTTTTCAACTGATATCAGTCGGATTTGGTGACCAGGGAAAAATGTGCTTGGTGGATGGACGTTAGGAAAATGAATAAACACAGGGTATTTAACGAAGTTTGGGTGATTTTTGTCCTGCAAATCAGGCCGTTATTGCAATTTTACTTTTGATGCTGTTTGAGTAAGTTCAGCCGCTCTTTATGTAGTTTTAAAGCTTCGTCATTTCTGAGTTCAGCTGAAGCTTTCATTAAGTCAGGTCGTGGTAAAGGCGGTTTACTTTAAGAAGACATTTTAACAAGAGAATCTTTTCCTTCGCTCGTGAGATCAAAGTCTTTTCCTTCGCTCGTGGGATCAAAGTCTCTTTATTCGCGAGTAGAAGGAGGGTGCACCAAGGAGGGGAAGCCCACTACCAAATGGGGCACCATGGAGTCGTACCCCAGGACTGTAAGAGAGATCCACTCCGCACTACACGGGGCGGGGGAGCTAAACCGTCAAGAACAGCCGTGATTGAGGCTATTATAAACATATCAATGTAGTCCTCATCAGGCTAATTGACACCTTGTCAATCTGCCACACCGTGGAGGATGTGGAACGGCTGGTTTCAAACGAGGCCAAAGTCCACCTCCAAAAATTCGGACTAGAGGCAAACATCCCACAAGAAATATTAGTGCAAAGGAAGAGCTATCCGCGAAGCAGACATGGGCCAACATTTTAAAGGTGGAAAAATTCGGCAAAGGAAACAGTATAGTGAAGATCATCTTCTCGAGCATCGAGATTGCGAGAAGAGCCAAGAAAGATGGGCTGCTTGGGTTTTTCCTAAGGTTATCGCCTGAGCAAATCAAAACAGAAGAGTAAATACCGATCGACTGCTGCTACAAATGCTATGCAATAGAAAAGCATTTAATAAAGGACTGTACGGCGACGGTAGTTGTATGCCCCAACTGCGACAAATCCGGGCACGGTTAGAAAGATTGAATGGAAGAGAAGCAAAAGTGTGTCAACTGTGGAGGGGACCATAAGGCCTTGGCCATGAGGCACCCCATCTACAAAGAAGCCACGCGTACAAAACGGGAGAATATAAAAAAGGAAAAAGAGGCAAGAACCAAGACCAATTACGCTCAAGCAGCGGCCCCGAAGCTGGTGATGCCAGAGGCGGGTAAAGATATCATGAAAATGGTCATCTTTGCTCACATGGCTAACCTGGCTAACCCCGGCTCTTTTTCCGAAGAACTTAACCGTCTTCTGGAGAAGAATGGAGTTACCAAAAAACTCAGATTCCTTGAAAATCCACATTTAGTGGGAATACTTAATAACATCCAGTTTACCGATGTATCCCAACGGAACATCAACCAAATGAGGAACCGACGCAGTCCCCTACCGAAGAACCAAAAATAACGGAAGAAACTTCTGAAGGAGAGGGAGAAACGAAGAAATGCGCAAAAAAGAAAAGGAAAAGAGGGAAGAAGAAGAAGAAGAAGAAAAAACAGAGGAAAAGACAAACGAACAAAATTCGTCGGACGAAGAAGAAACGCACGAAGAGGAATAGACGGAGGTCCTCCTAACCGACAAGAAGGAAGTCCTCGAGAACGGTTACTTCTTTGACGTCAAGGAAGTGGGCCTCAAGGTATTTGGCTCTCCCCTGTGCCCGCCCCCAAGAGACGACCCAGAATTTCTCCTACTTGGCATCGCCAAGGGGAAATTCAAGTGGACCTTCGAGGGACCTTTTTCACCGGATGAAATTGCAGCATTGATGTTGAAGGGCGCGGTGTTCATCCTACCATCGGACGTGCACGCCGTGAACATGTCAACATTCAAAGCCATAAAAAAGTGGACAAAAAACGTCCGAAATAAAGTGAAAGTGCAAAATACAAGTGTATAAAATATAACGATAAGCTCAAAAGTGAATTAAATAAATAATGATAAAATAATTGATAATATCAGTAATTTGGAAAAGTGTACATCGAAAGTGTGTGTTAATTAATTTACGAAATATATCTAGTATCAAATTATCTATTGTGAATTAATTAAATAATTGACTTAAAATTAGATTAAAATCATCAGCTGGACTGAAATAGAATAATAAAAAGGTTTTTACAATAAACACGTAGAAATAATGTAAAGTAATTAAAATAATCTGTAGTTAACGTTATTATGAAATATATAATAATGTGTAAATATATATGTAAATTTTTAGGAATAATTTTTTTATAACTATAAACTATTAATTCTTATGAGTAAATGTGAAATTTGTATTGTATAGAGCTAAAAATTTGATTTCTACGTCTCCTACTTATACTTATAACTATCTCTTTTCTGCTAAATTCTATTTTCCACAATGTCCGCTATATATTTACATTTATGTAATCTCTCTTTGTAATTCATTCTTAATTAACCGTGAAACGTGATGTAGTTTTAAATGGTTGTGATGGTATTTAGTTCAATTTATTGATACTTCCATTTATAGCGTTGTTACTGTTAACTTTGTTTTGATTCATTTTAGAACAACTGCTGTTTATTTTTCTACTGCCCAATTCTGTTTTTAGCCTAACTGCTATTTTTTTTTAGGACTCGAATATTACCATTGTTTTTGTTGAATTTACTATTACTACTAACGCATTCATTACTTTCTGCTAATGATACCATCACTGACCCATGCTGCTACGGTTCTACTATTAATGCTTTCGCCGTTGAATTTTAATAAAACTGTTGCTGGAACCAACAGTTTGCAGGAATAGGAAGAGTTCCTTATGAAGTATATAAAACCCCTTGGTATTAAATACGATCTATTTACATATTTACAAAGGTAAAAAGATTGTAAAATTTCCACTAGAAGGCTTTCGGAAAGAGATTCACAAAAAAGTGGTAAAGTTAAAGGAAATGAAAGCGTATGGAAGGTGGTAATTTTGATATGCGCGTGCCAGTGCATGTTAAGGATGAGAAGAGTAAAAATTTTAATTTCATTAGAAGAAGGATACAAATATCCTGTGGCAATCGACCGGGGTTTCTCTTTTGATCGTATTGATTTGAATCATTCTGTTAAAAGGTTTAGAGAAAAGAAACTAGGATAACTAACACAGGCACTTTTATTGGAGAAATAATCAGGATAGCGACAGATAGATAGAAAGAGCAACACTAAGGAAAATGACAAGGGTGATTAAGTCCTCATTTGGTAAATATCACTCTGAATACTGGATCAGATCACATAATCCTCCAGGAACAATAGAGAGAAGCTTGGAACACGTTTGGAATTACTTTTTTCAATTTCTTGTGGGTGTTTATATCTCCAGGGAAAAGATACGCTTGTGGATAAATTAAAAAAGAAATGCTCAAAATCTTCTCTATTAAAGTCAAAACTCCTCTTTAGTCGGTCCCCATTGGTCAAAACCTTATACAAAAAAAGTGTTGTTTTTGTAATTAAATCACATTCGTCTTATGATTTTCCCAAAAGTTTTTGAATATACCTCATATGAAAAGGAAGAAATGATATATGGAAAAATATGGGCAACGTTTTAAGACATAAAACAATATACTGAGGAAGATCCCGCAATGGACTCAATTACATGTGCAACATATTTTCATGCTTCGACACCAAACACGTTTCAGGAATATACAATGCCCATGTCTCCATACGGCTTTCCTAACTCATAAAAGCCCCTTGAGGAATCTAGGAACAAGACACAAGGCTGCGGAACTCTCCAAAAGAATGCGTAATGAACTTAAAGTCTCCCTTAAAAGGGGACCGTCCATAGCTAAATGCCCCTATACTGACTAACTCTATAAAATTTTGCATTCCTACATTCACTGAACCCTCTCAACTGGTGTCGAGTTCGCATCGGTTCAAAATCAAACCGAACTTCCTTCGAACCCATTACATTCTACAAAATGGTGTTCTTAAGGTCACGAGGACGTCGCGTAATCGATAAGAGGAAGGACTGAAATTTGTAAAGGTTTTATTTTGTAATTTATAAACGTACTCATATAGGATTATTTATTGCTTTGCCTCGATGAGTATTCCATTCTATGCACCTTCAAAAGGGTGCACTGGGTTGGAAATGATAATGATGAAATTTATTCATAAAAAAAAACCCAAATAATGAGCGCATTTTCGCCAAAAAGCGATTTAAAAGTGGTTCGTAAAAGTGTTGAAGTTTGGGGAGGTGAAATTCTGTGAAATATAACTATTGGGGACCTGCACAGCACGTAACTCTCCTGAACCTGGCTCCATTCTATAAAAAAAGCAGGAAATAAAATAAAAATGAAATGAAAGAACGAGAATAACGAGAAAACGAAGGAATTAAATGACTCCGAAAATAAGAAAGAGAACGAAACTAAGATTAAAACAGATAAAATAAAGAAATATGGAAAAAAAGAAAAATGGAAAATAAGGACAAAAGTTACAAACGACTTTAGAAGAAATAAATTAATCAAATATGCTAATACGAATAAAAAAAAGAAGTAAAAATCGGAAAAAACAAAAAAGTAAAGAAACAAAAAGATGAGAAAAGAAGTACTTCCATCCCATATATATTTTAAGAGCTGAGGGGAGGGGGGGAGATAGGACGGCACCATTAATTTCAATTTCGTATCCCGGCCATTAACTTCGAGGATGATTCTGCCAGCATGGTGTCAAGTACAAGGGACGGGGTTCAGGCTGGAAGGTGCCACACGGGGTGAATATTTATATGTCGATATCGCTGCCCAGACTTTTATCAAATCCAGCTATCGGGCTTGATGAGGCAGGCCATTTCTCACTCTTTATGGCCACGATTAGGAAGTTGCAGCATCACAGTGGATATGAAAGGCCATAAGATGTTCAGGATTAACTAACCGTTAGTCTTATAATCTTAAATGATCTTGAGTACGTCAAAGTATAAATATATACATATATGACAGAAAACCGCACATAAATACACCTAAACTTCACAAAAGCGTTGCCATTATAGAAACGACCCTTCATGTATCAGTCTAATGGGGAAACAACAAATGCATAATTGGTTGAAATCATTTGTCTCATCTTTCGCGCGTTTAATTCCTTTTTACCTCTCTTGAATGTTTTATTGAGTTATTTTTATCTATTTGAGCAATGTGTTTAGATAAATGGCTTTGAAGCCAATGTTTATATATCAAAATAATTCATTCTTGGAAAAAAATAGGTCTAAATTTTGGTGGCTGAGATTTGTGCCGTTATCAGGATAGATTGGGAAAATTTTGATCAAGCCAAAACAGAACAATTTTACACATGTTATGAAATGCCATTGGGTGAGCGAAATTGTATCGTTATCTTTATACCATTTTTCTCACTTTAACTATGGAATATTTCTTCACTGTTGTTAAATAATTATTATTTACTTAAAACAGTCAGGCAAACAAAAAAACAAAACAAAGTGGCCATATCCGCTAAGATGTTTCTTGAAGGTCTATAAAGATGGTGAGATTATGGGATATGTAAATGTATGGAAGATACATATTTCATCTAGCTAAAAAAGGAGACAAAAGCTGCTCAGGCTGGAAGATCATACCACTCTTTTAAACTTTCCCCAACATCCGTAATGGAGGCAAATCCCCAACTCCCGGCACCATCATTGACTAAGGGTTAAAAGAATTTCCTAAGGCTGATATCAATTATTCGATTTAATTAAACAAAAACACTTTTACAACTCGAAATTGATATTGTATTTTAGTCAAATGCAAGATTGTTCAAGTGGAATAAACGTCACACTAACGCCAACGTCAGATTAATTTATCTGGAATCGATAGATATCTTTAGCGACCTGCGACTTTATTCTCTACTATCCCTCTCTCATTATTTGTGATAAAAGGTCTATTGATTGCATCTTATATAAGTGAGGATGATTTTAATTGGCCAACGAGAAAAACAAAGGTCGAGATAAAAAAAAAATCGAACGAACGCTTCTGACGGCTACCGTAGTTGCGATTTTTCTTTAGTTCAGAACCGAAAATAAACAAATATCAACTTAATGCAAATTATACGAGTCTGCCAGCTATTTAAGGTCAGGGACGCAAGAATTGATGGGTTTGGGTTAGGGGTAAGGGGTGAAAGAGTTGGGGTTAGATGTATGTGAAAGATAAGAGGGGACCCAAAACACTGATTCGAGTTCATGGTTTGGAAAAATACAAATAGTATCTTACTGGACAAGAGGACAATTTCAGCATTAAGGAAATGAAGCAAAAAGGTGATGAGGCTATAATAGGGTTATCAACTTTTACAATGGATTAAAATGAGAAATTAAATTGGAAACATGAAACGAGTACAATCATGAAGCAGGTAATGGATAACAAGAAAGACCCATGATTTAGTTGAGATGTAAAATAGAACTTTAAAGTAACTATACAAAAAGATTTCAAAGCCAAGAGAAAAAAGTTCACATAAAAAGCTTATCAACCTTACCAAGGTTCAGATCCTTTCGCTAGAAGGTAAATCCCCCCCCCCATTCAGTACACTAACCTTCATTTAAATTTGGTTTTAACTTAACCTTGCCAGCGCCAGAACTCATCACAAAGAATTTATTTTAACCTTAACCACGCCCAAATAAGCCAAAAGGTTATGTAAAAGATTTAACGAATGAAAAATATCTCTAGACAACAAGTAGAATAGAAACTCATAAGACAGCAAAGATGATGTTCACCTGGTTTTATACATGGAGCGACGCCATTAGAGTTTAGTGGTCAACCGAAATTTGAAGGATGGTTCTGAGAGATTGCTAAATCCATGTCCGATGCAATGAACAAGCTCAAACAGCAGCATATATCCATTACACTGCCAAGATAAGGCGACACAACAGAACTTAAATCAGGTAACTCGGGGTATATACCGTTCCAATATTTTCACTTTTCCAAACATAGCTACTGTTTCCTAAGCTCTCAGGGAAATATCACGTTTTATTTAATTAAAGATCTATCATTTCCTTTTTATAATAACTGGGGGGAAAGAGAGAAAGAGTTACAAGGGAAGCAATTACCTTAAAATACCTTTCGGTCCATGCCGTGAAGGTACTTGTGAACTTCCTATCTTAATATATACACACAAAAATAACTATGAGCTGGAGACAAATGGACAGTAAAGTTAAAGGCACTCTCCGCCCCCCCTCTCCCACCCGCCACGCGAGGATGGAAAACTGAAACGATACCGGGTTCAGTTGAAATATAAAGCTCAACCAGGAATTTTGAGAGTAAAGTTTTTGAAACCTACGCGGTTAAACATTAATAATATTAAAATTATCATTAAACACATCAACATAGATATATATAAAAAAAAATCATAATAATACAGGTTCTTTACAGAATATTTATTTTACGTTCTGATCTTTGCAATCTCGTCATTTAATTTTTATCCATCTATCTATATTGATTCTAGATTTTGTCGATCCTGAGAATCTTGTCATTATACTTATTTCTATTTATATACATATTAACTAATTCCATTATATTTTGATTTAATAGCTGAGTGTATATATGATTGTGTCTATTCTTTTCTTAAAAGTATCAATAGTTTTTCTAGATATTACATCTCGTGGTAGCTTATTCCAAATGTTAATTTTATATGAAAAGAAATTATCAGTTAGATTTTTTCTAAACCGCAACGGTACTAGCTTCATCCCGTTGTTCCTTGTCTCATAGTCATTTAAATTGAACCATATTCCAGCTTCTACATTGTCAATCCTATTCAATATCTTAAAGGTTTCTATTAGTTGGTCTCGCATTCTCTTGTCTCATAGTTATGTTTTCTTAACGATGGTATTCATTTTGTTGCTCTTACTTGTATTTTCTCAAGCCTTTCAATATCCTTCTTTAAATGTGGGGACCAGAATTTTGCACAATATTCCAAATGTGGGTGAACTAATGCATTATTTAAATTTAACACGATAGTTTAGTTTCTGCACTTAAATTGTCGCTTTATGTATCCGAGGATTGTGGAAGCTTTTTTTTCTGCTTCTATGCATTGAAGACTAAACTTAAGATCATTCGATATATATTCCTAAATCTTTCTCAACCTTTGTTTCTGTTATTTTCGAGCTAAATAATGTGTATATAGCCTGTGGATTTGTGCATCAAATATGCATTACCTTACTCTTATCTAAGTTTATAGGCAGTTTTCATTATCTTGACCATTTTCTATACGATAAATATCTTTCTGGAGATCATTTGCATCTACTTACTAACTATCCCTTTTCCAGGTTTTGCGTCACCTGCAAATTTTACTATTTTTGACATGAGACCTATGTCCAGGTCGTTAATGTAAATTAGGAATAGCAAGAGAGACAACAATATATATATTATATATATAGCGAGAGAAAAAAAGAGTATAGAGAGAGAGAAAGAGGTGAGAGGAGAGATAAAGATTTAATATTAAATAATAAAGAAAATATCAATAAATAATGATTGCCTTTATTCCCGTGCAATATTCCTATCCTGCAGTTTTTCCGTTTTCTCTTCATGATTGTGATTCAATAAGTTAATATAATTTCATACATCCCTAGGGAGCAGATTCACACAATCATAAATGTCTCATGTCTCGCTGGAGAGTGTCGTATCCTTGGTATAACACCCTCGCAACAGAAGTTAGTCCCCTATATTATTCAGAACCGGATGTCTACTACTCATTTCAATCATGTAAGACATGATTCCATTAAACCTTTCTTTACTAAAGGATAATCAGTTATTCGATATAGAACCGTTGTCATGGAAACCATGACTTGTGACTTTGCCCGCCGATGGGGAAGTGTGTGATCAAATCAGCCCTCTTCCCCCAGAAAACACGATAGTGCCTCCCCACCTGTGAGGCAGGGGCTCGCTCCCTTTCCTGTGGTCAGATATAACATCACAGTTTTCAGCTATTAATTATTGTGCACACTACTTAAAACAATGTCAGCCGTTCTTACTCGTTTACTCAATATGTTATTATTAATATTTCATTAGTCATTCCAGCATCCATCTTCCTCTGTTGGATTAATTTATGCCGCCATCGCCTTCAGTCGTGTTCAACGCAGCAGTTCACAAGTGATTAAAGAAAATGACACAGATGTGGTTTACTTAGGAGATAAATGCATAAATTGAGAATGCATGGAGTTTGTGGGAATATTTTAAATTTGGTACCAGAGTTGCTGAAGAATAGAAAGCATAAGGTAGTAGTACAAAATGGAGAGAAATAGTGATGGATGGATGATATTAGTGGGGTACCTTAGGGATCTGTTATGGGACGATTATGATTATTCTTGGTTTAAATTAAAGCTCTAGTTAGGTGTTAAAATCAAACTGTCATTATCTGCTAATGATACGAAATTAGCAATCAGTGTGGGGTATGATAGATGGCGGATAACCTTCAGAATAGAAAGTTGTTCACATGGGCAAACATAAATTGGAATTTAGTTATGAAATGGAAGGTTGGTGGTTGGACTCCGCTGAAGATGAGAGGGATTTTTGAGTAATAATTTATCGAACCTTGAGGTTTTATAAGCAGTGTTTAAAAGCTAAAAATAGGGCAAATAGGGCATTTAACTTTATCTATAGGAATATTAACCATATAAGTAAGTTATTATCAAGATATATGTTAGAATACACTTGGAATATTGTATTCTGGCATGGTTCCCACATCACAGGCAGAATATCAACATTCTGGAGGCGATACGAAGAAAAGCAACATAAATGATACCTTCCTTGAGACACCTTTTTATATAGATAAGTTGAGCGCACTTAACAGATTAGAAATAAAAAGTTTTATTGAGTTGGAGACTAATGATAAGACAAGGGGGTCAGTGTTTAAAAATTAAAAGATCTAGATGGAGCGCCTGGACTCGAGGAAATATTATTTCAGTAAAAGAGTCGAGATTTCTTGGAATGCATTACCTGGGGATGTAAATAGCTCTAGTTTTACATAATTCATAGGAAAGCTAGATAAGTATTTAGGAAATGGCATATGTACAGAACTTGATTTTGCAGGGCTTATGTATGTTTTTATTAGTACTTTCGTGCTTAGAGCTTTTTTTATAACCTTAATATGACGAGCCTGCTGTTTGATGGGTAATAACGTAATCCAATGATACAAATTATACCATGGTGGTGATCTTATGGGTTTTGGGCTACTTTGACTGAGTTGAAAAATAGACTCTCTAGTAGCTTATTTATTCTTTATGTTGTTACTTTATGTTAAAACCATAACTGATTTAATATTTAAGAAAGTATTTTTTCAATTAAATCTCCTTTAAAACAAAGGAACATTTATTTTCCTTGCTATAAAATTGGTCACCGAAGTCGACCACGAACGCCCAACACCCTTTCTTAAACCGTGGTTTCACCTGGAATAGCCCCATATGTATTTAGACCACCCATTATCCGATTAAAGATTAATAAGTGTCATTTTAAGCTACCTCCATCTGGTTTCAATAATCGAGGAAACTCTTTTGAGCGGCAAGAAGCTTAATTTTCCCAGTTCTGATTCTCTCCAGTTATCACACTTTTGGATCGATCAAACCCTAATTCCAGCTCCTCGCACCCGAATAAATATATAAAGCGACGCTAAAATGGCTGATCACGTGGGTAAATAATGAAAGGTTTTGCATTGAAAATTACACGAACTCGTAAAACGCTCATTTTTTTCTCCTTAAAGTGGGAGAATTGAGAACGATTACGCAAACCGTCGCACAACGATACTTGTAAATTGCGGGGTACCTATCCATTGGCATGTCTAAATAGGAGCGGTCATAAATGTTTGCCAGGTGAATGCGAGTGGGTGGCAACCATCATGGGCATTTTCGCTTAAAAGTTTTGGGAAAAAAGTTCGTATAAAGGTGGTCAAGTAAGAAGTGAAAATTTGGAGGAGGTGTATAACTCGAGTAGCCAAAAGAAGAGACTACTTGAGGGGTAAAGGAACGTGGGAGCTTGCAATTATCCTGTCCCTGCCCCCTTTTGCAACGAAGGCTTTCCCGAGGGGCCATTCATCCTCATAAAATAAATGCCTTTTGCTATTATTGATTACGGCCACGTATTAATTGAAACCTGCGACTTGCAACACGCGTCTGGGCGACCGAAATGAACATAGGAATGGTGTTTATGCTGCCCGTCTTCATATCGACGACTGGGACAACTCTCGCGTTATTCTAGGATTCGGATTCCCATGAATCGCACAACTTGGGTCTCTACTGTATCATAACAATAAAGAATAGAATTGTGCCTATTAGCCGGGGTATAGAAAAGTGTAAAAAAAAAATGAATTGGAGGATGGTAGACAGAAATAATGGAATAAATTACGAACTTTAAACTGGAACTTTGGGATTTATATGTGCGAACTACTCGAAAGTTTCGAAATAAGACGTTTAAGATTTGTATATGGATAATGTAATGTGTGTGGTAGCACTTCTCAAAATTTTTCATCCCTATTCATCAGTATTATCCTCCCTATTCAAGTTTTTCCCAGATTCCTTTCTTCCAAGGGTTAGGGATTCAAGTTCGTACTTTTGAGCGTATAGGTCCCTCATACGATCATGTCCCTCGTAGCTTATAATACACCAACTTTCTCCCTATACTTATACCCGTCAAGGCTGGGTAGACTCTTTTGTTATCCTTTATTACTACTTCTCTTCCTCATTTAACCAATTTAGTGACATGCCATCGTTGGTTTCAACTTTTTCAAAATTCCCGAGGTTGAGTATCACTTAGTGGTACCACAAGAGACTCATAGTGACCCTAAATTGAATCGCTTAGAAGTTCAAAGGGGACATTAAGTCCCTTAATCCGACTGAGACAACAAGGACCGAAACAAGAAGTGAACCCTCGCAGTGCCTCCAATTCAGCTCTATCCGGATACCCGTGGAGAAACAGAAGCTGAAATATATCCTTCGGTGGCCTAGAATAGTTTTTACATGAAACCAAGGAGGGTAACAACCCAAAAATGACATTTAAAAAGGTTCATAAAGAGGTGAAGTTATGGAAGGTGAAAATGTGTGGAAGGTGTATTGCTCGAGTAGCCAAAAGAAGAGACTACTTGGGATGCTAGGAACAACGCAGGGGGAGGAGTGATAGCAATTCTCCTTAACTAGCCTTCCTACGCAATTAGAGGTCCATCTATGTGCATTAGTAGCATTTGTAAGCCCATTTTAATAAAAGGGTGGGGGGGGGGGCAAGGTACACCAGGTTGGGAGGATCTTGAGCTTTGAGTCCTGAATTCTCGTTGATGCGCTCAAATCATTCCCTGGCACTTGTGTGCCACGAAGCCACCATCAAAGCGGCCAGCATTATAGCCACAAAGACTAACATACCGGGTCTCAAACACATGAACTAAAGAACATTGAAATCCCCGAAGGACCGTTCATCGGGAAGTCGGGTGGATTACGATGAGAGCAGACAGAAGAAGAAAAGGATTTATAGAGGCATGAAAAACACGTTGATGACCTGATTCGATCTACGAAACCTCCCCAATCCAAGGCGCTGCAGACAGGATGGATTATTTCGTGCAAATGAGCTCAAATTACGAAATTGATTAATTTGATACTACAATACTGCTCTTTAATAGCAATAACCATCTGTTTTCCATCGTAGACGAGGTCCCCCGACCGGATAATGAACTTCACATAAAAATCAGAATGACAAATGCCGGTAAGCCCGGAGACACCAGGGCCAGTCCTCCTGAGAAGGGTATAGGAAAAACGGTATAGGAAACCGTTCAGGGCCCATGGGGAGGGGGGCACCTGTTCCGTCTCATTGAGTTTGTAGATATAGAATAATATACGGACGGAAGAGTGATGTGTTGTTTGTCGGAAGGAACGGAGACGGAAGAAGATGATGGTGTTGTGATTGGTTGTGTGTGTGATGACATGCGTTGATGAAGCTGCCTGGGCACACGAGCCAGACTGGTTGCGTTTCCAATATGCGACAAGCTCCCTACGAATACGAAATATTTTATGTTTACTTTCTCTGGGATTGTACCCCCTAACTTAGGCGTGGAAATACAACGCTTTATCCAATAGGTTAACCAGGGCTCCTGAATCCATTAAAACTACCAATAAATTATATTGTACAGTTGAAAGCGATACACAGACAGTACTATAAATAAATGTAGACAGAAATAGTCAGACCAGACTTTTTCATCCTCAAAGGCAAAAAATACAAATAAAAGCTATTTACAACATGACTTTAAGAATTCCATGTGGGGGTCCTACCCCGCTTTCCCCTCTGAGCTTATACCAAGAGACAATACCCCCGTTCTACCCACAGATCGGCCCGAGCGGTTAAAAATGGCTCCGTCGTTTGCTTAAAATCTCAAGTCATAGAACAGGCCTGGGCAACCCTTGGCACACGTGCCAAATGTGGCACGCGAACGACTACTAAAACGAAACGTGAAGCCAACATGATTCCTTTTATACAGCAACCGCATGGTTGTACAACCTGTTATAAATTACCTGTTATCATTGATGCAGCAGCATAAGTCTCATTGATGGTAAATAAATAAAAAGGGCCACAATTTTTCTTTCTTTAGTTTGGATTTGTTTTCTACTTAAAATGGTAAAGATTAATTTCTGTTTACTATAATATGTATTTTTGTAGGTAAAATAACTATCTTTTCCTTGTAATTTTATGCATCATTAAGGATTAAGAATCACTAAAAGAATATCTTTAATTTTATATCCTTTTATTGTGTTTTAGTCAATTATTGGCACGTGCTAAAATTTTGTATCAAAGATTTGGCCAACTTTGGCACATCCACTTAAAAAAGGTTGCCCACCTCTGCCATAGAGAATGCACACCATCTGGCTTCTTTCCCCTTTTAACAACTTGCTTCCCACCTTACACTGGAGACCCCTGGGGTAAAACAAGCCCCACTAGTACATTACGCTAGAGTAGTATCTCGTAAATAAGCACAAATCTACATGTTCATGCGAGAGAATACCATCGTGCTATGCGAGCTGCACCAAAGGTATTCGTGACACGCTGAATACGGCCCGGTTTTACTCGTATCGACGCAACTGATCGAATCTCTCGTAAGAAGGTCGCATGCGGATAAACGCCTTTGCAGGTTCTTTGACCGTAAGTTCTCTTTAGTGGGTCGCACGAGATTCATTTGTTACTCTGTCGGTCGGTCAGTAACCATTTTACTTTTCAATGATTTTTTGAAAGTTTTAAAGGTCGTAAGGTCAGATGATGTTTGTTAATTGATAATACGTTTGTTAATTATTTTTTTTCCAAATCATTGAAATAATTGAGAGCACGCGACTTGAGTCTGTTGACCTTGTTCTGTCTCCAAAGGGATTTATTTATTTTATAGTAATTGAGGAAAACATTTTTGGGGGTAGCACCCGTCTGGCGACTACCTACAAAGGCATAAGTCACCCTAATTATTTAACAGCCTGATGCTAAGGTAGATAACAGAACAAAACCCCCCAAAACGAACATAAAACCAAAGTTGGGGAAAAAGAAACTTGGTAAAAATAACGAGAACTTTTCCACCCATCGGAAGCCCCACTATAAAGTGTCGAATGGAGAATGTATATCATGCTACAGTTGACATCTGTAGGATTGCGTTCTGCCGACACACAACGCTTGCATATGCTCTTCATCCTGGCTTTGTTCTTCTTATTTTTTGACAGATTTATCCTTACAAATCCCTTGCAGGAGATGCCTTCGTTGGTTTTCGCTTTCATTAAAAAAAACAAAAAAAACACCGAAGATAGGAGGACAGAGAAATAATGGAAAATGGGGATAAATAGCGAGAAGGGGAATAATCCAAAAGAATACATAATAATGACCAAGAATAAATAGAAAGACCGCAGTACAGAATAGTGTCGATTTTAAATGATGTAGTTTGATATCTGGTGAGAACTGACTATTAACATTTAAGAACTTTCCGTCCATTTCTTTTCGGATAAAATTCTTTAGTCCATTATTACAATGATACACTAATTAATTGAGCGGCCAACTGAAATTCCATTCTTTGTGTATGTAACTCCTATAACTAATTCTAATTCATCCACATTTCTAGCCCTTTCTCCAGATTGTAATGCTAATCAGTTACGTATAGAAGTAATCGAACTTTCTTTGCGCATTTGCATTTTAGTAAATTATCATCCATCAATGAAATGGAAAATTACTTTTTGCAGCTAAAAGATATAAAGGGTGTTCCACAAATCTCTCCGCAGTAAGAAAATTCTCTCGTTGAAAAATGAAATAATAACTGTCCGCAGTGAAGTCGAGTAAGTCGAAATGAAGAGTAGAAATCGTTATAACGTCGTTGACAACAAACTGAGAGGGTGCAAGCTTTGTTTTAATGCACAAGGGTAACATTTTCAACACTTATTGTAAGTAATTGTAAGACGTGTTAAATTTTCATACTGCGAAGAGACTTTTGCAACACCCTATTTGTAGGAAGAAAAAAAAACTAATTCCAATTACTTCGAGAGAGTAAGAGAGAGAGAGAGAGAGAGAGAGAGAGAGAGAGAGAGAGAGAGAGAGAGAGAGAGATAGAGAGAGAGAGAGAGAGGGTGGTGTGTGTGTTTACTAATTAGATGAAATAAGCCAATTAAGGCAAGAGTCAAAATTTGGAGGCTGTAAAAGTCCTCTGAGAGGTACAAAATAAATAAATGGTATTGAAACGTTAATAAGTCACAGTTGATGGTAAGGAACCGCGATTAGAATGAGTCAAATTTGGTTGCACGGATTATGGTGGTTGGATCGTGAGGAATAGCATCTAAGACTACAATATTGAGTTCAGTTCCCAGAAACGCGAGAGAAAGTCAAACCTAAAAGTGTGAAAGTAAAAAGCTACCATGATTGAAAAAGGAAGAAGATAGGTGGGATAAGATTTACGATATTTTCTGACACCGAGAGGTCCCAAGGTGAGGGATAAAGCTGACGTATCGGCATTTCATTATATGGCGACAAGGATTGACACAAAATTGCGAACGACCAACTGGTAACCTGCAAAGCTATACCATCTACCTTCCTTAACTCCAATGAAGTTTTTACTAATGTTGAGAAAGTTTTCTGAAAACGCGATGTCAAATGACTTTGTTGCCATGCAAATCCAGCTGATTTGGTACCTCGTGGATGATCCGTGACAAGTGTCGACTAAAATCTTCACAAACCGTATGGGTATTAGTTATATAATCGTTAATATAATTTCCCTGGTAGAAGAGGTAGAAGTAGGCCTAGGGAGACTTGGATAAGGACTATGAGGCGGGAAGCAGGAGATGATTGTTGGGAAGATTTTGATGCATTAGCTCAAGATAGAGTGTGGCGGCGTGAGTTCATTGAGGCCCTATGCATCCCCGTGGGTGCTACAGGAAATGATTGATTGATTGATTGAATCTACATTTACACCTATGAATGACACACCCGGAAAAAGCTAGAAAAATGGGGAAAGTCTTGAGTTAAATACGTTTCTCCCAAACATTAATTACAGGTATTTATATAAAGAGAAATGAAAACTAAAGGTATGTGAAAGGTTAAGGTTAATTTATTACAGCTTAACAAAATATTTGATCAGCACCAAAATGGATCCACAAGCTGGCGGATTATTTATAATGTAAATCGAAGATGGCCCAGTAAGCTTGAACAAAGGCAACCCTCAAAATAAGTTAACCAGTTCTGTATGATATGAGATTATATTATATTAAGGTCTCAAATTGTATTTTTACATCCAAAATAAACAAAAAAACTAAAGAAACGCCATTAGGAGTTTAATCAAACATTTCAATTTAGTATTATTCCGTAGAGGAAAAAGAAGCAGTCATTTTAAATAATTACGCCTACAACTAAAATAGGATAGGCGAAATGGATGAAACAGAAAAATTGAGATGAACGCCTTGAAGTGCATGGAATTTTTACAGTGTAAGCGCTGGTGGGATGTCTATTTTGCACACGGGTGCATCCGCGGTTTGTTTTATTTTGTATTTTTCGGAAAAGAGGGTTAATGCAAAAAGAAAAAAACATATCAGTCAACCCCACAGCCTTCGGTAGGAAATAAGTTAGGTCAGGGCAACGAAGATAAAGTAAAGAATTTAAAAGTTTTCGTCGAGTGCAAACGACTCTATAAGTTTATATGTCGGTCCGTAGGTCGTCGGGCAGATGGTAACCATTTTACTTTTCAATGAGTTTGGGGGAAATAAAATCGTAACTATTCGTCCGATTCTAACGAAATTTGAAACCCTTATGTTGTTTTATATTCTCTTCCGAGTGATATAATTGTTAAGGATCCCAAGGTGAGTCCGAGAATATTAAAAAAACTTACTATGAATCGAAATGCCCCCCCCCCTTTTGAAGGTCATGAGTCAAAATGATTGAAAACATAAAAGACTTAGGTCTGTTGATCTTGTTATTGAAAAAGAACTGGCATAACTAAAGAACGCGTACTCATTTAGTAGACAAAGAATGACGTGTGGGTAAAGTTCTAAGAAAAGCTAAGATGGCAAAGACCGCCATACGAAACTTCTTCAACTCGCAATAATAGACTCCAGAAGGCGAAATATAAACTCTAAGAATCTAGTTCACACAAACAGTAGAGGTGCTAAAAAGTTAGAACTTGAACTGCCAATAGAAGATAAACAATAAAATAAAATAAAGAGACTACGAAACGAGAAAGAAAAGAAAAATCAGATGATAGGTCATACGATACCTGACAGTACAACCTATAGGAATTGATAACCTCCTTCACACCGCATCGCAAATCCTTGGGGGACACTCTTTCCTCACGACAATCAAGTAACTGCATTAAACACATCAATCTAAAAGTCATAGAAAGAACTGTTTCAATTGGTCTATTAGATATAGTTACTTGCTTGGCGTGGATGTGAAGCTTCTATCATACAGGCTTAATGCAGTCTGAAGTTGGCTAGCCCTTGCTACATGCACGTAGTAATCGTACGACACCCATCAAGCGAGTGCAACGTGGTATCTTACATTGCTAGTTTCTCGAAAATACTCGACGTCTCCAATTGAACCTCGATGATCTCAGCAACAGAGAGCAACAATCAAAATCGTCCAAGAACACACGAATTGGTACAAATGAGACAAACGTGAAGTACTCCACCTCAGACTTGACACCAGAAAATCATAAATCTAAGCAAAGCTTTGGGATGAAAACATCACCCCCAAATGCAGTAAAGCATCACCCATAAAACCTAAAATTTAATAATACTACCACGCCCATACCTTATCATTTGCAATTACGCTCCATTACCTACAACCCACCCATTAATTGAATACCGGCCAGAAAAAAGCATGTCTCACGCCCGTAAATTTGCTCACAAAAATGAACATCTCTGTCGCTCTCAAAAGAGGTGCACAGATGACATATACATGTATGTACACCTCGGAGAAATCACGACTACAAACAGGCACGTGACTCGGTTTCATCACGAAAAGAATTTCGAAAATATCTCTCCTTTCACGAAGAGTCTGTCAGTCTTGTTCCACCACAACATTGCTCTTTTTTGGTCTTATTTTTGAGCATCTTCCCTCTCAGTTCGTAATGCCAAGTAGTTGCGTTCTTACAAACTTGTGCATATAGGATTATTTGTTCCCTCCTCCTCATTGATCATATTCTTAATTTACTGTCCTTGAGAATCCCGTTTATGTTCGTACTTTTGAAAACGTGTTCTTTGTACGAACTTGTGCTGGAGATTGTCTGAGTACTTCCCTGAACATCCTAGTTTATGGTCATACTTTTGAATATCAGTGCTCTTTGTACGAACTTGTCTCTAAAGTCTTTGCAATATACCTTTCCAGTTCAATCAGATTTGGCGGCTTGTTATTTCTCATTCCTGTTAGCTATAGAGGCGTATGCCACAGACGCATATATTTCTCCATTTTGCCATTGAATTCAGAAGTACCTCAAGAAATGAGGCAATAGACCTTACTTTTTTTCATATCAGAAGCGAACGCGTTTAAAGGGATAATCACTTATAGGAAGGAGCGAGCTTGTACTCCAGTTTCTTGTACCCATATCTAAATGGTCCTTAATTCATAGCCCCCTTAAGAAATTCCTCATGTCCCTAATTTTCGTAAACCCTTATTAATCCTTCATTAGCCCCCCTGCCTTGAGAGGCAAATTTAGGCATTGGTACCATGTTGTTGCATACCAACTTCCAGCTTTGGGCCACCAATAGGGTAAAGATACGAAGCCTGATTTATCGTTAAAAGTAGAAACGGACACCGACTATCAGGGGCATAGGTTCCTATCTACATTCCAAATTATACATATCGTACTATTTCATGGGTATGAATTTTAGTCTTTCTTGCTTAGTTACGGTAAAAAGCCATGCATTGGGAGGTGCAGCATATAAAACTCGTCCTTTGGCAGGTTTAATTAAATCATAGAAGGGTTTGGAGTATAGAATAGACCAACCGATCTATTCCCATACCCTGAAGTGCCTCAAATAAGGAATTATTATTTATTGGTTGTGGTAGAGACTTTTTTTATGTCGTTCAACCATAACATACCACAACCAATTGTGCAACTTCTTGTTTTAACACCCAAGCGATTCTGGGATAATGTAAAAGGACCTCTAAGCCAGTAACACTAATTTACATACTTCCCTCGAAACAGTTAACTCACCATTCCCCTGAAACTTATCTCATTCTCCTTTATCCACTCTCACAGACATCCGCGCACTTCCTAAGAACAAGACAGAACACAACACTAAATCTCATCGGAGTATAGATAAGTCTCTATCGCTCCTAAACATTTTCAAGGAAATTTTATTATGACTCGATTATAATTTACATCGCAACCACACAATATCCCTGAGGGCGCTTTCTAATGATGAAGGGGTGGTCCTATAGCATAAACATGCCATGGTTGAAGTTTCATCTTTACAAACTACATCCGCATTTTGACCCATTTCCTGATAATTGGTTATGTTCAGGTTGTTCTCACTAGCTTGATGAGTCTGGATTGCCAGTTTCGTTTAGTTTAGACGCAAACCCCGCGGCGGAGGGGTGGAGGGTGGAGAAATGGGGCTGAAGTAATCTCATAGTGTATTCTCTAGAATAGTCCAGACGCGGTCGGGGAGGGGATGATGTATGAGGGTGGGTAAGACAGGTTTGGAGACCGTAACTCCTCTCTTAAAATACAGCCCACCATCGATGTTTCAGAGGAGGCTAATTTATATATGTGGTTATTGCTTATTTATTTTATGACGTTTATTTAAATCAAATGAGTAAACTAACGGGTGCATCTCGACTATAAAGTTTTTAGGAGAAAAGAGTGGAAAGTTAGTTTAAATGTGCGTACGGCATTTTGCTCGAGTAACTTAGAGAGGAGACTACACGGTGCAACTGAACCTGACCTTGATCTACAGCGACAAAAATGGTTTCATTGTGATAATAAGATTTACACCAACTAAACGGTAATAAAGAACTAACACAGGCAAAATTAAAGTGCTAGGAATAGTGGGAGAGAGCAGCCACCGATATGAAGCAGTATAGAAAAACGAATCAATGACGTCTAAGAATATTGGATCAATTAAAGAAGCCGTGAGAACATTTATCTTCTGAGAAAATCACATCGGCTCCTTAGGTGAAAGGGTACTAACCATAGATAGATGTGGGTCCGATCCCTCATCATCATCTATTATAAAGGTCTGAATCATATAGGTGTTGCATATACTTAGGTATATCATTAAAATGAACGCAATGTTAAATTGAACTAAATTTCCAATTTTTTACTGTTATGTTGAAAAAAATGACTGTCTCGCCATCTAATCGTGTAGAACGCAACAAACTTGAACCTGTTGCATTAATGCAACAATGTTCCCAGGTTCAAATCCATTGATATGTAGCAAAATATCCTTTGTTACTTCTTTATATCTTTAAGAGCATTCATAAGTTTATCTTTAGTAATAGTAAGATTTAAAAACTGTTAAATTGAACTAAAAAATTAAATAGATCATTTAACCTTGTACGCCAGTATGTAACGAATTTGTCACATAGAAAATAAAGGCTTCTAGCTAGAGAATTTACATGTGTGGAGTTTAGCAAGTGAGTATGATGAGTACGACGCATGTTTTGTTTAGGTTCACACAAGGGTTGCATCAGATTTACGCGCCGTTTGCCACTAACTATTTACCACTTAATATAAACGATAAATGTAATTAATATGCTTTTCATTTTTTAAAATGTATTCGTTTAGATTTTATATAATTTATGGCTCTAATTTTGAGCATCATTTAGGGCTTGGTCAGATCTGACGTCATTTTTGACTGTTGAAATAAGTCAATTGTGACTACGAATGAAGTCAGAAAAGAAATACATTTTATTTAAATGCCATAAACAAAGTAATAAAAACTCTTTATAAAATGTATTAACTAATGTTACACGACTTTTAAATAGTAACAGCATAATTTATATAGTATAAAACACGTGTAAAAAATAAAATGTTTATGTATTTTAAGCAATGTAATGAAACAAAACAATTAAGGTTAGGTTAAAGAAATAGGAGAGGTGAAATCCAATGCCTTTTCCCTCTGATTCCTGTCTGAGGCAGAGTTAACAAGACTATGAGAATGTTTTAGGCATCATTGTCAACTGCGTTGGGGTTCCGAATTGTTCTTCGCTGAAATTGCTTGGTGTTACTTTTGATCCCAAGCTGACTTATGAGCTGCACTTGCGCACTGTTTCGTCCTCAAATTCTCAAAAAGCTGGTTTGTTGCCTAAGTGTCGCCAGATCTACTCTACAAACAGAATGTTCAGGAATTGTTTTCATTTTTCCTTCTGCCTCATTTTGAATGAATATTGTCATTCTGTCTTCCTTTCTGCATCGGGGACCAATTTGAAGCTCCTTTGCAAAACTTTCAACCAGATTAGTTTTCTGCTACCCGATGTACAGTTGAAACTTAGGCATCCGAGCTCATGCTAGCCGAGTGGATGCGGCGTTGGCCCCCAACGTCGCGGTACCGGGATCGATTACAAATCCTGGCATGAGCGGACACAAACGTCAACACACGTAGAGATCTGGCTACCGATTGTTGGACGCACTGTGCTCACCCCATTTTCGGGTGGGTAGATCTTACACCTCTCACCTCACACAGCCAATCACAACACTGCTTTCTTTCCTCTTCCGCCTTCACAGCACAACACACACACACTCTCTCTGTTCCAAGGAATCCTGCCGATGAGTATCTATATCGATGTACGAGTAACTCTGACGCGGAACAGGTCCCTCTCCCCCGAGGTGACGAATGCTTCCACCTGAACACCGTCTGGTCGGACCAGCGATTGTCATACTGACCTTATATAAAAAATTTCATTATCCGGTCGGGGATCCTCCCAGTATCATGGAAGGATTGGCGCTGACTAACCTTAGGCATCGTCGACTCTTTTGAGTCTTGACTCATTTCTTTAAAATTGTTTCTGATCCTAATCATCTACTTCATTGTCTGATGCCAGCTCCCTCACGGCTGGTTCGTGATACGCACTACTCGTTATTTGTTTTTATTGTTTTTCTTCTCTTTTCCCTACCACTTTCTTTTCTCCAATTAACGAGAAAAGCCCCTTTGGATTCTATAATTGATTTTTCTTCCCAATCTCGCGCAAAGCCTACTTTCAAAGTAAGGAGATTTTCAAGGCGGCTCCCAAGCGCTCTCAAGTAGACAACTCCTTTGGTTATTGCGGTCGTGCAGCTTCCACATCATTTCACATTCTCCTAACTTCACGACTTTCAAACACTTTGACGTGATGCTTCCGATGGATTGTACTGATAGAACCCCCATCAGCAAGATTAGGAGGGAAGTAATGGTGGCTGTCCTTATCTCGCTCTCAACTTGCCACGCCTGTCTTACACTTCCGTCTTGTCATCCTCTTTCGCAATTTCTTTTCCATCCATCCACCTTTATTATCCATCCCACTTTATTCCTTTGAGTAAATTATCCTCGTTGGTTAACTAGTTTCTTGCGGACATTGCTATGAATGCGCCTTCTCGGGGAAGATAGTTTCCATTTATTTAAAGACTAAGTCCAATGCGAGAACCGGCACACGCCCATCTTCCAAAAGAGTGTCTTAAGCGAGTACGCTTGTTAGGAAAAATGAAAGGGGGAAGTAATTATCACGAGAAACAAAAAGAGGTGCCTGGGAAAGTGAAAACGCTTGGAATGCCCAAATCCCGATTACCTAAAAAAGGACACTACCTGGGACAGAAAAAACCGGAGACATGGGCAAAGCTTGGTGGTAAAATTACATCCAATGACGCCTTGCAAGTGACATCTCGCAACCCCTAAGACGTCCCCCCCCTTTCCTTTTGACGGGTCTGAATCGTTAACTTGATATAAAATCACCATTATTACCATCTTCGTATTCATACTAATTTATACAACACGCTAATTATTTTATTCTCTTATAATTACTTTATTCTCGATAATTACTGTATCGTAATCATTACTTTATTCTCTTAGTTATAATTCAACAAGGGTAGATTTCCCTCATGATAAGGAAGGCAGATAGTCTGTTAAAAAGTACGAACTTAAAGCAAGCTAAACGAGAAGGTAGAGAGAGTAAGTGGGTTTGAAAGTAGGAGCTTAAATCCTCCTGGATGGGAAGACTGAGTAGGAGCGATAAAAACTACGAACTTAAAGCTTGATTTAAGGGAATACCTAGAGAGAGTGTGTCCAAAAGTACGAACTGAAAGCCTCCTCAAGAGAAACGTGCAGATTAAGCGTGTTCAAATGCACGAACGTAAATCACCAGGGATCGGAAGGCCGAAAGTAAACGTGTTCGAAATTACGAACTTATATCTTCCTGGAGGAAGTCAGAGTGGGTGTTCAAAACTACGAACTTAAAGCTTGCTGAAGAGGAAGGTAGAGATTAAGAAAATTCAAAAATACGAACTTAAAGCCTGATGCAAGTGGAGATAGATTAAACGGGTTCCAAAGTATCAACTTAAATCTTCATGGATGAGGAGGCAGCAGAAAATTATTTGCTCTTTTTATTCACGGTCTTCGGCAAGAGACCAAGTTTGTGGGAATTCGGTCAAATTGAATCACTACTAGTATCATGGGGAGATCCCCTATACCTAGACTGTACCCATCTGCGAGTCAGCGACACTTTATGATTTGCGACTTACCTGAGCACTATCAATCTTGAAGCTTTCTAGCATTAAAGGTGCTAAATCTTTATTCCTGTGGTTAAAATTTCCGAATTAAGAGCCAAATCTCCCTCGATCTCCAGAGGATGAGAGACCCCTTTAAACTGTAAACAGTCAATAAACAGATTATACAGATTACCGTAACAAGTCGTTAATACGAAAGCGAGATGAAAGCCATTTTCTTCCACCGCGTATTCGCGTCTCCCAACCCTCTGAAAACAGATTTACGTAAACAAACAAGTTACCTGAAGAAGAAGATGGAGAGGCTTGCTTACTTTAGGCCCGTGTTGCTTCCTTTTGCAGACGCAGGAGGTAAAGAGAGGCATGGTTCAAAGAGGAGACCAATTCCTACAGCAGGACTCCAATTTCAAGGGCATTCTAGAAAGCACAGGGTCCCGTTGGTAATTACCCAAACATTCCCATAATGTGATGGAGTTGAACGTCTTTCAGCCAGTTCTCATTGTCGGCAGAGGGTCGTTGAAGGTTTAAATAAACTCACACGAAACAAAAATGTTCTAAAGAGGACATACGGACCTGCGCCACTTGATAGGTCATTTAAAGCTCCAATCTTCAATACCTTTTGGGCAAACCCAGAAGTCTGACCACCGTAAATAGTCATCGATTTGGACAATACTCCGTTAGCCTCCAGCCCTAGTAGGTAGCCACGGGCTCAGGATAATGGATATCTCTTTGCTGCTTGACCACTTTATTAATTATTAACGCAAACACAATCACTGACATTGGCCAACTTCACTTAAACACGAATTCGAAATGCTATTCCAAGTAAGCTCGTACATAGCAGGAAGGGGGTTGGAGGAAGGTCCTAATAAATAAATAAATAAAATTCATAGTTTACTCACAAATATACATACATCCACTTAGATTCCTTCTAAGTTTGTATCTTGGAAAACTAATAGTAACCTACTCTCATTCTGTATCACTACTGTAGTATCTCCCAAACAAATCCTTTAATCAAATAACTCTTATTTCTGTGAATTTTTATCTTAAAGTAATTTTTATCGATTCTTTTCTTAAACATATTTACTTGAGTGCCTTCGACGACATTCCTAGGACAAGCCATTCCATTCCACCTGTGTAATTTTATATATTTTTTGTGCTATCGTAGTGTTAAATCGTTTGTGCACTATTTTGAAACCATTATTTCTAGTTGCCTCTCAGTTATCCAGCTCAAATATTGAGCCATAATTCATATTAGTAAAGCCGTTTAGTATTTAGCTACTAAAATAAGTTTGGCGCACAGAAGCCGATCTTTTGTTGAATTTAAATTGAGGTATCTCAATCTATTTCTACGTTCCAGAATTAATTTCCTTGCTCAAAGCTGAACGCATCCAAATATTACAAACGCCTTTTGCATGGTTGGAGATCAGAATGGTACCGCATGCTATGAATGATTTCTTACAAGGGCTTTTTAAAATGGACGCTAATTTATTTCTATTTAACTGCAAAACTTGTAAATATCATAGATCCGCATTGGCCAAATTCCTTGAAAATTTTATTTATCTTCGACGTTAAAAAAGGTACCAATAAAATGTTTATTTAATATCTTTACGACGTTGTCTGGATCGTCACTAAAAATACCCTCGGCATCCCGAAAGGGTCCGATGCATTCCTTAATTGGCTTACGATTATTTACATATTTATAAAAACGCTTTGGCTCGTGTTTTGCAAACGCGTTAGTTCTTTTTCCTATTTCCATTGTTCTCGTCTTATTTTGGGTTTGGCAAGGTATCGGTTGCGTTTAATAAATGTATCGGTTTTTATTCTCCTCACTATTACTGATTTATTGAAATTCTATACAATCGGTTACGTCCCTTGACGCACTTTTTAATTTCACAATTTATCTACGGTACCTTGTTTGGTCAATTTGAGCTTTGAGGTTTATATCGCACTATTTCTTTATTTAGAGTGAAAAATGAACACTAGAAATCATTATACATTTGGTGAGGCGTTTAAACGTTTAAAACTTCACCTTAATTAAAAACTTTTAAGCATGAACGAATAATATCAAAATTACAAGATTAAAAGTTTAGGATGCGATGAGAGTTCTCGTGAACATTTTAAGGAATATTTAGATCAAATCGAATTATATTATGATCGCTGCTCCCAAGTGCTTTGCCAACGTGTATACTCAACTAATTTCTCTTCATTTGTCAAAATTAAGTATAAGATATTCTGTTTACGTGTTGGCTCGTCTACTTTTTGATGGAGGAAATTATGATTTATAAATTCTAGAGGTCGATTTCTTGGATTATCCGCCGTTTCCTTTAGAAAAATCTACGTTATTTTTTTTTTTAAATTATCCCAAATAAACGTTGCTTTTTGTTTAATTAAGGGTGAAAGTGTTTCGAAAACAATAATATTCTTCTCTTTGCTCTGTCGCCTATATACCTCGAGGAAAATTATTTTCTTACTATTTATAAGAAATATGGATAGCTAAAATTTCAGACGTAACATCTATAATGGTCCTTCATTATCGCGGTTAGTTGGTTTTTTGTTTGAAATAACCTTGCCTCATCTACACTTATCATTATTATTTTTTTGATAGCCAGGTAAGTTATTATATCGAATTATGGTCCTTTTAGGTCTTTTGGTTCATTTCTCTGTAACTGCGATAATATAAAATAAATTCTTGTGTTGCAACTATAAATGTCCAATTTAGTGATCTTGTTTCTCAAACTACGCGCGTTTGTGCAAAAAAATAATAAATTTTGTGTTAGACTTTTGTAAATCTTTGGTTGTGTACATGATCATTTTGTTCTTGCGACCACCACTCCCTAACTCCATTCTCCGATATAATCCTGCCCGAAAATCCATCAAAGCTGTATTTAAAAATCTCCCCAGTCTCACCGTGCTTATACCTTCTCTCCATAATAGCTCATTGCAATCGTAAAGTTCGTCCCATAGATTGATGAAGTACAACCCCTACTTCCTGGTAGAGAAAACTAAGAGAGTTATGAAGCTTGTCCATAGAAAACATTCATCGCACCTATTCTTGGAAGAATACCTGTAAACTCTACGTTCCAGGAGTTGCTTGGACATTGGAAATACGAGTAAGACATTAATGCCTACATGAATAAGATAAACGGGGTTTCGTGTAGATTCCTTCGTGAAATCGTCCAAGGATTAAGCCCCAACTCCAATTAACTTGCCCAATTTTAAACATTCACTCGAATCCAAAGTCCTCCAGCTATCTAACCTGTTTTCTAGATCTTAGTTTTAATTTTCAAATACTACTCTAAAAAATACGCAAAGTATTGGTATTTATCTATGGTTAGAACAAACTGTTGCTATTTCATTACATGCGTGCGCGTACAGACACATATTTACACTTGAATCGGCCACATACACAAGTACGACCCTTTCGAACGAAATAAGAACCATTTTAAAAGAAAACTAAAAGTACTACGTTATTAGTAAATTTCTTGCGTCGCTCGTTGTCGTCCCTCTTGCTTGGCACTTAAAAATTGCCCTCGCTGGCACTGCAGCACGCACCGCTGCTCCCCGGATCGAGAAATCAACAATAATTGAAGCCAAAGTCAACCGGATGTCAATTTAACAAATATTTACGGATTAACTCTATTCTTATGAGTTTGGCATTCGTATATTTTACCATTAATCTTTCGTTAACATGGAAGGGGAAAAAGTTCATAAATAAAATTCCGGGTATATATATATATATATATATATATATATATATGAGAAGGAAAGCAGTAAATGGCAAACCAGCTAAAATAGGAGAGAACAAAAGGCTTAAAAATTGCCCTCGCTGGCACTGCAGCACGCACCGCTGCTCCCCGGATCGAGAAATCAACAATAATTGAAGCCAAAGTCAACCGGATGTCAATTTAACAAATATTTACGGATTAACTCTATTCTTATGAGTTTGGCATTCGTATATTTTACCATTAATCTTTCGTTAACATGGAAGGGGAAAAAGTTCATAAATAAAATTCCGGGTATATATATATATATATATATATATATATATATATATATATATATATATATATATATATATATATATATATATATATATATATATATATATGAGAAGGAAAGCAGTAAATGGCAAACCAGCTAAAATAGGAGAGAACAAAAGGCTTAAACCACTTAAGAAAAAGCTCAAAGACGATCTGATTCGATCTCTCCTGCCGGTAAGAAGACACTATTAAAATCCTTTCGTAGAAAGGAGAATGACCAAAGAATACGAATAAGTGCAGGACGATTTTAGAATAACGCATCACAATGCAAGGGTACGTGCCTTTGAGGAAAGATAGGGCAGATTCAGGAGAGTTGTTTCTCCCTCCTAGTCCCTAAGTTCTCTTGTTGAGCTCTGTAATTCCACTTCCTTTACGACTCTCTTTTTAAACATACCCTGCCAATATTACCTCGTTGATTTTCTATTTTTAATATATAGGAATAAATCTGGCGCATTAAAAGAATCGTTTGTACCAAGAATTTAATGACACTCCCAGACTCAAGCTTCCAAATAAACTTGGTTTCTTTGGCTTATGCTCATTTTTTATAATAAAATCTAATCAAATCAAATTACCAACATTTCGTTCAATTCACTATCATATTTTGTAGTCAGACACTGGTTCACCATCTTGCTAAAAACCTTCTTTTAACGCTTTAAGTCCTCATATGTCGCTCTCACAAATATCCAAGGCGAGATAAACGTGTTATTTATTTTTTATTTAGGAGAGTCGTAGAATAAAATTTGTAAATTTCTCATAATTTCTCCGTTAAAGACCCATTTTTTGACCTAGTAATATTGCGCTTCGTTTTTTTCAGAAAGACCTTTTTATTTGGGTTTAGCGTTCTCCTAAAATACCAATCATTATTTGTCCATTAAACTAATCGATGCGGTCAAACCATTCAATTGAAGTAATCACGAAAATAAAGAAAACTCCCAATTGGAAATGAAGTGCTGTTCCGCAAGGTAGATTCCTCGGGTGTTCTCTATTTAGTCAATTTTGGGTACCCCGGCTAACTGGATTAGTTCACTCTTTTGGAGAGTCTGTAACGAGGATCTCCGTTTGCAATATTGGGTATTTATTCTTTCACGGACTTAAAATTTATACCCTTTCGTTTTAATTATGCCTTCCTAAGTTCACTTCAGCAAATCATTAGTATTTTTAAGCGTGCTATTATTCCAGTTATTACTATGACTACCTCCTCGCACGATTTTTTTTTAATGGTAAGGGTTTTACTACCGATCTGCACTCATTTAAGGGGTATTTATTTCTTAGTGGTGACCTACTGATTAATGTAGATTCCGAACCACGGGTATTTAACCAAGCTAAAACCGGCAGTAGTGTTTCCACTCGGCTCAGTCGTAGCCCCGTCGCACGAGGGTGAGGGCTACTCGAGCTACGTATTTCTCCTACATATAAACACTCTCCTTGGGAAGATATTTCTTAATATCGGCGCGCATCAACGCCACCAGCAACATTTTATGTCCTTTTAAGACCAGAGCTCCCCATCTCCTTTTCCTTGCTATTGGTCCTTCATATCCGCCGTATCATCTCACCTATTTCGGGTACATCCCTTAGCCGGGAACCCCCACAAACGCCTCCTAATAACTTCACTTTTTGAACACATCCAATCCTACCCAAAATCAAAATTAATATAAAACAAACGAAGAATAAAAATAATTTTATTACCATTTAACGAGGTAAAAATTAGCGAGGATCAAAGGACACAAGTTTGTCTAATAAGAATCGAAATCCTCATCTAACGGTTCATTCCTGCGAGGCACTTAAAAGACTAGTTTATAATTGACATAACTTGGACCGATTACTCTAGCTCGAGTATTTGCAACGAAACAAAAGAGAAGTTATCTCGTTTGAAGCATGAAACTTAAAATCAAAGAGGAGAATAAACGATAAAAGAAATCACATAGAAAATAACAAAATTTAATCCGTTGTAGTTAATACCAGTTTCTATGTGTTAAAAACTATTATTTATTGCCTCAATTTAAACATTTCAGCCAACTTGGAATTTTTACCTTACTTTATTTTTTCTCCTGTTTGTCTTTACCTGGGACGTACTTCCCTTGTACCCAAGTGGGTCTGAGGGTGTTGTCCTTTTGATTTCGGTCATATGTTGTCCACTCGACCTAACATCTTATGAGCAATTCAGTATCCTTTTCTCCCCAAATCCCGAGGCGCTTCTCTAACTACCTTGAACATCACCCAGATAAATCGACACTTAACCAAACCATTATTTACTCATTTGCTAAAAAGCCTAACAAGGAGAAAATGTTTGAAAAGTAGTTCGTAAAGAAAATGGTGAAGTTAGTGGAAATGATTATGTGTGGAAGGTACACAACCCCTTACTGTTTTTATAAACCTAAATATACAGAACAAAATAAATTGCCTAATATAAGCTAAAGTAAACCTTAAAACTAACCTCTAGCCAAAAAATCTAACAAACATTTTGTTAAGGGAGTCTCTAAGCCAATTTTTGTAAATTCTTCCGTTCCTGCTCAGTTTCCTATCGCTCCAGGCTCATCACTCCTTCTGGCCATCGATCAGAGACTAATAGCCAATAAAGGTGAATGGGCTGAGAAATGAAGACAGGAAAGGCAGGTGGAGAAGATGGAGTGGCAGTGGAAATATTGCGTGCTCTGAATGACTTTAGTATCAGAAAAATAACCAACATTGCGAATAAGATAAACAGTAGTGCAGAACTAAGTGACGATATGTGCAAATCAATATTTTCAACTATGCCAAAGAAGTTGGGAACACTAGAGTGTAAAAAACGCAGAACTATGTATAAGTATACTGAGTTAATTAGTTAAAGTAATCCTAAGGGTCGTTCTAGAGAGAATAAGAGCTAAGATAAGGAATGAAATAGCAGAAGAGCAATATGGCTTCACGGAAGGAAAATGAACAAGAAATGCTATATTTATACTATGGATGTTAAGTGAAAGAAGTATTGAGATGCAGAAGGATTTGTACCTGCGTTTTATAGATTATGAAAAAGCATTTGATCGAGTCAAACATGACGACCTAATTGACGTTTTGAAAACCATGGAAGTAGACGGAAAAGACTTGAGAATTATGCATAAACTATAGTGGAATAAGAAGGCAACAGTAAGAGTGGGGGCAGATTTGAGTGATTGGATAGATATAAGAAGACGAATAAAACAGGGGTGCGTTCTCTCTCCAGATTTGATGTCCCTGTACAACGAAATGATAATGAGATCAATTAAGGATAGAGAAGGTTCCAACATGGGAGGCCAAAATATAAAAAAAACATAAGGTGTGCTGATGACACTGTACTGATTGCTGACACCCATGAAAAACTTCAAGACGTTTTAACAGTGGTAAAGGAAAGGAGTGAAGAAAATGGCCTGTGAATAATTGTGGATAAAACAGAAGTTATGGTAATTATTAAAAAGAATCAGGTCCCTAGGTGCATGGTAAGAGTGAATGACAAAGCTATTAAGCAGGTAAGAAGATTTCGCTACTTAGGAAGTTATATTACGGAAGACGGAAGATGTAATGGGGAAATTAAGAGAAGAATCTGCGAGGTATTTAAAGAAGGCATTTCAGAAGATGAGGAATATCTTATGTAATCACACCTATCGAGACAAACAAGAAACGGAACTGTTAAAATTTATGTCTGGTCTGTGCTGTTGTATGGATCAGAAGCTTGGACGATCAATAAGCAAATAGAGAAAAAGTTGGAGTCATTCAAGATGTGGTGTTGACCGACTGGGAAGTGCAGCAAGATTGATAACGAGTAGGTATGATGTGACAAGAGAAGTATGGAAGAGCGTAGCTGTGCCGAGCATTATGTATGGTATGGATGTGGTTGTATGGAAGGAGAGTGAGATAGAAAAGTTGGAAGGTGGGCAAAACCGGGTGGCTAGAATGGCACTAAATGCACCAAGGTATGCAGCGATATCAGTTCTGAGAGGTGATATGGGATGGATCAAATTTAGAGAAAGACTTGTGAAAGTGACCCTCATGTACAAAATAGGACTGCAACGAATGGATGATGCAAGACTGTCAAGAAAAGTATATATGTGGAATGAAAGATATAGTAAATGGGGGAAGAAGTGTAAGAAAATGGCGTATATGAATGGTATGGTAGGTAGAGAAGATGTGCATGAATGGAGAATGGTGAACAGGAATAGAGAAGGGTTAGAGTGAAAGACATGGGACTTAGAAAGTGGAAGAATGAAATGGAACAAAAGCAAACCCTGGAATGGTAAAAGGAGAAGGAATCCACAGAGTACGTGAGTTGGTATGATGGAAGCCTGAGTGGTGACCTACTCTTCCGAGCGACGGCCCAATGTATGGATGTGAATGCAAGAAACTATAGATGGCCTGCAACTCAAAGCAAGGTATGTCAGATGTGTGAATTAGGTGAGGATGAGACTGCGGAACATGTAGCACTGGAATATGAGAAGTACGATAGAGATAGAATGGAGATGATGCGTCTTAGCCTGACTAAATGGGGCTGTGAAATAAATACATGAAGTGATTGAAAAACTGGAAGGGAATGGATGACCCTGCCATTGGGACTGTGCAATGAGACAACAGATGAGATGATTAGGGCTGTTAAAGAATTCCTGGAAAAAGTGTGGCATGAAAGAAACAAAGTGGATTAACTTTGTTCGGTTCTCTTTTTCTTTTCTCCATTTACAGGAGCTGCCGATACGAAGTTCAACCCTGGGACGACCAACCGAGGGTACCTGAAAGAGCAACACCACATCCCTCTGTGGGTAGTCATCTTGCGATAATCTAAACGTCAGTCTCTCTATACCGTTGTGGGTAGGAAATTGTGAGAGCTGTGGGCAGGGCACTAATCTCCAAGTGGAACATGCCTTCATTAAAAGAGGCAGGTTAAGGAGAGTTGCGTGACTTCACGGTCAATATCGCCCCATATGGTGTGAATATATAGCTTTCACACATTTCACGCTCCCTACTTCACTTCTTTCTTTATGCACCTCTCTTTCACTAGATTTCTCACGGAGATACCTTCGTTGTTTGTGTTATTCTTTTTTTTTTAATCTAAGAATTTAGGGTTTGCTTAAGTAAGTTTGTGGCTTAAGTATTGAGAGTATATATATTTTTGCAATTTTAGGGAGAGATTTTGTTCCTAAAATTTAAAACGCAATAACAACGAGGCCGCATCAAGCAAAATGGGTGGGAAAGATAGATATAGAGAGTGAAAGAGAGATAGATAGAGTGAAAGAGATAGAGAGAGAAAGAGAGAGATAGAGAGAGAAAGTGAGATAGATAGATAGAGATACAGGGAGAATGAATGTGCTACATGAATTTAAAATCTATTGGAATACGGATAAATGTTTGCAATCCAAAGAGGAGACGAACCCTGTTTTTCAGAACTTCCACTCTGATGTTGGTGTTACGCGGAGGAAGTGCGAATGATGAAAAACAAAACGGTAGGTCATGTCTCCGCAGGCTAAGCGAAAAATAATCGTCGATCAGGTACGAGTGCTCCCCCCACCCCTAATAATTTAACAAGAGATCATTCATCTTTTAACCCATATTTAATATAAATCAATGCTGAACGAAAAAATAATGACTAGCCCTTTCGAAGCAAAGTGCGCTGTAGATTGACCAGATTAATCCGCCTTTAATTTCAAATAAAACAAAGTTTTAAACTCGAGATTTCAAGACGCAAGGGCAAGGTTACAATTACAACTTTTCGCATCAAAATGCCATTCACCTTTTCCCGTTAACTCGAATCAAACTGCATAACAAATCTTTCACAGATACTAACGCTTAAAAACGTAAATAAATTCTAAAACGTTCACGTGACAGAGTTATTTAACATGTAAGAGACATTTAAAACAAACTATCTTCATTTGAACAAAAATTATGCACTACTTTTCTATTCATTTCTCTCATAAGATTGCCGCTAAAATCACCCTGTTACTAACCACGGACTCACGTCGAGCGTACAGCTCCTATCAAAGGTTCATTCCATACTGAAGGTTAGGGACCTGAGTGGAGGAAATATATATACGTATTTACGTCGTACATAGAAGCAATGTGACTAGGAACTATAAAAAGTTACATAGTACGTGGCCCATTGTGAAAAAAAATCTCACCAGAAACAAGCGGATACAAATAAATGAAAACCCCGGAGGTTAGCCCATCAAGATGAAGCGTTTGAGTTCACGAAAGATTTTCGTGTTTATTTTACCGGGATGGATTTAAAGACGAGTTTTGATAAGGCGAACGGGCAGGTTATGAAGGAAAAAAGAGGCTATGAAAGGCAAATTCACCTACAGCAGAACTTCTATTTAGAGAGCGGGGCTGAACCTTTCGAGACACATTTAGGGCAGTTTAAACCTCTCTATATTGTAAAATTAACAGTGTCAATGCGTTCACATTGACTTGTGTAAAAAGAAACTCGACTGACGGAAGAAGAAAAAATGAAAATAAAATGAACTACAAGAAAAATGCGATGATGAATTTTTTTTTTTAACTTATTGTTTTCCTAGATAAGTGACCATATTTGCGTCCGAATTGTTAAGATTTTTACAATTTGCTTTCCATTTTATTTCGATGAAACATAACCTGAAGGGTGCGCCCCCTGGGTCACAAAGAGCCCTCGTTGGTTGGTGTAAAAATACAGCATTACCCTTCAACCTCCTTTCCACTTCCCACTAATGAGAGAGGCACATGATCCCCTCAGAATCGAGAGTAAGTGTCATTATGATCTTAATGCGAATTTCATCACTATGTTGGGGAATCTCTTCCACGTCTGAAAAGGCACGAATGGCGTAACTCATTAAATAAAACGATGCAAAACGAGCAATTCAACCTATTGCTTCTTACCCTAATAAAAATCGCTGAAAAGAATATATTCTCGCTATGATTTTATGGCAGAATTGGTTGTGCAGCGTCGTATTAAGGTCATAGAGGCAGGCCGTCTCTGCTCTAAATCATCTATGGCCAACGGTGGCTTATGATATTTTTTTTTACTGTCCCTAGGAATCAATCAGTTAGAGAGATGCCAAAATTGAACAAATGACAAAAACCTTTAAGTAGAGAAAAAAGGAGTACTCCCGCATTTATCAGGGAAGCCAAGAACTATATTAGAGCCGAAGCGACGGGAAGACGGAGTATAGGGGTAAAAAAGTTCGAACTTAAATCTCCCTGGAGGGAAAGGTAGAGACTAAGCGAGCTTATAAGTAGGAAAATAAGGCATTGAGGGGAAGGCAAAGCGTGAAAGTGTTCGCAATTAAGAACTTCGTCCCTGTACCTTATTCAGACTTACTACTGTGTGTTCAAATTTTAAA